>CM050172.1:80188777-80661277 GCA_027410445.1 Discoglossus pictus
GCGGAAGAGACACGGGAGGGAGAGGGGGGGAAGAGACACGGGGAGGGAGAGGGGGGGGGAAGAGACACGGGGAGGAGGAGGGGGGGGAAGAGACACGGGGAGGGAGAGGGGGGGGGGGAAGAGACACGGGGAGGGAGAGGGGGGGGAAGAGACACGGGGGAGGGAGAGGGGGAAGAGACACGGGGGAGGGAGAGGGGGGGGAAGAGACACGGGGGAGGGAGAGGGGGGAAGAGACACGGGGGAGGGAGAGAGGGGGGAAAGAGACACGGGGGAGGGAGAGAGGGGGGAAAGAGGAGGGGGGAGAGGAGATGGAGAGGGGGGAAAGAGACACGGGGGAGGGAGAGAGACACGGGGGAGGGAGAGAGACACGGGGGGAGGGAGAGAGACACGGGGGAGGGAGAGAGACACGGGGGAGGGAGAGAGGGGGAAAGAGACACGGGGGAGGGAGAGAGGGGGGAAAGAGACACGGGGGAGAGAGAGAGGGGGAGAGAGAGAGGGGGAAAGAGACACGGGGGAGAGAGAGAGGGGGAAAGAGACACGGGGGAGAGAGAGGGGGGGGGGAAAGAGACACGGGGGAGAGAGAGAGGGGGGAAAGAGACACGGGAGAGAGAGAGGAGGGAAAGAGACACTGGGAGAGAGAGAGGGTGATAGAGACACGGGGAGAGAGAGAGGGGGAAAGAGACACGGGGGAGAGAGAGAGGGGGAAAGAGACACGGGGAGAGAGAGAGAGGGAAAGAGACACGGGGAGAGAGAGAGGAGGGAAAGAGACACGGGGAGAGAGAGAGGAGGGAAAGAGACACGGGGAGAGAGAGAGGGGGGAAAGAGACACGGGGAGAGAGAGAGGAGGGAAAGAGACACGGGGGAGAGAGAGAGGGGGGAAAGAGACACGGGGGAGAGAGAGAGGGGGGAAGAGACACGGGGGAGAGAGAGAGGGGGGAAAGAGACACTGGGGAGAGAGAGAGGGGGGGAAAGAGACACGGGGGAGAGAGAGAGAGGGGGGAAAGAGACACGGGGGAGAGAGAGAGGGGGGGGGGAGAGACACGGGGGAGGGAGAGAGGGGGGAAAGAGACACGGGGAGAGAGACACGGGGGAGAGAGACACGGGGGAAAGAGACACAGGGGAGAGAGAGAGACACGTGGAGGGAGAGGGGGGAGAGAGACACGGGGGAGGGGGAAGAGCGAGACACGGGGGAGGGGGAAGAGCGAGACACGGGGGAGGGGGAAGAGCGAGACACGGGAGAGGGGGAAGAGCGAGACACGGGAGAGGGGGAAGAGCGAGACACGGGAGAGGGGGAAGAGCGAGACACGGGGGAGGGGGAGGAAAGAGACACGGGGGAGGGGGAGGAAAGAGACACGGGGGTGGGGGAGGAAAGAGACACGGGGGAGGGAGAGGGGGAGGAAAGAGACACGGTGGAGGGAGAGGGGGAGGAAAGAGACACGGTGGAGGGAGAGGGGGAGGAAAGAGACACGGTGGAGGTAGAGGGGGAGGAAAGAGATACAGGGGAAGGGGGTGGGAGAAAAAATAAATAAATAATATCCCGTCATTTATGGTGGGCAAACGACTAGTTACATATAAAAATGATTAAATGTCCAGTAGCTTCTTTCTGTATGGAGTTTTAACTTGTTCTTCAGCCGTGTCCGACTCTCGGTGACCATATGTACAAGCGTCAAGCAACCGCAAATGACACATGTAATTTATCACTACAAAATGTTATTACAGCATTCTCCTTTATAGCTCCTCTCCATATAGACAAGTGACTCAGATTGTCTGGCTGTGATAGGGTCCCATAATGCATTCATTTATCCTCCCTCAGCATGTAAAATGGTGAAGGGTCACCACTGTATATTTATTCAATCTTTAGCTTTCTTAACATTGATGCTCAAGTAGCAAACTGGTTCAAATATATATAAAACGTAAACTGCATATTTTATACTAGATAATTAGTATAATTTTTAATTAGTATTCTAGAAATGAAAAATGCAAAAGAATAGTAGTGCAAGTCACTTTATCTGTACAGGTACTGGCTGAGAAAAATGGGCCATCCCAACCAGAATCTAAATGAAAAACAAAAACACACACGAGTGGGGGGAGGGGGTATTTATTTTTATTAATAACCCGCTGCCTGTGCCAGTTTGTAAAAACACCATCTGTTCATCACATATATAGTGGTGGATCTTGCGATGTTGGTGACGTTTTCAATATTGGTAACGCTTTTGAGGCCCTCGCAAAGCGAGACGAGCTGTTGAAGCACGTGGGACTTAAACTGCCATGAGCGCCAAAGGCGCTCGTTGCACTGCGAGCCTCGCAAAGTGAGGCGTGCAGTTAAAGCACGCGGGACTTAGGCTGCAATGAGGGGACTTAGGCTCATTGCACTGCGAGCCTCGCAGGAATTAGGCTGCATTGAGAGCCGAAGGCGCTCATTGCACTGCAAACCTTGCAAAGCACTCGAAAACACAGGGGAACAAAACTAAATAATAAAAAAAAAACCACACAGCACAGGGGGAGAGCAAGGAAGCCTGGGAGTTAAGTTGCAAATGAATTGGAGCCATATTTTCAGCTCAAAAATCGGCTAAGCAAGGAAAAAATGGCGGCCGAAAATAGGTACAAATTTGGAAACCGGATGAAAACAAGACTGCAATGCTTTAAAAAATGGATAAACAAAATAACATTTTACCTTTTAGCTAATGGTGACAGTATTTCTCTATTTCTGTCCCTTGTGCAGTGGAAGAAGCCTTACGCGCTATAAAGACGCTACGCAGTGAGAAAGCAGCATTGGTAAAGAAACGCCAAGTAATGCGCGCAATGTTTGGAGATTATAGGAGCAAGATGGAAGATGAGAGGCAGAAGCAACTGAGGTTGATGCAAACAGGTTAGTGAAAGAGGTCATAAATGTTGAGATTAGTTTTCACTTTATTCCCGTGATTCCATCTTATCTGAAGTAAAGTGTTGAGTCAAACAATCATTTTTCCACTATAAAAGAGATCCTTTTGGGGCAAAAAAATCGTGATTACCGTTGCCATTATCTGTCTTGCTTACAGAGTTGAGTGACTATTCCTATGCTCCTCAGTTGGGAAGCTCAATTGTAACCTTTAGGGTTTATAGAAGTCTCCTGGATTATGAATGCATCTGATGATTAGTAGTGTATGCAAACATGTTTATGCATGAAAAAATACCAAAAACCTCTAAAGTTTTCAGACTTTCCTCAGTTTTGTAACAGTTGATTTTGAGAAGTAATGCCCCTGACAATCCAAGCTAAATTATCATAAACTCCATAATTCATTGTGGCCAATCAGAGGCAGCTACAACATTGTAGCAATGTCTGGGGATTCAGTCCTGGCAGCAAAGCGTCTCTCCTCCCTGCAACTCTGGATCTCTGCACTGTGCCGCTACTGGCTGGAAGGTTTGTTGTGTATGCAAATTACCATTAGGGGGGGTTTTCTCACCCTAAGGGTGATAGGAGTCCACGTCTGGTTCCCTTTCTCACTGTGCCTTAGGAAGTAAACCATTCAGTATGTACATCTTATTGTAACTCTTAAATTCCCTTTTTTTGTTTTTTATACAGCTGCTAAATCTTCAAGGGTGAGCGAGGTGGCCGCATCTGTCAGAAGGAACAGCAGCAAGGTTTTCAGATCTAGTATCCAGAATTCCCATATTAGCGCTTTATCCACTCAAGTTTCTTCTACTGAGACTGCGGCCCCCGGGACTTCTAGCCAAGAATCGTTTGTTTTCAAGTCTTCCAATGAGCCCTTCTGCTTTAACTTTTTCTAGGAAAGATAATTCAATTACTCTCTTTAGGAAAGTGACCGGCAACCTATTTCATTTGAAAGGCCACATATAGGCCCCCCAAGTACTTAAAAATAAAAAAAGCTGCAAAGTAGTTTTTAGGTTTTTGTTTTATGTGTAGTAAAAATTAGGAAGTTTTTGTTTTGAGAGAGGAGGATTAATTGGTAATAGTTATAGATAATAAGGCATTGGTAAAGAAAAAACAAATAATGTGTGCAAATTTTGGAGATTATTATTGTTATTCTGATATTCTGGGGGGTTAGAGCGAATGGCTTGTAAGTTGTGGAGATATAAAATAGGCCCAGATGGGGGCTATGAGTCACCCACAGGCTGCCAGTTGCCCACCACTGCTCTGAATAGTTACCTTCCTTATTAGCTCCTTACTATTGAACCTGCCTCTGCTAACTTGATGGCGTGCCTTATAATTTCTTGGTCATGTATAAAACATTGCGTAGAAATGTTTTTGTTATTACTAGTAAAATAAATCACTATTTAAAAATAAAATAAAAAAGTAATCATAAAGTAGTAGACCATTCCTGACCACAACAGTGCCTCAGGGCCTCTCAGATCCTGCACTTAGAGACTTGTTTTATCCTTGCTCCATAAGGCAAAGATGCCACAGCCTCCTATTTTTCATTCAGCTGTTTGTTGAAGTGATACTGTATCTTTAAGTAAATGTTACAGGGAAAAATCATCTATTTTGTTTAATTGTTATTTTTTAATGAGCAAATCATTTTGTGTTTGTTTTAGGGCATGATACAAATGTCTCAATAAATTATGGGGAAAACCTTACTTTTTTATTATTATAAGGTGTTATTTTGATCAACACAGTACCTTTCTGTTTGTGGCCCCTATGTTGTTATTATTTTTATTGTTAATAAATTAACCATTCACTCTTGTTCAAAACGAGTCCTACTTCTTTGAGTGCATCTATTGATTTCTATGTTTGAAATAAACTTGGTGGCTTCCATAGGACAATTGGCCAGAAGGTTTTTTTAATGGTGTTCTTTGTGGCGTCCCTGAAAGGATTTTACAAAGAGTAAACCGCAAACATTCTGAACGTAATGTGTCTTAAGTAGACGTGGAACCTATCTATGCCGTCTTTAAAAGTGGTAAGTACAATAATGAATGGAGAAAGATTGTAACTTTTGTAAGATTGTAACTTGGTATTAGAAGTTACTATCGAGGAAGGAAATGTCCAGCTAATGTAACATAAATGGCAATGCTTGGAAAGCATATATTTTTTGAAATTTGTAGAAATGTAACACAAAAAAAATATTAAAAACATGTACTCTGTACAGCACCTGCCATAGTATAAATCAGGGACTAATTGCCACTCAGACTAATAATTTTGAGTTTGTGTGCACTAGTGCCAGTCTAAAATGATGGGCCAGGGCAGTGGATCTGGGTAATGCAGAATGATGTTTCCAACCAAACTGAACATTTCTCTTGTATACATTTTGGATGTGTAATGGAATCATAGGAATGATTCTTACAGACCAAGTTAATTTATCTGCCATCTGTGGCTACTTTTGAGCATAATCACATGCATTAAATACACTTCTCTGTGAGATCAGGTTGTCTGACTGTTTAATGTTGCACTGAGGTTATTAAGTATCTGAACCTCGAACAAAACCGTACAATAAAAAAAAAGACAAGTTCTCTAAGTAACAAGTTGTGGTCTTCACTATTTGATAGAGGCTAGAAAAGTACTCAACAAAAGTGTTTTCCTTTTTAAAACTGCTGCTAAAAGGATAAAGATAATGGCCATATGTGGGCCAGGTCTATATTGTCTATGCCCAATAATTTCAATTGTATGTAACTTAGAAAATTGATCTTTTGAGGTCTGGTACCATGTATCCTGCCGAGTGTTGGGGAAAAGATAAAAATATCCTTACATTTTTAGTGTATACAGTATCTCACAAAAGGGAGTACATCCCTCACATTTTTGTAAATATTTTATCATATCTTTTCATGTGACAACACTGAAGAAATGACACTCTGCTACAATGTAAAGTAGTAAGTGTACAGCCTGTATAACAGTGTAAATGTGCTGTCCCCTCAAAATAACTCAACATACAGCCATTATGAGCTGTGAACCAGTATTTTCCATTTTTGACCCATGACTTAGCACTTTCAGTTAGAGACACTCTGCTACAATGTAAAGTAGTAAGTGTACAGCCTGTATAACAGTGTAAATGTGCTGTCCCCTCAAAATAACTCAACATACTGCCATTATGTCTAAACCGTTGGCAACAAAAGTGAGTACACCCCTAAGTGGAAATGTCCAAATTGGGCACAAACTGCCACTATTTTGTGTGGCCACCATTATTTTTCAGGACTGCCTTTACCCTCATGGGCATGGAGTTCCCCAGAGCTTCACAGGTTGCCACTGGAGTCCTCTTCCACTCCTCCATAATGACATCACGGAGCTGACGTATGTTAGAGACCTTGCGCTCCCCCATCTTCCATTTGAGGATGCCCCACAAGTGCTCAATAGGGTTTAGGTCTGGTGACATGCTTGGCCAGTCCATCACCTTTACCTTCAGCTTCTTTAACAAGGCAGTGGTTGTCTTGGAGGTGTGTTTGGGGTCGTTATCATGTTGGAATACTGGCCTGCGGCCCAGTCACCGAAGGGAGAGGATCACGCTCTGCTTCAGTATGTCACAGTAAATGTTGGCATTCATGATTCCTTCAGTGAACTGTAGCTCCTCCGTGCCGGCAGCACTCATGCAGGCCCAGGCCAAAAATATATACACATGTCTATATGTGTATATATGTTTTCTATAATATGTTGTGTTGATTCCCCCTATATGCATTTACCTGCTGATGTCAGATGCTGCCTCCACTCTCTCTACATCGCTGTTTAACGTTCAAACTGAAGGTTTCATCTCATTCAAGTGTTTTTGTGCTCTTTGTACCTTATCCGTTTATCTGTCATTTAGGGATTATTTCAACTACCTTTCCTCAGTATAAATGTAAACTTTTGGTGGTGGGAGTGTCATGGTCTGGGCCTGCTTGAGTGCTACTGACACTGGGGAGCTACAGTTCATTGATGGAACCATGAATACCAACATGTACCTCGGAGACTGGGCCGCAGGGCACTATTCCAACATGATAACGACCCCAAACACAACACCAAGACGGTGGCACGACTTTAACGAGCCTGGCTAATGCGCTTCGATGCATGCAAAAAAAACGCACCCTCACAACTGCGCGCATCTCTCACAAAGAGCTGTGTGTGCCCGCAAGCAGGATAGAAAGAACACACAAATAAGAAAAATTAACACATATACAAAGACACACAGCAATTTAACACACTCATACACATACACAGCACTGTAACACATATATCTACAGATACACAAAGTTGTACCACACACGCCATCATAGCACTGAATTATGCACAAGTACTGTACCAGACATACTCTCAAAGTACTGTATCATATACTGTACCACACGTACTCACAGTACTGTATAATACATAAAAAATACTCAGCCGCGCTGTGGTCGGGGTGCCATGGTACAGTATTTGGTGTCTATTATGCAGTACTGTGAGTACGTGTGGTACAGTATATGATACAGTACTTTGAGAGTATGTCTGGTACAGTACTTGTGCATAATTCAGTGCTATGATTGCATGTGTGGTGCAGTACTGGGTGTGCATGATACAGAGCTGTGAGTATGTATGTGTGGTGTGAGTGGGAGAGATGTCAGGGTGCGTTTTTTCACGAGGGCGCTTTTGTCTGGAGGGCATGCGAGCGCATGCTTGTGTCGCAGCGCATTACTCAGGCGCGCTGAGGTCGGGGTGCCCTGAAGCAGAGCATGATCCCCTTCCTTCTGAGACTGGGCAGCAGGGAAGTATTCCAACATGATAACGACCCCAAACACACCTCTAAGACGACCACTTGATGGACTGGCCAAGCATGTCAACAGACCTAAAACCTATTGAGCATCTGTGGGGCATTCTCAAATGGAAGGTGGGGGAGTGCAAGGTCTGTAACATCCACCAGCTCTGTGATGTCATCATGGAGGAGTGGAAGAGGACTCCAGTGGCAACCTGTGAAGCTCTGGTGAACTCCATGCCCATGAGGCAGTGCTGCAAAATAATGGTGGCCACACAAAATGCTCACACTTTTGGCCCAATTTTGACATTTCCACTTAGGGGTGTACTCACTTTTGTTGCCAACGGTTTAGACATTAATGACTGTGTGTTGAGTTATTTTGAGGGGACAGCAAATTTACATACTTATTTTCTACTTTAAATTGTAACAGAGTGTCATTTCTTCAGATATAAGATATAATAAAATATTTACAAAAATGTGAGGGGTGTACTCACTTTTGTGAGATACTGTATATATAACATTAGCACTTCTTTCAGTGACTATGATATTTGGCTGGGATATGAGCTGTGAACCAGTATTTTCCATTTTTGGAAGTCTACATGACCCATGACTTAGCACTTTCAGTTAGAGACAGTAGATAAGCTCTTAGTCAAAACACATATGTATTTTCAGTGCAGAAGTGTATCGTATAAAGTAGGTATATGCACAGATCTTACCAAAGTACGTGTTATATTCTTATTGGATATCATATGTAAATAAAAATGTTATTGGTTGCTAGTGGGTTATGTCATGTTTCTAAGAAGGGATGATGGATTGTTCCATTGTATTTATGTTTGCGAATATTAAAAGCTATTTGTTTACATTTATGTTCAGTTCAGACGTTCAGCAGCAGCCATTTTGGGTGTTTTGCTACTGATCCACATTTTTGTCTAAATAAAACTCTAATAATGAGAAAATTACCAGAGGACTCTGTTTTTTGTTATCATGACTGGTCTCGGAGTACAAAGTGGTGTGTTAGTATGTTTTTTTTCCTAGACACAAAATCCTCCAACATCTGCCTTAGACTAGGTATAGCCAAGATCACGTAGGACAATCTGAAGCCAATCTACAGCACTCAAACGTGTTCAAATTGGAATTTCACAGTACATTATAAGCAGTACTGGCCTAAGGGAAAATATTTAGAGTCTCCATACAGAAAGAGAATAAAGGGATGGAATATTAGAGGGTAAGGGGAAGCAAATGAAAAAGTAAGACAGAAGGGGGAAAAGATGAGTTGTGAACAAAGAAAAGAGTTCCATTTGAGTTCTTTAGATACTCTAATCACAAAGGGAAAATGTAAAATGTTCACAATTAAGACAGCATATAATCATATAGAGCCAAAGGCTCATTGCAGGCCTCAAATGCGGACCTCGCGAATCGGGTGTCCGCATTTGCAGAGGTAGAGGCTCTACGGCTCTTCACTCGCAGTTAAAAACAACCCAAAAAAGCAAGACTTTGAAAAAAAAATAAACACGCCGCAGGACTTAGAAAAAAAAAGTATACGACCTGCAGAATTTAGAAAAATACAAAATTACAAGGTCGCAAAAATACGAACTTAACGGCCAAAACACATATCCAAAAACAACAAAAACACTTAAAAATAAAAAAAAATCAGCATGGGGAGACAGCCACATCTACCAGTGAGGTTGCATGCAAATTAAAGTTGAATTTCAGGAGTTTCGGCAATTGAAAATCGGCTAAGCGAGATAAATATGGCGGCCGAAATAAATGAAAACGAAGCTAAACGAAACAGAACCGCGGAAAACACAGCCATTCAAACCATAGCCATTATCAAACATGGCTTCCTTTAAGCTTATGCATGCTGTATTACACAGCTTTAATGCAAAGCCAATGATGGATTAAACACAAGCTGAGTATCCTATCCATGTACAGCTGTTTCAAGCTTACTGGCTATCATCAGCATGGAGCGGGAGCTCAGCCTGTGTTGTGGACCTAATGAGTAGGTAGTTCACCACAACAATCATTTATAATATGGTGGGCAAAAGAGCGATAGAAGCCGTCCACCGTACAGTAGCACAGTAAAAAAATAGTACATCTGTGTTCACATTTGAATGTCTAAAACAAGTTTACCTGCATCCAGCTCAGAATTCCGAGAAAAACAGTTATTAGACTGCAATCTGGGAAGTTTAGATATACATATTATATACATTATACACATTATATACACATTAGATATACATATATCTTGGGATATTTATATCCCTTTCTATATATAATACTCAAAAAATGATCTTAGTTTATTTCTTAGGCCTAGGTGTTATTACTTAAATGCGTACCAAACATTGTCCTGTGGATCCTATTTAGGAATCCTTTAACAATCAACCAAGGTTGTACAGAAACACCTTTTATGCAGCCTTTATTTTAATTATTATTGCCACATACTAATTTTAAAAATTCAATCTTTATTTGTACATTTAAAATGTTGTTAAAAATGCAACAATTAAAAAATTCATGTTACACCCAAGGTATTTAATCCTTTGGGCTTTTTGACGTCCAGCAAATTATTAAAGGTGTATTTAAGTTTTATTCTTGTTTTTTATTTAATTGTTAATAATAAATATTCTTTATTTAAAGGTGTCCCTGATGAGTGAGAGACTGATAGAGCCTCACGAAACGCGCGTCGGGAGATTGTGACATCATCAGTAAGCGCAATCACAGTGCAGACCACGCCAACATAGCGTGGAGCATGATAGATACAGCTCTAAAGCTCCAGGTCCACTACTAACTTAAAAGAAAGATAGAAAGCCAATTCCTTCACCACAAAGTCACAATATAGTAACAATAGAGTAATATACAAGAATAAGGAAATAGAAAAGCAGGAAAAAGGAGTAAAAGCATAATTAAAGCAAAAAAACGGAAGAAAAAGGAGGACACAACCTCCTTCTAAAAAACAATAGACAGGAGCATTAATGAAACATATAGTTTAAGAAACAGCATAAAATCAGGAGTGTACATTTTTTTAAAAATAGCACAGCATTAGCACTATAAATGAATAAGGTAAAGTAGTGACTGTGACAGACTAACAGTCACGAGGTAAAAGGGTAATATAAGAAGAAATTAGCACTAAGTCACAATAGCACAAGCACTTTAAGATAAGAAGTTTTGAATAACACAATTTGAATTATAATGCACTTTAAGTAATAGAATTACGAATTAACATAGATAAACAGGATAAAAGATTAACACAAAAGTAACACAAAGGCACTTAAAACATACTCAAGTGAAGTGCTGTATGAATAAACAAAACTATAAACAGATAAAAGGATTATAAAACCTTATCTTAATCTTATGTAAAAATCGTAATCTTATGTAAATTAAAATCCAGGGTACCTGATAAGGATTTGACTAAGGAAACATAACCAAAAATACACAAATACAGTTGAATTTAAAAACCAAATCTTTTATTGACTTGTGCATAATAAAGTAATTAAATAAAAAAGCTGTGATCAAAGCAAAGAATATAATAACAACAAAAATAAAACTTAAATAAACCTTTAATAATTTGCTGGACGTCAAAAAGCCCAAAGGAGCAAATACTTGGCCCTCATTCAATTGCAATTTGGCCAATTGAATAGTGGTCTAAATAAGCACATAACATATTTTTTTAAAGAAGTTTTTAGTTAGTAAACATCTATCCAAAAACAAGGTTTTCACTAACTAAAAACTTATTTAAAAAAATATGTTATGTGGTTATTTAGAGCACTATTGAATTGGCCAAATCGCAATTGAATGAGGGCCCTTGGATGTAACATGAATTTTTTAATTGTTGCATTTTTAACAACATTTTAAATGTACAAATAAAGATTGAATTTTTAAAATTAGTATGTGGCAATAATAATAAAAAAAAAGGCTCTATCAGTCTCTCACTCATCAGGGACACCTTTAAATAAATTATATTTATTATTTAATAATTAAGTAAAAAAGCTGTGATCAAAGCAAAGAATATAATAACAAAAATAAAACTTAAATAAACCTTTAATAATTTGCTGGACGTCAAAAAGCCCAAAGGATTAAATACCTTGGGTGTAACATGAATTTTTTAATCGTTGCATTTTTAACATTTTAAATGTACAAATAAAGATTGAATTTTTAAAATTAGTATGTGGCAATAATAATTAAAATAAAGGCTGCATAAAAGGTGTTTCTGTACAACCTTGGTTGATTGTTCAAGGATTCCTAAATAGGATCCACAGGACAATATTTTGGTACGCCTTTCTATATATACATAGATGGCATTATACCCGATATCTATATGTAAATACAAGACAGATCATTTGTGTTCACATCAAACTGCTGATTCAAACTGCTGATTTGCCGTTTTCCGCCATGTAACGTCAAAGGAGGCTTCAGAGGGACAAATAGGAGGCTCTATTTATTGATGCCGATATAATCTCTGGTTAACCCCTGCTTTAATTGGATGTAATTTTCATCTCTACATATTAGAAAGGAGGAGAGGGAGAGGAATTAAAGTATGCAGGATCCTTTTATTTCTCTCTCTCTCCTCCCTTCTAATATGTAGAGATGAAAATGACATCCAATTAAAGTAGAAGGAGTTAACCGGAAATTGGCGGTCGTAAAATGCTATCAAACAGGATCAAAACACTTATCCGAACAACGCCAGGCACGCAGGACTTTGAAAATATAAGCAACGTTGCTGATGAAACCCGCAAACCTTGCTAAATAAAAGCAACGGCAAATTAAAAGCAATGACACTCAGCGCGAAGCACACAAGACTTAAGCATAGACAGAGAGGAGAAAAAAAAAAGACAGGGGGGGGGGGGACACACAGGGGTCAGACAGTGGGGAGAGATTCGCAATGAGCGCCATAGGCCAAAGGCGCTCAATGCAAGGCACCAAATTGGCGGGTTGGACAACGTCTACAATGAGCGCTCATTGCAGGGCTGGCGATGAGTGCCAAAGGCGCTCATTGTGAGCCCCATAAAGTAGAAGGGGGGAGAGGCTCACAATGAGCACCTCAAAGGCACTCATTGCGGGGCTACGTAAGTAGAGGGGTGGGGGAGAGGCTCAAAATGAGCACCAAAGGCGCTCATCGCGAGGCCCGCAAGTTAAAGGGGGAAGAGCCTTGCATTGTGTGGCAATCAGCATTGACAGCCTTCAAATTTTATTGCCGTTATTTTTGACGGGCAAGTCGTTAGTGATGTTATAAATAGTCAAATGGCCCTTGGCAGAAAAAAAGGTTTCCCATCCCTGCTCTAAGGTATCTAAACCTTTTAGGAAAAAAGACACATCATTAAAACAAAACTGAATAACATAGTTAATAATGAAAGGCAATATTTAATTATTTTAAACATTGTAAAACGTGTTACATATTATGAATTCATTTCTTCAAAAAAAGAATACTTAAAATCACACATAATGTGTCCTTTAAATGCCTCAATGACTACTGATACATAGTAAAAATATTAAAAAGAAATAGTCTTTACATTTACTGACACCATATATTATACTGAGACAAAGGACTTAAAAGCAAATAGTCATCGAGGCTCATACAAAGTGCTTTTGAATGCAATACATATGTGACATTTTATTCTAAATTAATAATTAAAGTAAATGCACCAATAGAAACAACCACACATTGCTTTTTATTGCTGATAAAGCTTAGCAAATATCCTCCATCACAATGAACGTTTATGGTTTTCTTATGTTATCAGGTTTTTGGCAATGGATACTTGCAGGTTTACATAGGCAAATGGCAATAATGTATTCTTTAGAAATAAACGAAATATTTGAATATATTGTTTTTAGAAAATGCATGTATGTACACTCTATATGTCCAAACCAGTACATCTAAAATAAAAGTGTGTTTCTAGGTTTCCATTTTGTGACAGCCCTTTTTATGTCACAACATGGCCACTTTTACCTCAGCAGATACACCGTGCGCTCGAGCGACACACGCCCCCGCCTGGTCTAGTCTGATTGGATATTTACATTAGGTAAAAGCGTGGATTCAATAGAAAAGCTCACATGTCATTGGCTGGGAGTTACTCCTTCCGCTTCGCTGATTGGCTGTACAATTATGGCGGGTTAGTTAGACTGTTGAGAGAGCCAAGTGAAGTGGCTGTGCGCGTCAGTTGGAGCTTAGTCGGCGGAGAGCTCGTGGTGGGTTTATGTGGATCATACTGCAACTTTATATTTAGAGAGACAACCCGAAGAAAAAACAAAGAAGACGCCCATGAAAATACCTGGAAAATCCATAAAGCATATTACTTATGAGGTGTTGAATATATTTGATCTAGCAAGCAACTGATAGTGTAATTGAAGAGTGATATTACTGGAAACCTTTTCATATTCTAATGTGGTGTAATTAGAGCATTCTTATAAACAATTTGGAGGAATATATTCAAGGACTTGAAGTTTCAACTGTACAGAAAAGTATACAAGCAAAACTTTACAGATTATACATAACTAGTTTTTTTTCCTAAAAATCAATTTTTATACATTTCTACTGTATTATATTTTCAGTAAACTTCAGTCTTTTCTGTCAAAAGACATTTACTGCTAGAAGTCATTGGTTGAACATAAATCATATTTCAAAGTATATTGAGCACCTACAGGAAAAAATGGATGAAGTTTGGATCATTTCTCTTTGCCTTATTTTGTTTGCCTTATTCATGTTCATCTTGTCTTCAAAGTCCAAAGCAAAGGAAGAGCCAGAGAGCATCAAAGGTGCAGTCTCCACAACTAGCTGTAGCAGCAGTTATGGTGGGAAACGTCTGGAGTACAGTGAAGAAGAATTGGACATTATGATGGAGAGGTTAACTCATTTGTTGTTTGAACCTGAATCTAAGAAGAAAGAAGTGCATCAAGAGAAGAAGAAGATTGCTCAGGAAAGGGTAACAGATGGATCCCACTTCAGAAGAGATGCTGAAAATACTAATGAAACCCAAGAGCTTTTGGGCAAGGGACCAGAGCATTCCCAGCCTGCCTATCAGCCCAGTCATCATAGGGTTCAGGTATGAGTCAAGACTGAGAGAATAGCCCAGTCAGCAATAGCACAGAAATGGAGACCAGAATTAACAGCACATGAAGTATTTGGATATAGATATATATATAATTTAAGTGACAAAAAGTAAATGAAGCCTGGATCAGCAAATATTACATCTAAGTTCATAATCACATCTAAATGTCCCATTCATACTTAGGGGAAAAGTTCCTTTCATCTACAACAGGATATTTTCAGAAAAAAAATAACGACTTTTTAATAGGAAAGACAATTCCTGGTTTTTATGATTGGTTTTTAATAAATCTTGAGAGATAATAGGCGGATTATTGGCTACATAATTAATGATCCAAATTGATACTGGTTTTCTAGATCAGAGTGGGAAATGGACAGACAAGATATAACAAAAATATTTGTAAATACAGGCAATTTTCTATATTATAACAGTGATGGTAACTGCTTTTCTAATTTCCATGTTGCCTCTGACAAAATTAGATTTTTGTGCTATTTTGAGTGAGCAGTTTTTTTCTAATACATTTAGTGTTTATTTCTGAAGATTACATTTGAGGTATTTGGCATGCTTTTCCTAATGATCAGTTTGGATCTTGGAAGTTATCCAAACTGGGTTATACCACTAGATCAGTGGTAGTCATTTTTTACAATATTCACCAAGCTCTGAATATTATGAGGATTAAGCCAAGGACCAGAATCCATATTTTTATTGATAAACATACACAGATTTTCATATAATGGCATTCAGAAGGGCACATGAAGGAAATTTACATAGTGATGAGACTTAGGTAAAGAACTTCACCTGACAGCTTATTTACACACTTGGAAGACTCGGCTGAGATATATAATAAATGTACTAATGAATTCAGGATCCAGAAGAAAGTGAACAGGGGTTCCTGTTTGCATCCAGGGCTTTTTATTGACAACTTACCCCCTGCCTCACTTACACTAAGATGTATAGAGCTGCACAGAGATTTGCTAAAGGTTGTGATGGGTGAAATTGTAATAGTACCCTCAGTAAAGTGAATCTATGAGATGCTAATAATACAAATATAGATTAAATTAAATGTTAATTGTTTCTAAGAACTGAGTAAAGAACATTTATTCAAAAACATATAAAGGCATTCTATGTGAAATGTTCACATGTAACCTGTAATTTGTTATAGAGAGATCTGTACCAATTAAATTATTGCACGTTCATTGTTTTAAGGCATGAATACATTTCAAGGCTGTTTTGTTTTATAGTAAATTTATATTATAGAAATGTGACAGATCTACACAATTGAGCAGTATTTGCCATTCAGCAATATACAGGTAAAACCTGCTTAACGCTATCCCTTTGTGATTTTTCCCTGTAACTCCCTGCTTAGTGCTAAACCTTGAGAGAGCGCATGATTTTGAGCGCCAAACCCCATATAGCTTTAAATCACCGCTCATGCGGCTCTGTGGCGATAAAATGCCCCATGTAGCACTGTTTCACATACCATAACATTCAGGAAAGCATGTGAAGCGCTAAATGGGCTTTACTGTAAGAGGAAACAACAGAAGTTAATGTTAAAGTTTTTTTGCAATTATTTAAAAAAAGAAATGGTACAGAACATGAAACCAATAAGCACACCTACTTTTTTAGCAAAAATAAATAAATAGAATATACAGATCACCATGATTTTATTTAATTATATTAAGTATAATGTAGTCCATATGTTTTATCATTAAGGTCTGTCATGACCATCTGCATTGATGGAAAGATGCCCTTGGTTCAACAGGATGTCAGAGTGTTAGTACTTTTCCAGAGCAGCTGTCATGTTGACCTACAGGATGAGATGCTGTATCAGTTTGTTTTTAACATGGACCTTTATCTAAGGACTTTAACAGATGTGAAGCCAATTTTATAACTGGATTAAACACATTGAGGACATTATTGAACCAACTTAGTTTTAATATTGATATCTGTCTCCGTCAATTGTACCCTATTTTTAGTTTTTTTCTCAATCTTACTACAGCCCTTTCAGCTATAACAGGTTTTTGAGAGCTTTTATATTCATACATTCAATCTATGGCTAATTATAAGAACAAAATGTCCACCTTGAACAATGAGACAATATTTCTAAAGTGACTGTGTTGCCAACATATACTTTATTTGTGACTGCTCCTCCAAAAAGTATTTGTTGTACAGGTAATGTGCTTATAAAAACCTCAACTATAAAAAGGCGGTGGAGATTTGTATTGAGTAAATATTCAATTAACACAAGGTAATAACTATTGTAATGTCTCTTTAGTTGCCTTTTTTTAAATTACTTATGTTGGAGAGCATTTTATGTGAATGAATAGATATACCCCGCTTGATGCTACCCCTTTGAATGATGATTTGCTATAGCTCTCTTGTTCCCTTTAATTCCCTGCTCAATGCTAAATCCTGCTGTAGCGCTGTTTTTGAGCACTGATCCCCATTTAACTCCTTAAATCCCTTCTCAGCATCCCTTCTCAGCATTCGTCATAGAGCTGTCTAAACGCTATGGCTATCCAATGCCACTTTTAGAGCTTTTTTTTCACATAGCGCTCCTGCATGCAATGAGGTATACCTGTATTTATCAATACTTAGCCCGGAAATACAATGAATTCACTTACCTACAGAAGCCACCTTGCACCATTTGATTCAAAAACTATATCCAAAACTGTAATGTTGGTTAACACACCACAAGAACCATCTGCGCTTATAAATATGTTTTCTGTTTTAAGTACTAACATTTCGAAGAGGCAGTTTGTTCTTTAAGAATAAAGAAGCACAAAAAATGAATATCCAGACCTTTACTACTTTGATTGTCTTGAGTAATTTTTGGAGAATAATAATAAACATTGTCTTAAATATGCTTAGTATTTTGCAATGAAAGAAGCCTAGGCTTGATTAAAAGAAACAAACTGATTAACTTTAACCTTTATTGTAGAGTGAAAATGCTATAGGGTGCAGTAATACTTGGCCACAACTGCAGGAGAATAGAACAGATCAGAACAGTGCAGGAGGCGAGAGATTGTGCTGTGCTAGTAAGAGCATTTACCAGTTGTACTGGGATGAAGATGTAGTTGATCCGGAAAGCTGTAGCAGAAATACAGATAAAACTTGCAGTTCAAAGGTAAGGTGACAGAAGTGTTTATTCTAGCAGCAGGCATTTGCACTTTCTACGTACAATATCCAACACACCAATCCATATGGGTTTGTAGTGTACTAGTATATTAATAACAAATATGGTTTGTAGTAGAATCTGCTAGTGAAAGAGAAAAATATAGTTCAGAAAAATAGATTGCAGCAGGGAAAATGACAGTTCTATATTCACGTTCATATTTTACATAAATCTTTCAATGCCCTCTCTAATATCCACAGCAGTTACTTTGAAATGTAACTGGAATCTGTGTGATTATAGCTAGACACATAGCCCATAAACACCTCAAATACGTGTTTGGTATGTTTCTAAATATAACATTGCCTTGTCCCTGCACATCTTGTTTCAATATTCATTACTCTGCGGGCAGAATTGCTGCGTAATGCAAAAGAGGGGAATTAGGAGTATGCCTGAAAAATGCCATAGAATAAAGGATAATGTTGTGGAAAATACATATTTTTAAAGAATGTTAGGTCAGATGGCACACTTACCTTTTATCTATACATCAACTCAGCAACAAGTTGTGTTCTCCTTAAAGTAAAGAAATGCTTGTTTATTGTACTAGCCATTTTTTCTCAACAGTAAATCACTCCTGAAATATACAGCATTTTCTGTTTGGCAGAATCATGTACTGATCAATAGGATGCCAGTTAATGTGATTACATTAAATATATTTGCCACAACATAAATAATCACCCTATGCCCATATATTAGTATACCTGAGCAAAACATTAGCATTTTAAAAGAGGTCAGACAATGCTGTATATTTCAAGAATCATTTACATTAGAAAAAAGCTAAATAAATAACTTGTTTTAGAGGTGACAAGGGTCACTATAATCTTACTCCAAAACTGATTTTGCAGAAAAAGTCTTACCACTTTTTATAAAGTAGGTTTAACTCAAAAACATCTTTATATACAGCTGTGCTGTAAACTCTGTGAGTCATGAAAGTGACATGTCACAAAACAAGTTTGATTTGTAAGAAAAAGGAAATCTATCTAAACACGCTGTTTATTTTAAGAGATGGGATGTAATTCCGTTATTTGACAAAGCTTTTTGTTAATTGTCTGCTATGAGGATTTTTGTAAATTCGGCTTAATTGTGATATTTTTATTAAAAATAACGTTTTCCCATTATAAAAAATAACTATATAAAAGGCATTAATACAATTTTGCCTTATTTATCTACCTTTAAGCGTAGTCTTCTATGTAACTTCTATGTATGTTTTGTATTATTTATCATATGAGTATATAAAAGTCAAGATGGTAAATTATAGGACCAAGGTGCAGTAATGGATACAAGATGGCAGTGCATAAAGGCAATAGGCTGAAACAAGTGGAGGTAGATGTGTGTTGCACTGTAGATTGTGGGTGGGAGTAATATTATGCTGTAGAGTACACAATTTAGTATATTAAGGCTGAAGGTGATACGCTTCTTTAAACAGATGCATTTTTAGTTATATTTTTAAGGTTTTGAGGCAGGAATATAGTTTAGTAGAGCGAGGCAAGGAGTTCCATAGAGTACAAGCAGAAAGAGGAAAGTCCTGAAGGCAGGAGAGAGGAGGAAAGAAGAGGGGCATTAGTAGAGCGAAGAGGGGGGGGGGGTTTGAGACAAGAGCAGAGCTATAAGGGCGTGCGCGGTTGTTGATGGCTATATATGTTAGGGTCATTGTTTTAAATGTTATTCTGGAGGCTATGGGGAGCCAGTGGAGTGACAGACAGATAGATGTTGCAGACAATGAGCGTTCCTTTCCACAAAAACGCTTGGGTTAATCCTCCCAGAATGTATCCTCCTTATACACTTATTTCTGCTCCTCCATTACAACCCACATCTCCTTTCTCTTCAACATTTGCCTGAGCAATCTACATAGATGACTCACTCTCTTGCACACTAATTGTCTCTGAATCCTTGCCTCCGTCCACTTTGCCTCTGCCTGAGACAGAGGGTTGAAAATTATTAATTCAAGTGACCGATGAACCAATTTAAATGAGCTAGATTAATACAGGAGAATGTGAAATCGCTAAAGTATTTTAATGCTAGACAACACAGCAATAGTACTTTTCTTTGTGGCTGTGCTCACCTACATGGTGTGATGCACAGACAGTTGGTAAGCATTTATCAGTGTATAAGGCTTGGCATCATGAGAACAATACTATAATAGTTGGCATGCTATATATTATACCTGGTCTGCAGGTAGAAGTGGTGTTCTGCAATGCTTTGCAAGTGTTGGAAAGAGTAATACACAGAAGGAGTGTAGCAGGGAAATGAGAACTGTGACTATCAATAAACCGCTGAACCATTATTTGTCTTATTCCTCCCTTACAATTTATACTGTAATATCAAACAATCTGCAATCCCTATATAAAATTCTCCTGACACCATAACATTTTCAATTTTTTTTAGAATAAAAACACTTTTTCCATTAGCTCAACTTTCTAATCTATTAGAAATCTGGTTTCTGTGTCACTTTAATGACTTCAATGACTTCATTATATCAGGAGAGGCTTAGATTTTTTTTTGTCATAATGTTAATTGGGAAAAGGCAAGTAAGTGCACACTAAGCCACATGCAACAAAGTCGCTAGTATGACCAAATGTGAAAATGTAATAGTACTTCTTATAAACTATTTTAAAATAAATTAAAGAATAAGAGAACATTTGGTGGCATTATAAAATAATGTGCCTAGATGTAGATCATGTAACACCTCAATTACGTGTTATTTCTTCAAAAAAAATAACAATACCCACTTTCTCTGCATCTTGTTTCCAATATTCATTGCTCTGAATAGAATAGAATATCTTCGCAAATATATGTTTGTAAAGAATTTTCCTTCAGATGACACTCTTACCTTTAAATACACATCATCCCAGCAACAAGTTAAATTCTCCTTTAAAAACAGTCAAAAAATGATTGTACATTGTAAGGAGCATTTTTTTCTCCACAGTAAATAATTCTTGATATATCCAGCATTATCTGTTTGGCAGACTCATGCTAATGTACTGCTCAGTATTCTCTATTTTGCTACATGGTGCTTGAATAATTTACATAGTTACATAGGCCCTCATTCTATTATCGGCCGTAAATCGGCCGTAAGGCTGCGATTCCTTGCGGGGGTTCTGTTACCTTGCAATTCTATTATACGGCCCCGCAAGGATCTCCCCTTACGGCCGGCCGCATATCTTGGAACCGGCCGTAAGCTTTAAAAATTTTAAAGTCAAATATACATTGAAGACTGCACTGTAAATCTTTGTAAATGCTAGGGATCATATTGGGGGACATGAGGATTAATAGCAACCCCCTCTCAAGCTTGCACATCAGCCCAAATCCGAGTTTACATTAACTGTTTATTTTCCGGCCGCAGCCTGGCCAGGTCTGAGGTGCTCCAAGCACTCTGGACTTTTTCCATAGATATTTGACATATTTAATAAAAATTTGTTTTTACGGATTTGAGTATAGGGGAATGTTGTGCTATTTTTGCTAACAATCTCTTTATAGTCTCCTCAAAGTGCAGGATGGCTTTATTTGGGCTATTTTATGTGCTTAATTGGTGCTAGCGGGACCTGTTTGCTGCAAGTAAGCTGCGGCTCGCTTTTAGCCTTGCAGAGAGGGTTCCCGGAGTAATAGAATAGCAACCGGGCTTTTCTTGCGGCCGAAACTCTTGCGGACGTTTTAGATTAAAGGCTTTCCTCCGCGTGAGCGGCCGCAAGAGATAGCAAGGCGCGGCCGCAAGCCTGCCGGAACCCCCGGCCGGAGGGGAATAGAATAGCCGAATAGCTTGCGGCCGGTCCTTGCGGCCCCGCAGCTCCTACTGCCGATAATAGAATGAGGCCCATAGTATTTAAGGTTGAAAAAAGACCTTCAGACCATCAAGTTCAACCTTTCAAGATCTCCTCCGATCTGCAATATGGGGATTAACTATTATTAGTTGTATAAAAAAAAAAAAAAAAAATCTCCTGATCCCAGACACCGGCGACCGGACTTCTTCCTGGATCAATACTGCTTCTCTAATTATCCATGATAACCCTGAATTCCCTTTTTAATTAGAAATAAATCCAGTCTCCTTTTAAAGTTATCTATCGAATCCGCTGTCACCACCTCTTCTGGTAGAGAATTCCACAGATTAACCACCCTTACTGTGAAGAACCCTTTTCTTTCTTTAAGTTGGAATCTTTTTACTTCTAACCTCAAGGGATGTCCTCTTGTCAGTTGAAAACCTCTTGGCACAAAAAGCTCCCTTGACAAATCGTTATATTGACCCTGGATGTATTTATATAAGGTAATCATATCTCCTCTTAGACGCCTTTTTTCTAGAGAAAATAAGTTTAATTTGGTTAGTCTTTCTTCATAACTTAGCCCCTCCATTCCCTTTATTAGCTTTGTCGCCCTCCTCTGTACCTTTTCCAGCTCTAAAATGTCCTTTTTATGAAGTGGTGCCCAAAATTGTACTCCATATTCCAAATGAGGGCGTACTAGAGATTTGTATAGTGGCAGGATTATATTTGCTTACCTGGCTTCTATACCCTTCTTAATACATGCTAATATTTTATTTGCCTTTGCAGCTGCTGTTTGGCTTTGAGCACTGTTACCTAGATGGTTGTCCACAAGCACTCCCAAATCCCTTTCAATATCTGATACACCTAGATTTGCTCCATTAAGATTATAAATTGCATGCCTGTTTTTCCTTCCCAGATGCATAACTTTACATGTATTCGTATTAAATCTCATCTGCCATTTAGATGCCTATTCCTCAATTTTATGTAAATCCCTTTGGAGAGAAAGCACATCACTATTTGATTTAATTCCCTTGCACAACTTCGTGTCATCAGCGAAAATGGAGACACCACACTCCAATCCTACCTCTAAGTCATTAATAAATATGTTAAAAAGGAGAGGACCTAATACTGAACCCTGAGGAACCCCACTTACCACATTAGTCTAATCGGAGTATGTTCCATTTACAACAACCCTTTGCTTCCTGTCTTTTAGCCAGCTCTCAATCCATGAGCAGATATTTACTGCAACTCCTGTATCTCTTAGTTTGCACAATAGTCTCCCATGTGGCACTGTATCAAAAGCCTTTGCAAAATCCAAAAAGACTACATCCACTGAGTTGCCTTGATCCAGGTTCCAACTAACCTCCTCATAGAAACTAAATAGATTTGTTTGACATGACCTATCCCTCATAAATACATGATGACTCCTACTTATAATCTTGTTCAAATAGACATATTCTTGTGTATTATCCCTTATTAACCCATCTAAAAGCTTCCCCACTACAGAAGTGAGGCTCACTGGTCTATAATTCCTCGGATTTGCTCGTGCTCCCTTTTTAAATATAGGTATCACATCAGCTTTTCTCCAGTCATCTGGTAGAGACCCTGTGTTGAGTGAATCTTGAAAAATTAAATATTATGGTTTGGCTATTACAGAACCCAGTTTCCTTAGTACCCTTGGATGTATTCCATCAGGACCCGGGGCTTTATTAACATTTATTTTTTCCAACCTCTTTTGGATTATTTCCTGTGTTATCCAATTATTTGGCCAAGGTAGTGTAGCCCCATTATGTTGCCGTGTCCCAACCACTGGTACCTCCCTTGTGTATACCGAAGAAAATAACCTATTTAGCTCATCTGCCTTTTCTTTGTCACTAATTATCAGATGAACTGTGTCACATTGTAATGTTCCTATAGCTTCCTTCCTCACCTTCTTCCCATTAATATACTATACTATAATATTTTAGGGTTAGTCTTACTCTCTTTTGCAATTAATTTTTCATTTTTTATTTTAGCCAGTCCAATCGCCCTTTTGCAAGCCTTGTTGATTTCCGTGTATTCCTGTAAGGCAGTCTCTGTCCCCTCTTGTATAATTTAAATGCCTGTTTTTTACTCCGTATCTTGATCTTTAAATCATTGCTAAGCCACATTGGATGGGATTTACTCCTTTTACTTTTATTCCCACACAGTATATGCCGATGTGTATGTATATTTAGTAAGGATTTAAATGTTGTCCATTTTTGTTCAGTATTTTTACCTGCCAGTTCTCTGTCCCAGTCTATACTTTGTATTGCTGCCCTTAGACCGTTAAAATCTGCCCTTTTAAAATTAAGAGTTTTCGTGGCCCCTTAAAATTTTGTTTTTTTAATTAAATCTCAAAAGAGACTGTGTTGTGATCACTGTTTCCCAAAGGTTGCACTATTCCAACATTTGATACTATATCAATATTATTTGTGATGAGTAAATCTAAGATAGCTTCATTTCTAGTAGGCTCTTGTACAACCTGGGCCAGATAATGATCCCTGAGTGTACTCAAGAACCTGCTCCCCTTAGATGAACTGCTGGTCTCATTTATCCAGTTTATTTCAGGGTAATTAAAATCTCCCTTTGTTAGAACTTGACCATGCTTAGCTGCATTTTCAATCTGCAACAATAATTGTATTTCCTCACTTTCAGCTATATTTGGGGGTTTATAGCATACTCCTACTAATATTCTTTTGGAATTTGCTGCTCCGCTATTTAACTCTACCCACAAACATTCAGCTTTATCACTAGGTCCACCATAAATATCTTCTCTGACTATAGGCTTAAATTCAGGCTTAACATACAGACAAATCCCTCCTGTTCGTTTACCATTGCCTCTATATTTCCTAAATCGGTTATAACCACTTAGATTAACAGTCCAGTCATGAGATTCATCCCACCACGTTTCAGTAATGCCTATTAAATCCCATTTTTCATTAATTGCTAATAATTCTAACTCTCCCATTTTTCCTGGCAAGCTTCTGGCATTAGCAAGCATACACCTTATGTTATGAGTCTGTAGTTCTGAAGTGCCTGCCACTGTAATGTTTTAATAATATTTGTAAATGTAATCTTATATTAAAAGATCCAGGTCTAATGTATAAATGGAATGAATGTACATGCAGATATTATTTTATGTTAACATGTGGTTCATTATAATTGAAAAGTGCACGTCAAATGTTATTTCTAAGTTAAATCATCTTGAATCATCAATATATCTTGTACATTTCAGTCATATTGTTCTATTATGATGAAAAAGTCGAATATTATAGCTTAATACAAAAATTCACTTTTGGTTATTATTGTAGATTGGGATACCAGTTGCTTGTGAAGTGAAGATTAGGGCTTTGCAACACTTTTCCTGTGCTTTTTCTGAATCCAGCAATGATTGCTGAGGCAAGGGGCTGGGTGACCTTTATTCATCTTGCTTCAAGAGCATGGTGCTCAACATATCTTTTCTAGCATCTAAAACACCAGTACCACCTTTTCCACTGTATTCCTCATCTGTAGTGTTGGCATTCATACTACTTATTATAAATTTGTTTTTTTTACATCAGATAAGGATTATGTACTTTAGCTGACTAAATTAGAATCTTGGCTGCAAAGGAAGCAAAACTACTGGAATTGTTTCTGTAACCTAATTCTTTTGTGGCCGGATTAAATTACAGACAGACCCAGAGAGGCATGCTTGACTATCCTGCTGTGATCTAATATTAAATGAGAGTTACTAACAGTTATAAGTCTCATGTAACCCATGTTAATGCCACGTACAACAACACTGAACATACATGCAGAATATCTAATCGGAAGCACTTTTGTAAAGTCTTCTTAATTTAAAAGGGAATCTCACTATAAGAAAAGTATAAGTAAGTAAACTATTGAGAATATATGAGGAATAAATCCCACAGAACCACAGACCTCCAGCATAAAGAGGTTGTGTCTGAATAGACAGAATGTAATTGTATTGGTGTCCAGTACCAACGTAAAATAATCTTAGAGCCATTTTCT
Source organism: Discoglossus pictus (assembly GCA_027410445.1). NCBI lineage: Eukaryota > Metazoa > Chordata > Amphibia > Anura > Alytidae > Discoglossus > Discoglossus pictus. Next base: position 80,214,402 of record CM050172.1, read on the forward strand.
TTTTGTAGAGGCAGACCCTAAAATGCCCCAAATGTATTCCTAGTCTGAATATTCTATGGATTCCTGTTAATTAGTTTCCCAAATAGGTATATAACCTGGAATTAGATTGATCAATTGATTTTTAAAGATGTTCAAATTGAGGGAGGTGATAAACATCCTAACTTAAGGATAGTGGAGGCATTGTGTTTAAGTTATAGATAGGAGAACATGTCTATTTGAGAAGATTGTGTTTGGAGAATTTGTAAGGAAAGAACTTGTCATTTTGTAGGATATCTCCTAAACTGGTAACCTCATGAGTTCACCAAATTTGTATTGTTTTAGAACTGAGGCCTGGGATAAAACCAGGAAAGGGGTTAGTCTGAATGGGTGGGTAGAAATGGCCTATGTGGTGTGTGTCTGTTTTCAAAGTTTAAGAGTGAAATGAATAGTGGCCAACTGGAGAAATGGGAAATTGGAGGAGGTGTAGGGGACCAAAGTTAAGTAGCCAAAGGAAGCAGCAGTACCCAAAAGGATTCTGTATCTATCCAATGTGGGGTTTGGGAGATTGGCTCCATCTGGTACGTTGTCGTACATTGGAAGCTACGTAATTTTTAAAATACATTAGGGGCTGCTAGACTTCCCAGATCTTTAGGACTAAGAAGAATAGCAGCTGGAGCTTTTGATGATTCAAAGGTAAGAGCTATACAAGCCCAGGGCCACCTGCTATAGACTACAGGTTAGTTACCCACAAGGACCATTTGGGTTCTTGAAAATGTTGGCACCAGTACCCTGATATCTGGCTCCTATATCTCCCCATCAGGAATCAGCACTTCCAGGAGTCTCAGTAACCTTCCTGTAATAGTGATCAGGACAGGTTACTTGCAGGGTGGAGATACATTGCCTCTTGCAAAAGTATTTACCCCCCTTGGCATTTTTCGTGTTTTGTTGCCTCAGACCTGGAATTAATATGGATTGTTTGAGGATTTGCATCATTTAATTTAGAGAATATGCCCACAACTTTGAAGATGTTTTTTTTTAATTATTATTGTGAAGCAAACAAGAAATTGGACAAAATAACAGAAAAGGTCAATGTGCATAACTATTCACCCCCCTACAGTCAATACTTTGTAGAGCCACCTTTTGCGGCAATAACAGCTCCAAGACGCTTTGGATAAGTCTCTATGAGCTTGCCACATCTTACCACTGGGAATGTTGCCCATTCCTCTTTGCAAAACTGCTCCAGCTCCTTCAAGTTGGATGGTTTGCGCTTGTGAACAGCAATCTTTAAATCTGACCACAGATTTTCTATTGCATTGAGGTCTGGGCTTTGACTAGGCCATTCCAACACATTTACATGTTTCCCCTTAAACCACTCAAATGTTGCTTTAGCAGTGTGTTTGGGGTCATTGTCCTGCTGGAAGGTGAACCTTCGTCCTAGCCTCAAATCACGCACAGAGTGGTACAGGTTTTATATCCCTGTATTTAGCACCATCCATCTTTCCCTCAACTCTGACCAGTTTCCCAGTCCTGGTGTTCTTTGGGTGATGTGATGTGTTGGGTTTGCGCCAGACATAACATTTTATTTGATGGCCTGATAAGTTAAATTTTTGTCTCATCAGACCAGAGCGCCTTCCTCCATACATTTTGGGAGTCTCCCACATGCCTTTTCGCAAGCTCAAAACGTGCCATTTTGCTTATTACTGAAAGTAATGGCTTTCTTCTGGCCACTCTGCCATAAAGCCCAACTCTGTGGAGAGTACGCCCTATTTTCGTCCTATGTACAGATACTCCAGTCTCTGATGTGGATCTCTGCAACTCCTCAAGGATTACCTTAGGTCTCTGTGCTGCCTCTCTGATTAATGCCCTCCTTGCCCGGTCCGTGAGTTTTGGTGGGCGGCTGTCTCTTGGCAAGTTTGCTGTTGTGCCATGTTCTTTCCATTTGGTTATGATAGATTTGATGGTGTTCCTCGGGATCATCAAAGATTTCAATATGTTTAACCTATCCCTGACTTGTACTTCTCAACATAGTCCCTTACTTATTTGGGGAGTTCCTTGGTCTTCATGGCAGTGTTTAGTTAGTGGTGCCTCTTTCGTAGGTGTTGCAGCCTCTGGGGCCTTTCAAAAAAGGTGTGTATATGTAATAACAGATCATGTGACACTTAGAATTCACACAGGTGGACATCATTTCACTAATTATGTGACTTCTGAAGGTAATTGGTTGCACCAGAGCTTTTTATGAGCTTCATAACAAAGGGGTTGAATACATACGCACATGACAATTTTCTGTTTTATATATATAGTTTTCTCATTTCACTTCACTAACTTAGACTATTGTGTTCTGATCCATCACACAGAATTCAGATTAACAAAACATTGAACTTAAGTCTGTAATCTAACAAAATAGGTCAAAAGTCAAGGTGGTGAATACTTTTGCAAGAGCACTGTAGGTTCAGTATTGCAGCCACCAAGAGCAAAATAAGAGAGCATACGATTGCTATACTGTTTTATTTTTGGAAAGTCAGCAATATTTATAGCAGTTAGATAAAGAGGAGGTGTACACAATGCAACAGTGAGAAGGTGTGGCAGACAGGGGATGACCCCACATGGGGTCTAGCAGTGCCTTGTTAGCTGGCACCTGAGAACAATAGTGCTACCTTCTAATACACATCCTGCCTTCTATATGTCCGAGTGGTGCAGACCTTAGCTCTTGGGTGTTTATTTTGCCAAATGAATTGCATAAATTGACTTGTAATTGTTTAATTGTTTTGTGATATAAATATGAAGGATTTGGGAAAAAAGAGAAGTCTAGGCATGAATAGAGAAAAAATATGTTATCTGGCTTGTGTGAGTGTTGCTATATCAAGGTTTGGGGTATTCTACCGTTAAATAGAGTAAGGTTGACTGAAGGTTGGAGCTTGTTATGATTGGATGATGATATATATATATATTTTGTACTGTGACCAATAAATAATTCTCCATTTGGACTTACATAAGGTATACGTGAGTGTTATTCTGGGGGAAAGATAATTCTTGCTTGGAATTATTGTTGCTGATCCTGCCTGGGGAAATAGTTACAGCCGGTAACTTCTACAGCTTCTGCGGTATAGTCGGTGCACCCAGTGGTCAATTTCCTGGTACTGATCCATATCCTGCTAGCAGGGATACAACAGGCCTCACGATTCTACTGGGTAGGATTGATCTAGGATCCTTTCAAAACAAATCAAGCAGTAGATCGTTAGGTTGGATTTAAGTGAACATATTAGTAATAATGTTCATAGACTAATAATATGATGTAAGATAAGGTCTGGATAAGTCTGGATAAAAGTGAGGATGTGTAACAAACTTCTAAGAAGATTCTTCCTTTATAAGAATATGTAGAAAAACAAAGCCATATTTAAAATGTCCAGTAGATGGCACTGAATTAACAGGGGTAAGGAATTGGAGTATTGTTCGACAATTTACTGTAATTATGGAGATAAACTGCAATGCTTGTTGATTAACAGCAGTGTTTGTTGCGCATGAAACAATCCACAAATAGTATCATTTCAGGTGGAAAAGGAAAGGTCTTGTTCATGTTCTCATTATCTTTGATGTTAAAGGTATATGGAAGGTTCCATGTTTTTAAACTTAAAATTATCTACTTAAGTGTGTATTTGCATGTTCAAACATCAGTTTATTAACTAGTTCTTAAAAACTATGTTTTTACTCACTGAAACCTTCCAAGCAGTCCCTGCAATGGTCCGCCTCCTGTAAGTCAGGCATGCAATTTCTGTAGTACTCGATGTACTTGCCAATAAAAAACTATGTCTCAGCAGCAATTCAGCAACATGCTGCTGAAACACACTCTGTGACTGGCCAGAACATCTACTACTATAGAAACACTGTATGCCTAGGCCTTTGTACGGTCTGTTTGGAAGGTTTCAGTGAGTAAAAATAGAGCTTCTCCGCACTTGTTGAAAAAATGTTTAAATATGAACATAAACATGTCCTTTCAAGTGTAGGGATGTCCATTAATGGGATAATGGCACCAAAGTGATATTAGTGAAGGCAATATATAATGGCAGTATAAAAAAGTAATAAACTTGCTGGACAGTTTCGAAACTTGCAGCAATTCTGCAATGAAGTAGACAGAGAAAAAGTGCAAAAGTTCATAAACAAGTATGATCTCTCTTTATAATAAGTGGCCTCAACACAGGCTAGAAGGCTCAACTATATGGAAGGGTTGGGTGCATGTAAGGAATAAATACAGACGTGATAAAGTTTATGGTGTGGTTCTGTTATCATAATTTTGCTTTATGCGTATTCTCTGTTTATCTTCTGTCCTCTTTTCCTCTCTGTCTTTAGTCTTTTTTTTTCTTCTTTTTTTTCATGTTGTTCCTATGTGGGTTTTTTTCTCTTTTCTTCTTCCCCTTTTTTCTCTTCTCTCCCCCCTCCTTTTCCTCAATTTCCTCACACACGTTTCTGTTTATTTTTTTATTTTTTTGTATTCTCCTTTTTCTCTTTTTGTTTATGTGTTGTTTATTTTTCTCTTTTTATGTGTTTCTTTAATTTTGGGAATGTGGAGCCTCTGTACTTACAGTCTGTGTAGTGAAGTTTGGTAGTGTTTTGTAGTAAGGGAGAATTTAGAGGTATGTGAATAGGGCAGTATTTCTCCTAGGCACTTTTTTTCACTGTGTAAATGCCCCACCCAATCGAGTTTCAAAGGAGCAGGCCAATGGTTTTGCAAGTTACCCTCAAGATCCTATGATGCAGAGGGAGTTCAAGTGACCTACAAGAGGCTGCTCTCAGAGTTTGTTCTCTGATTAGGACACCAGATATTAGAAGTTAAGTTCAGGAGAAGGGCCCTCAGACTTTACAAAGCAGCAGGCCCATAGGCCTCATAATCATAGAGAAGTAAACATCCTAGTTGTGGATCAAAATATAAATAATTGAGGAAGAAGGAACAATTAATGTAACTTTCAAGGTCAGTAAAGTAAATTATATGCTAAAAAAAAACAAAATCTTTGGAGGAGCCCTTTTTTTTGTACATGTGCTCTGTTCAACAGTTACATCATGGCCATGTGAGGCCTATTTTTATCAGCAAAGCTTACAAGTATGGAGGGGGAAGGTGTGCTGTGATTAAATTTTATCTGGAACCACAAATCAATCATGATATCTCCCCGCGTCCTCCTATTCTTGAGTTGAAAATACAAATTAGGACTTGGATTTTTACAAATGGCTTTTCCTGCCTCTAACAGACCAAGTTGCATGCTGAGACTGATGATGCCACAGGTTGTGCATGTGTGGGAGGACCAGCTGTCTCAAAGATAAAATATTATTATTATTAACTTTTATTTGTAGCACACCAACATAGGGCCATATTAAATGCCAGCCCCGTAGGTCCAACATGAAGCACGTAACAGTTACGTTGCTATTAAATTATATGGGGTTGCAAGCTACGGGTTTGAGAGGCAAATTGTAGCTCATTCGTAGAACGTTGGATCTGCTGCCTTGCGGATGGTGTAGAGCGTAGTTACGAGTTTAGACGGATGGAGCCAATGGAAAATGAGATTGGTAGCGTTACGTCACTGAAAAAGGGGAAAGTAGATTTCAAAGTCCTACAAGCTTCAATTACAAGTTGAGATCGGACCCACTTTCCAGATTAATTCAATAGTGAATGACTGTAGAACAGCTTTTGATGTTGTGCAGAATCCAACATGGGACTGCTTTTGGATCTGAAGGTAAGACTGTTAGCAAAGAAGAAGTCCCCCTTCCATTTGATGCCGTGCAGTTGCCATAATAAAGGATGGATTGGAAGATTGGAAGTCACATCCTTTAAATCGGTTTTAATAGCCAAAAAGCATAATGTTGGTTATAGCGTCATCTATCTTTGTTTAGAGAGTATTCATCTGAAGGAATTATTGAGTTCAGACTAGAGATAGGATCAGTAGGTTAATAACTATGCGTTTTTTGATTAAATATTTACGTGTGGCGACTCATGGGGTTAAGTTTGAAGACAGCGTATGGTGGTGCTTTAAAGGGTCCCATTAGTTAGTGGTTTGAAATCTCTGAGGGGAGGAGGTGTTCCACAACCTTAGGTTCCTTCGTACTAGATTTTCACTGACCAAGAAAGCCCATGGCAATGTTGTGACCCCAGTATGGAGAAACCCTTAGAGAATCCCGTGACAAGGAAGTCAAAGAAGGCTGGTGAAGGGTATGTTGAGAGGTCATGAGCCAAAGTAATCAGGTCACTGGGGACATACAAATGTAGCAAGAGACTTATGATATACAGAACAAATATGCAAAAGGTGACAGCCTCCAAAAGAGCACCCTTTAGTATCAAAATTGGTATAATGTTCCTGATGTCCTAAACGTTCTTTCTGTGCATGAGTGCTGCTGGCACTGGGGAGCTACAGTTCATTGAGGGAACCATGAATGCCAACATGTACTGTGACATACTGAAGCAGAGCATGATCCCCTCCCTTCTGAGACTTGGCCGCAGGGCAGTATTCCAACATGATAACGATCCCCAAACACACCTCCAAGATGACCACTGCCTTGCTAAAGAAGCTGAAGGTAAGGGTGGTGAACTGGCCAAGCATGTCACTAGACCTAACTCCTGTTGAGCATCTGTGGGGCATTCTCAAATGGAAAGTGAGGGGACGCAAGGTCTCTAACATCCACCAGCTCCGTGATGTCATTATGGAGGAGTGGAAGGGGACTCGAGTGGCAACCTGTGAAGCTTTGGTCGACTCCATGTCCAGGAGGGTTAAGGCAGTGCTGGAAAATAATGGTGGCCACACAAAATATTGACACTTTGGGCCCAATTTGGTCATTTCCACTGAGGGGTATACTCACTTTTGTTGCTAACGGTTTAGACATTAATGGCTGTATGTTGAGTTATTTTGAGGGGACAGCAAATTCACACTGTTATACTTACTACTTAACATTGTAGCAGAGTGTCATTTCTTCAGTGTTGTGACATGAAAATATATAATAACATATTTACAAAAAGAGGAGTGAAATGTTGATGGAAGAACATGTTTAGGTCTGTCTAGGATATCCAATATGGACATCCTCTTCTCTTTTTAATTCTTTTGCATCTCTAAGGGTTGGTAATTTGGTGGAGGAGGCAGGTTTTGGGCCCTGTGGAGATGAAAAAAGTTTGAAATCTCTTGTTGAGGCAGAGAAAGGAATCTCCCTGTCAGTGAGTTCCTGGGCAAGCCATGGCATGGTCCAGGACAGTAGCAAGGATTGGTTCCCAGCCACTGAAGAGAATCTGGTGGGAGAAGAAGTGGCTTGTGATACCACACTTTTGGCATCCAAAAGGGCTTGGGCAGTATATAGGATTCTAGAATTTTGAGAAAGGTCAATATTTGAACAAAGGTGTTGATAGCTACTATAAATGGTTTTAGAACCTGTATAATGAGACATTGATCAAAACCAAGCGGAGCTGGAACATTCACTGGGCTGGATAGGGAGGCTAGTGGAATTTGTTTCTGATGAGCGATGGTGGGCTAGGAGAAATGCAGTCTCTGAGATGATGGCTGGTTGTGGAGCAAAATGTCTTAAATTCACGGCTTAGGGTTGTGGTCAATGGAAAGCATGGATCTTATTTGTTTGGTATAAGAAGCAGCATTGTGGATATTATTTACGAAAGGTTGCTTTTACGTGATGAGCGTGCGAATATAGAAAGTTCAGAGGCCTTGCAGTACAATAATAGTGGATATTGTCATAAAGACTGACTCCTTAATGTAGATAGTTGAGGTGATTATTATTTTTTTTTTTTTTTATAAAGTGAATGGAAATAAATGGTTTGTAAGGGGGAGCTAGGATTTTGTCTGATCGGAAGATGTGGATGATTTTAATGTTTTGGAGGGGGATAGGAGAAGGAAATGCCTTTGGTATAGATGGAGTGGGAGGAAGCTTGGCTTGGACTGGGCTAAGAAGGTTCCTTATGGAAATGAGTGGGATACCGGGGGTTAGTGAGATTGGATGCTGAAATTATGTAGAAAATATTTTTTGTTTTCCTTATTTCTTTAATGATGGAATATCGCCAAGTAAGACAGCGAGAAGGCCTGGTTTGGACTGGGCTAAGAAGATTAATGAAGGAAATAAGACATATAAGTTGAGTGGCATTCTGGGGATTAGCGGTGATTGGGTGTCCTGCCAAGTGCTGAAATTGAAGCACCGCAAGACGTCGGGTGGGATAACATGATTGCTGGCTGTATGGATACAGGGTACTTACTGTGGGTCTACTCAACTGGGAGGCACAATGAAGCTGGAGCTCATGGACAACAAGATGCAGGGAGTTTACATAGGTTGGGGAGGAACTGGCTCCTCCACAACCACAGGTTTAACAACCTGACGTATTGTCTGGAAATGTTTTTATGCCCATGACTTAAGTAGCTATTGATGTTATTAGCTTGTTGCATACTTCACAGTCAGGTAATTTTTCTAATTTACAGTGGTCATTTATCTAAATCTAGAAGCCCAGGAATTCTTGACAAACATGTTAAGAAGACACACTGTTATAATAACAATGCTAGGAAACAGCCACACTGAAAAAACAATTGGCTAATATCCCTGCTTAACACAGATAAATGCCAACATATTAGCAAACAGATAAAAGGTAATTTTCTCATCTATCATCAAGTGGGCTTTGTGACCTCAGGAAAGCTAGAGACATAGCCACGTTAAATGCATTGGAGGACCACATCATGGCTCAGCATCCTAAATTCAAGATCTCTATTCAAATAACATATTACCCGAAATTATCTGATTTTTTTTTTTTTTTTTATAAACTTAACCTACTACAGCATCATAGACTATTGTGACACTATGTTGAAACTCGCTCTGAACACAGCCATCAAGCAAGCTGTCTGAGCTTGATACCCCTTCTCTAAAAAAAAGGAATTTTATATTTGAAAAAGAAGATGGAGAAAGGCATATGATTATACAAATTTAGAGTAGATAAAAGAGTGGAGCACCTTGAGTGATGACAGTATATGTACAATGACATTTTGGGCAAAATACAATTATGTTTATTAACACCAAAATCTGCACAGTATCCAAGGCATTTATGCACAGAAATAGTGCCTCATTCAAATGCGATTTGGCCAATTGAATAGGGCTCTATATAAGCACAGAGCATATTTTTTACAGAAATTTTTAGTTAATGAAGACCTTGCTTTTGGATAGAAGTTCACTAACTAAAAACCTCTGAAAAAAATATGCTGTGTGCTTAATGAGGCCCATAGAGTGCAAATAAAGTACAAATATGAAAGACAATACAAAAAAAGAGGAGCTGGAATAATACATTCACTTTTATTAACACCAACATCTGCACTACCAGATATAATATAGTATAGCTGGCTCCTTACTTTAATATATAATAGCACTCTAACATCCTATAATCCAGCATCTTAGTTACATAGTTACAGTGGATATAAAAAGTCTACACATACCTGTTAAAATGTCAGGTTTCTGTGCTGTAAAAAAATGAGACAAAGATAAATCATTTCAGAACTTTTTCCACCTTTAATGTGACCTATAAACTGTACAACTCAATTAAAAAAACTGAAATATTTTAGGTAGAGGGAAGAAAAAATATAAAAATAAAATAATATGGTTGCATAAGTATGCACACCCTTAAACTAATACTTTGTTGAAGCACCATTTGATTTTATTACAGCACTCAGTCTTTTTGAGTCTAGCAGCATGGCACATTTTTGACTTGGCAAGATTTGCCCACTCTTCTTTGCAAAAACACTCCAAATCTTTCAGATTGCAAGGGCATCTCTTGTGCACAGCCCTCTTCAGATGACCCCACAGATTTTCAATCAGATTCAGGTCTGGGCTCTGGCTGGGCCATTCCAAAACATTAATCTTCTTCTGGTGAAGACATTCCTTTGTTGATTTGGATGTATGCTTTGGGTCGTTGTCATGCTGAAAGATGAAGTTCCTCTTCATGTTCAGCTTTTTAGCCGAAGCCTGAAAGTTTTGTGCCAATATTGACTGGTATTTGGAACTGTTCATAATTCCCTCTATTTTAACTAAGGCCCCAGTTCCAGCTGAAGAAAAACAGCCCCAAAGCATAATGCTGCCACCACCATGCTTCATTGTGGGTATGGTGTTCTTTTGGTGATGTGCAGTGTTGTATCTTTTGGAATTATGGCCAAAAAGTTCAACCTTGGTTTCATCAGACCATAACACATTTTCCCACATGCTTTTGGGAGACTTCAGATGTGTTTTTGCAAAATGTAGCCTGGCTTGGATGTTTTTCTTTGTAAGAAAAGGCTTTCGTCTTGCTACTCTACCCCATAGCCCAGACATATGAAGAATACGGGAGATTTTTGTCACATGTACCACACAGCCAGTACTTGCCAGATATTCCTGCAGCTCCTTTAATGTTGCTGTAGGCCTCTTGGTAGCCACCCAAACAAGTTTTCTTCTCGTCTTTTCATCAATTTTGGAGGGAGCTCCAGTTCTTGGTAATGTCACTGTTGTGCCATATTTTCTCCACTTGATGATGACTGTCTTCACTGTGTTCCATGGTATATCTAATGCCTTGGAAATTCTTTTGTACCCTTCTCCTGACTGATACCGTTTAACAATGAGATCCCTCTGATGCTTTGGAAGCTCTCTGTGGACCATGGCTTTTGCTGTGGCATGCGACTAAGAAAATTTCAGGAAAGACCAACTAGAGCAGCTGAACTTTTTTTGGGGTTAATCAGAGGCACTCTAAATGATGGCAGCTGTATGCTGACTCCTATTTAACACAATTTGGAGTGTGATTGCTTAATTCTGAACACAGCTACATCCCCAGTTATAAGAGGATGTGCAGACTTATGCAACCACATTATTTTTATTTTTTATTTTTCTTCCCTCCACCTAAAAGATTTCAGTTTGTTTTTCAATTGAGTTGTACAGTTTATAGGTCACATTAAAGGTGGAAAAAGTTCTGAAATGATTTATGTTTGTCTCATTTTTTTACAGCACAGAAACCTGACATTTTAACAGGTGTGTGTAGACTTTTTATATCCACTGTACATAGTAACTGAGGTTGAAAAAAGACTTTCAGTCCATCAAGTTCAACCTTTTAAGATCTCTTCTGATCTGCAATATGCGGATAAGTTATTAATTAATTAGTTGTTATTTAATTATTAATAGTATAGTATTTGAGGAAAGTTAACAATTTTTAAGATTGCAGTACTCAATTTTAGGCACCTTATAAGAGATACAGTAAAGTTGTACCCAAGTCAATTCCAATAGATGTACTAAATATCTAGTTCCCACTCATCGTTTTTAATTTTATTCCTATGTCTGTAAATATCTTTTAATGACAACTATGTTTTAGTTTGAGTTAAATAAAATTTATGTTTTAAATGTTATTCTTTCTTCAGATTGGTAATCTAGTGTTATGCCCTATAAAGGGGATCTTTTTCCTCTAAACTTTTTTTTGCATTTACAATACAAATAGAACTCCAGGCAACGCTCACACATTATTATTATTACCAATTATTTATAAAGCACCAACATTTTACACAGCACTATAATGTTAGAAAGCAGTATCAGTCTGTGATTGATGGGAGGATCAGAAAAGCTGATTGACAGGTAAAAATTGCAAACTTCAATGGAAAAATGCATTTTATAATAACATTTAGCGTTATGTCACCTTTTTTACTTCCTAGGGTATTTAGTACATGGGCGTCAATTTGCAACAATTAAGTTTGTCAGTTAAGGTTTTTAACATTGGAATTCTCTTATTTTCCAGGAGAGATCCGCTCCACCTGCTGTTGAGAATATCATGGATGAGATAGGTGAGTAATAATTCTGAGATGATTAGATGACAATATCTTAGTGTGAACATATAATATCAATCTTTATTTTTTATGACATTTTTTTAGCTTTGTCTGCACACACTGCTAAAAAACTAAAATTAGTCTCATGTATAAGTACAGTATATCATTTGATTCAAAAGTGTGTATAGTAATATAGTGAGATTGAATAAAATCCAGTATAAATTTCATCCTGACACCATAAACTTACAGTAAAGCCTTTTACCTTAATCTCTGTCAAAATTTTTTTTTTAACTGCTCTTCAAATGCATCTACTGTATATAACATTACAGGATTCTTTTACAGAGATACTGCAGATTGGTGGCCTTTACTGAGTTGCTGTAAACAAGTTTTCTTAAAATTACTATCATCTGAAGTTGCTTCTGTTTTGTAGTGTTTACACTTAGGTTCTCCAGAAAGTTTTCTACATATTGATCATATATTATCACAAGATACATTTTCTGTCAATTGGCAAGCTTTTCTCTCATACTTTCAATTTTCTCCTCGCCTACAAAATTAAATATTTTTGAAAAAATAATGGTGTTTAAAATGTGCTTTTTATTCAATGTCATGTATAAAAAAAATACTGATTCCCTTCATTTATAATATATTTCACATACCTCATTAGTCTGATTTGATACATTTCATGTATAACAACCATCTGCCGCGCAAACGTCACCTGTACCTTATCCAAGTATACATAATAATTTCTATAAATACTTCCTTTTTTTCTCCTTACAAATACTTTGATTAGTTTGACCTGATCTATCTGTCAAAAGGCTATCATATTTTTTTCTGACCAGTATACATTTGCCTACAATAACCACTGCAAGGAAAGATGCAGATAAAGAAGTCAGGATGAGATATAAAGGCTACTTTTAGGACAGTCTCTTTGGGCATATTCTCTCCCACCATCTGGTAACCTGATAGGGGTCAACACCAGCATATCTCTAAAGTCTAAAATGCTAAAATGTACATGTATGGTTTAAAGCTAAATTGAATTAGGTTCTTGAAATTCTGATTTTATTGCTAATCATTAACTAAATAAAAATCTTTCTGGATCGCTACCTTGTTGCAGTGAAGGGGCTTGTTAAATTCAATGAAGCTGTGAGCTATATAATGTAGGGCCACCCAAGATGGACAGATCATAGCAGGGAGGTCCGACAAATCGCATTCCACTGGAGGAAGAACTGGCAACCCAGTGCAGTATTTTTGCCAAGATAACCATATGGATAAGAACAACCAGAGGCATAACAATATGGCACTTTGAAAGTTTAGCACCTCACGTCAGATGGTGCCTACCACATTACAGGGGAATATCTAATTAAGAGGTTGGGCCAAATTCGAGAGGACTCCCTGCTGTGGATGTGTCTGGAGGGGAAAGAAAAGTCTATTGCCTAGAACAATTCAGCACAGGAACCTGGAACATTAGAACTATGAACCAAAGAAAACTGGACATGGTCAAACATGAGATGACAAGATTAAACATTGATATGCTGGGAATTAGTGAACTCAAATGGACTGGAATGGGACATTTCATATCAGACAACCACCAGATCTTCTACTGTAGTCAAGAATTCCACAGAAATAAATGGAGCAGCCCTCATAAACTATCAAAGGGTGGCTGAAGCAGCGTTTGGTTACAATCCAAGTAATGACAGATGATTTCAATTTGAATTCAAGGCAATCCATTTAACATCACAGTGATCCAAGTCTGTGCCCCAACTATGGATGCTGAAGAGGCTGAAGTTGTCAAACACTATAAGGATATTCAACACGTCCTAGATATAACACCAAGAAACTATGTTACTCTCATAATAGGAGACTGGAATGCTAAAGCATAGTGCCAGAAGATACCTGGAATAACATGCAAATATGGCCTTGGAGTACAACAGAGATTAGTAGAATTCTGTCAAGATAATTCTCTGGTCATATCAAACACCCTCTTCCAACATCCTCACATGGACATCACCAGATGGACAATATAGAAATCATTGAATATATATACTTTGAAACCAAAATGTAGTAGCTCTACACAGTCCGCAAAATCAAGACCTGGAGCTGACTGTGGCTTAGACCACAAGCTTCTTATTGCAAAGTTCAGAATTAAACTGAGGAAAAGAGGGAAATATCATCAGACCAAGCAAATATAAAATAAATAATAGTCCCTGTGAATATGTATTAAAGGCTGAGCAGGCAAGAGCAGGTAAATAGTGGGTTAATATTGCTCCATGGATGCTGCATGCTGATTGGGTGGGGATCAGGAACTTGTGTAGATACCCCTGGGGGTGTCAACACAATCATTAATATTAATAAAAAATTAAATGTTTTATGAGATGTGCTGTATACATATAGGCTGCTTTTTGCCTATAGAGTGCAGAAATGTATTAAACCAGCAAACTTAGATATCCCAAAAAGATCTAATCAATGCTACAGTAAATCAAGTCAAACTGCTCACTGGAAGGTTTGATCAGGAGGCTAAAGTTCAAATATTGTGGCCGTATCATGGAAAGACAGGATTCTCTAGCGAAAACTCTAATACTGGGCAAGATTGAGAGCAGACGAAGAATGGGATGGCAGAGACGGAGATGGATAGATGAGGTCATTGAAGCAATGAACATTAGCTTGAGGGACAGTTGTGCCTGGCAATCTGCGGTCCATGGGATCATGGAGAGTCAGAAATGTCTGAACAACAACAACAAACTAAATAAACAAACAAACTCCTTTTGTATGAGAATTACAGTGGTCATTTACACTATACACCTTCAACATATCACAGAACAGATTGCTGGAGCCTTTCTTTAATAAACTATTGATTAAAAGGAAAAAAAATAGTTTTTCAATAGACCATACTAAAGATGATTTTAAAATATATCACACTTCAGATACAGTGTATATTCTTCTGGTTCCTCTTCTGTGAGAGGCTAAAACCGTAAGAATCATATCTGCAGTCAGATGAAGCATTGGATACGTTTTATAAATTCCCAGTCTGTAATTTTATGGTTCAGTGGCCAATGTAGTGGTTATACAATATGGTTTATTTTGTTTATTTAATAAATAATTAGCAATAAAAGCAGTACTTTAAGAAAGTAAATTTGATGTAGCTTTTAAAACTTTGAGTTTCAATGTTCATGGACTATCAAAGTTGCTTCTCTTCACCCCTATTAGATATCTTGAGAGAGGATCTGCCTAGTGGGCTGTCCTAAAATATTTTCTGACCAGTGTAGGTTTTCCTCCAGTGGCTGTCCAGATAGAAGTCTTTTTAAATAAACAAATTAAACCCAAATGAATCAGCATTACAGTGGTTCTTTAATTCTGTCTGTTCGGGAATATATTTTTCTGTACCCTATTTTAGTGTTTACCTTCACTGTGATTGTTTGTTTACACAGGAAGAATCACTATCAAGTCTAATCTTTTGATTATGTCCAATGTCTAGAGCAAGCTGTGCAAGAAACAGTGGAACCAGATTACTATACAAGGCGTAGGCAGCAACGTGGAAGGCAATGGTAAATATAGAATCCCATTAATCGGCTCACATAATGAAAGTCAGAAGTATTCACATTTGACACAATATTAGTACACTATTGTTGACATTCATTTTGTTAGTGTGATTTGCTTCTTAACTGGTTAAGTAAATAACCGTGTTACGCATAGACACAGTCTCAAGACACAAGAATGATTTTGGATAAATTTTACTTGCTGACAAAATAACTCCTGATTATAATTGTATTTCCTGTTTCATACTGTGATGTAAACTTCTTTTGTAACTGCTAGGAAATTGATATGTACCATTGCTGCAATAAATTGCAACATACAGTCTGGAGCTAGAAAATCAACATACACACATAATTTAATAAAATAATATATATATATATACTTTCAAATGCTTTATGTTCTTGTATTTTACAGGTCTGAGATTACAGGAAAACCAGAGACAGACAGCATGTGAAGCGGTCCATGATATGTGTGAGCATAGAAACAAATACATTTACTCACTCAGAAGCACAATATTTCATTGCATCCCACTCTCTATCAGAAGATGCTGTTAAATTTATACAACATAAAACAAGAGTTATTAATAACTGAACACTTATCTGTTATGATTTGGATTGTTGTTTTATGTAAAGGGACACAGTAAAAGTTCACTATAATGTATAATTTTAAAATATATATAGTAATTGTAAAATTACAGTAAAATTACATTGAAGTATGTACATATTTTCTGTTAATCAGCCTTTCTCACCCTCCCCTCTATAATTGTTTTATTCTTGTTTTACAGATTAAGCAGTGATAATTATGCCCTGGTGTGCATACACATGCTCAGAATGATTACATTGTTTAGCATTGGATTTTATTCTCATCCTTCATCCACTTGTTTTAATCAGTCTGAGCTTGTGTATTTCCCCCAGAGATAGCAATGATTTGACAAACACTTGGAGGGGAAGATTTAAAATTTTGAAATGTTGAAAATGGCAACAGCAAGTCAAATAACATGTTTAGAACAGTATTTATAATGTCTTTTATAAGTGTTTTGTAATGTATCAATCTGGAAATAAAGTTGATGTAACTGGGATTTTTACCATTTGATTTGCACAATATACTTAACGTTTAGAATTTTGAATGTACAACATATTGTTTATTGTGACATAAAAGTTAATAAAACAAAAACAGGCTGGTTGCATAAGTGTTCATTTAGTATAACTATTTTTGGCTGCCATTATAGCCAAATATACAGGGTACCTACCAGCTTTTCATACATGGATTCTTGGCAAAATTGCTCAAGCTCTGCCAGGTTGCCATATTAAGGTTACAGAAGACTTTTGGGTTCTTGTTTTGAATATTTCAGTGTAGTCTTGTTTCTGTGTATAGGGTGATTGACCTGCTGGAAGGTGAACCCCTGCCCCAATCCACAGTCTCTTTTGCAGTCTTTAACAGGTTTTCCTCTAGATTTGGCCTGCATTTGGCTCCAACCATCTTGTCCTCAATCCTGTCAAGTTTCCCAGCCTGTGGCTAAGATGCTGCCTTCACTAAGGTGTGAAGTGATTTCTCCAAGTCTTTTTATAAAATACATAGAAACTGCATAAGTATTACTTCACTAGTAATCAATATACCTCACCACGTACTCCATACACTTGAAAACTGGGTAAATAGAAATGTTTACTGAAGCAATAAAACCCCCATTAGAGGCTATAAGTACTAGTATAAAGTCTGCAGTCTCTTTTGCAGTCTTTAACAGGTTTTCCTCTAGATTTGGCCTGCATTTGTATCCCCACAACATGATGCTGCCTCCGCCATGCTTCACAGTGAGGATGGTGTTCTCAGGGTGGAAATGCTAAAAGGTTAAATTTTGGTTTCATCAGACTAGAGCAGGAATACTCAAGTTTGGTCCGTGAGGGTCACACGCATGCCTGTACACAGGTGAGTCAATCAGGATGACTGAAGAAGCAGGGATATCCTCAAATCCAGGCATGTGTGTGGCTCTCCAGGTCCGAAGTTGAGTACCTCTGGACTTTTTTTCACATGTTTGCTGTTTCCTGCTTGTCTTTTGCGATACTCCAAATGGTATTTGATATGTTTTTGTTTCATTTTTTTTTTTTATCATTGGCTTTCACCCTTCCATACAGGCCAGTTGTCACATAGACAATTTCTTACATTTCAGCTGTGCACCACTTGGTTGCCTGTCTGGCTTGACCCTTTCACTGTATTTTGATGAAAAGTCTTCTCTGGTCATGGTTGTGCTTTAATCTTTACATTTTTTATAATATTATAATAATGAACTTAATGGCTGTCCTGCGGATGTTTATAATTTGGAATAGTTTTATTACAACCCAACCAGAACTGTATCATAGACTTGTTATAGATCTCCTTGGTCTTCTTTGCTGTTGGCATAGGTATGCTCACTGTCAGGGCCTTTCTGAAACAGGTTTATTTATTCTGTGGCACTTTATTTGCACACAGTTGGATTACATTCAACTTATTATGTGATTACTGAAGGTTACTGGTTGTACCAGAGCTTACTTAGGTGTTTTACAGCAAAGGGTGGGAATATATATGTTCAACAAAGATTCTTCTGTTTCATATTTGAAAATCATTTTAAAACATATATAAAAATGTTCCCCCACTTTGACATTATGGGTTATTTTGTGTAAACAAATGACATAAAATCCCAATGAAATCAGTTTTAATTGCAGCTTGTAACTCTGCATACTTTGGAAAATCCAAGGGGTGAATTTTTATGCAAGATACTGCTAAGTTTCTAATATACTGCAAACATAACTTCTGTCTAGCATCAAGTTAAATTGACAACAGGTTTAATAATGTTTTGCCTATTACCTTGAACACCCAAAGTAAACGGGAGATGTCTCACTATATTTCATGATGGCTCCAAGAGAAAATGAGCTGCATCTCAAATGTTGATTAAAAGAATAACAAAGATAAAACATCAATCTATTGCATCATAACACATTTATGTTAAATTCATGGTTCCATAACCTGTACTCACTATAGTTAAACCTTATTTATTTATTCATTGCCGACTAATGCCTGCATTGCTTCTTTAATTTCACATATTGTGTGATGTAGAAACTAATACAAATTATCTAAAATATAAGATATCAGGCTACATTTATAGATGTGTAGTGCTAGTATAAAGCCAATAGTTTTTGAGAAAATCAGCCAGAAAATCAGCTGGTATGGAGAGTTTTTGTCCATAGTGATGTAATAACGATTGCTAGTGAAAGGCTTCACCTGGTAAATAAGTCTATACTTGTATCGTAAAGAATATAACAAGAGACCCACAGCTCATTTCCTCAACATCAATATAGTCGACGTACTGCAAGTTTGTCTGTAAAGCTTGCAAAATTGCAGCCTTGAAAATTGCAACAGTTGCAGAGTTATTGAAAGCAAGTACATGGAAAAAAGCAAATCATGCTTAGTTACAATGTCTGAAGCTGTAAATCTGCAGGCTTCAAAACTGCAACAGTTACAGAAAGATTAAACTGTATCAAGCTCGGAAGTACATGGCAGAAAGCCCAAATCATAAATTATATTTCTATATGTAGCACTTCAGGGCCTGATCATGATCAAATAAGCAAGGATGCTTAGACAGAGCCAAACCAGAAATGTGAGGCGAGCAGAGGTAAGGAACGTGGGGGGAGAGAGTGACAAGGAGAGAGAGAGAGAAGGAGGGTGGGTGGAGAAGGAGAGAGAGGAAGGAGGGAGAGAGAGAAGGAGTGAGGGGAAGAGCGAGAGA
Organism: Discoglossus pictus; assembly: GCA_027410445.1. Classification (NCBI taxonomy): domain Eukaryota; kingdom Metazoa; phylum Chordata; class Amphibia; order Anura; family Alytidae; genus Discoglossus; species Discoglossus pictus. The sequence continues at coordinate 80,233,452 of CM050172.1, forward strand.
GACAGAAGGAGGGAGAGAGAGAGTGACAGGGTACACATAGTGAGGGTGCACAAAGAGACAGAACACACAATATAATATCGTCATTTATGACGGGCAGTTGACTAGTATGATAATAATAATCCAAACCTACATTGCAGGAATTATACTTTAAATACCTTTTGATTGTAAGTTTGCAAGGTGCTTTAGGGAAGCACTTTGTACACTGGGTTCTAAGATCAAAGACAGGGCCCTCCAACCTTTGCAATGCGTTAATATATCTATTATTTTTTGCCTTGATCGTAACCCATGTATAGCGCTATGGAATATGTTGGCGTGTTACAAATAAACTATAAAAATAATAAATGCCAGTATAAATTTTACAAAAATCAGATGAAAAGGAAATTGTTAGTATAACTCCACATGCATTTTATTTCTCACTTATACTTTCCTCACAATTGCATGTGCTGCAAAATAATACTTTTATTATTAACATTTTCTAAATTCTAATGTATTTTTCACAATCATTTCTGCATTATTTATATGCTAGAATTTCTAAAATGATGCAATAATTCTAAAAGTAGTCTCAGAAACATTTCAGCTATGGACATATTTTTTCTTACATCTTTTTTTATGCCACTGATATGAAACTAAATTTATGATTTTTTTTAAATTGTTAAACAAGAGTGAGAAGTGTTGCAATAAATGCATGAGAATGAAACTATTATTCTATACAATATTAAGAAAAGAAAAAAATATGTTCATCTGATCCCACTCTCTCTGTCCTTTTTTTACAGAGTGTGCAGTGATGCTTTGCAGACTGGTGACCATATCCTGTGAAGTTTTTTTTGGTCATCTCTACTCCCTTTCTGACCTAATGAATGATGTCACTCCCCCTGCTTGAAACCTCTCTTATGAATGTGTATCTTTCTTCAGTATAATATGCATTACAACTCCTAGGTGCATTTTATTTTATGTCCAGTAGATGCAGCATTTTTAGGCTACCCTGACCCAAATATTTTACGTCATAACACACACAAACATATTGTGTGGTTTCTAAAACATTTTATTGGCAAAACTCATTATATATGTAATTCAGACTGTAAATACCCCTGTGAAGTAGCTCTGCTGCGAATATTACATAGAAACTCAGGATTGAAAAAAATGAATGTCAGTAAATTAATATTGCAAGAAAACTAAAGTCAATTCTGTTTCACAATCAGAATATTTTTCATAATTCTGGATGTAGGAGGCAATTAGATGCTACATAGAGAGAAGTATGTCTATATGACTTGCCATGCTCTAAGTTTTGGCATGATTTGTTGTTTTCCTTCATTAAAATACAACATTTTCTGTGCCACATATTGCAGTTAAGATAAATAATATGCAAGAGGATTGAATTGAAAAGAAAGCGTATTTGTTATAAAAAGCAATATCTGTAACTAACGTGAAGATTAGGCAAAAGAAAAAAAAATGTTTTTAATCAATATCAGAGTAGGGTATCAGAATGATACTCTATAGCAGTGCTCTCCAACTTCTTTAGTGTGAGGGACCTGATTTATGTTGGTCATCTAACAGGTGGGACAACTTTAGGATAATCATTTTAAATTAATATATGTATATATATTCTATGAAATAACTAAAGGTTTGGGAATTTATATATAATGTCATAACTGTTTAGACTGTCCCAAGTATTTTGTAATAATGTTGAGTTTGTGGGAAGACACTCACTAGGAGACAGTGGGCCATAAAAACAGCTGGTAGGCCACATCTAACATGTGGGCTGCAAGTTGGTTAGCACTGCTCTGGAACAACATTTATACATCCAACCTTTCTTATATAATAGGGAACTTTTGTAAGTCAAGGACACTCAAAAATCAGATTTAGGTTCACATATGCACCTTTAACAATCTTTTTTTTCCAGACTTCAATTGCTTTGTTTAATTTACCATTTAGTGTCATGTCTAATTATTTGAGCTCCCTTTGTACACCATTTCCTTATATTAAAATGTGTGATTGATGTTAAAAACGGATGATCTGAACTTTTTTGGTTTCTTTTCACATCTTTACTTTTGTTATCTTGGTAAGGAAATAACTGATTTTCCCTTTGCTAAATCTTTAACGCACCCCTGTAGTCCTGCATTTACAATATGCACATTAGATAAACTACTAAAACGCCATCTAATCAATAACAATACCTTGATTATATCTTAAAATAATGTATATACTTGCCTAATGAAAAGAACAGACACATAGGCCCCTATTCAATTGAGCAATTGTTGGTTACTGGAGCCCGTAATGTAGCCTGTAAACTAATTTGCTATTCAATTTGCGTCATTTAGCTACCCGCAAACTAATTTGCTGGTTACAGGCTGAAAATCCCTGTAGTTTTTTAAATTCTTACTCTGACCCATCTAAGTCTTTGATTGTTCAAGCCCGTAAATGATACAATCACAGATCACTATTCAATTGCTACAATTCCTCAAGTCTGCAAATGTTTTCACACCCGTAAATATCAAATGTAGTATAATATCCTACAAAAAACAGTTAGGACTCACAAGATGGTCAAACCCCTGCTCGTAGGACTGTAAATGCAAAAATATCAATGCTGCACTTTAAAAGACAGGGAAATCGATGAAAGGCATAATTAATTGCACAACAGTCTCAAGCTCTCAAATCTGCAATAAAAAATATTTTTGTATGTTTTATTTTCATGTTATATTGATTCCAGGAATCAAGGAGTTAATACATATCAGGCCACCCACATGGACTAGAACATTTCCTTCCTTCATTTTAATTATTTTGTACATTGCCGGGTTGCAAGTCTGATCGCATACCGGACTTCTAAATGCTAATTGATTGACATTTAACCTCAATGTTTTAATGATGACGGTGTTATTTACTATTGGCTGTTTCTAAATTGGTAGTTAAGGCCTTGCTTAACTGATCATGATCATGCTCTGAAATGCTACTGTCCTTACGATTGCATGGTTTACGCTTTCGGCCTGTACATTGCAGGCTTGTTTAATTGAATCGATCTATAAATGTAGCAAATTGAATAGGGGCCATAGATTGCCAAAACTAGTCGCCTTGCAGATGCCCATATTTAGTATTCACAGTATTGAAACTAAGTATGTGTGTCAGTCTCATGAAATTATATCAAAGAAAACAAATTTATTAAAGAAATAAGACAAAGTCAAATCAAGGTAATACAGATACAAGGCTTCATCAACATTGTAGAAAATTACAAGCACCATATTGATTCAATGTTTACACACTAGCCGTTCAACCACCCACACAAACACATCTCTTTTGTTTCCATCCCAGGTTGAGTTCTTACTAAAGGGGCAGATTTGATTCAGTCTAGTACCATCAACTATGGGTGTATATGTCTATATGTTCCACTAAAGAATATGGCCCTCATTCTATTATCGGCCGTAGGAGATGCGGGGCCGCAAGGACCGGCCGCAAGATATTTGCCTATTCTATTCCCTTCCGGCTGGGGACTCCGGCAGGCTTGCATCCGGCGCCTTGTTATCCCTTGCGGCCGCACGCGCCGGAGGAAAGCCTTTGATCTTAAACGGCCGCAAGAGTTTCGGCCGCAAGAAAATCCTGGTTGCTATTCAATTGCTCCGGGAACCCTCTCTGCAAGGCTAAAACCGAGTCGCAGCTTACTTGCAGCAAAAAGGTCCCGCAAGCACACAATTAAGCACATAATATAGCCATCCTGCACTCTGAGGAGACGATAAAGTGATTGTAGGTGTTAGCATTCATAGCACAACATTCCCCTACACTCATCTGTAAATAATTTTTATTTTAATTTATGTCAAATATCCGTGGAAAAAGTCCAGAGGGCTTGGAGCACCTCAGACCCGCCCACGCTGCGGACGGAAAATAAACAGTTTATGAAATCTCGGATTTGGGCTGATGTGCAAGCTTGAGAGGGGGTTGCTATTAATCCTCATGTCCCCCATTATGATCCCTAGCATTTACAGAGCTTTACAGTGCCGTCTTGAATTTATATTTGCTTTTAAAGATTTCTGAGCTTATGGCCGGTTGCAAGATATGCGGCCGGCCGTCTATTCGAATTGCAAGGTAACGGGAGCCCCGCAAGGAATCGCAGCTTTGCGGTCGATTTACGGCCGATAATAGAATGAGGGCCTATGTGTGTATAATAGGTAAATAGATAAATAAAAGTCTATCTGTTTTACTTTCTAAAAAAAAATATCGGAACATTTTGAAGCCCTGGTCTCTTGTCACATTCCCATGTGTAGGCTCTACATTCCCACTTCAGTTGAGTTGAGCAAGAAGAAACCAAAGCAAAATGGTAGACTATACTGCGGCACATTTGTATATAAAAGGAAATTAATAATAGAGGCTGCATTTTCTGTTTACATTTTAAAAATATGTTCAAGAGGAATTCCAGACAGCATATGCTACATATATGACTATGGTGGTCCCTTAAATAAAAACAAATATTATTAGCTCTAATGACTTCATTTTGGATTATGAATATATATATAGTTTTAGATTTGTATCCAAGCCATGAGTCAGTTGGAGAGCTCTGTTATAGAAAAAAACATAATTTGGGAGCCATGGGTCAGATTTTAGGAACAATTCCATCCCAGCTCTCATATTTTATCCAGCTTTGATTTATTAGATGTTCCCTTTCCTGAAAATTTTACAGATCATGAATAAGAATTAAATGGCAGGGTGTGACCTTCCATTGACTGTTAAGCATGTGATTAATTTATAAAACTGTTTTAACTGCCAAAGTATTGACTCACTAGGCTGCAACAGATAGTGTTGTAATTTGGGTGGGTGAGCAGGACAGTTGATGTAAGTGCAGCTGAGCAGTCACCAATTCCTCTAATTTTGTAAAGGAAATAACCACATAAGAAACAGTTTTTTTTTTCTATGTCTCTGAAAATTCATTCATTTTTCTTATCATGTGTCCTTTTGATGAGTTTAAGCCATGTAAACAAAGTTTAGAAAAAATGGAGAATAAATAAACACATTTTATTAGAATAATGGTGCATTGATGACTAGATAGAAATAATGTTTAAAAAATAAATAAATCAAAAGACTGACAGAGGCATTCAAATGAGAAAGAACACACTACACAAATTAACTTTTTAAAGAGAATGCACACAAAGATGGAGCAGTGTTCCTAAAAAACAACCTAAAATAAATATTAAATTAAATTGACTTTAGTTTACGTAATCGAGAAATAGAAAAATAGATATATAAATAGATGAAAAGAAAAACTCAAATTATTTCTGAAAAAGGTAGAATAAAGAAAAACAGAAATGTAGGAAGAATGGGACTGGGAAGAGTGTATCTGGCACCTACGTGGGTGAGTTGGGGAAGGAGGAGAGAGAAGAGATAGAGAAATAAGTTTATTTTTTGGGGTTTACTGCTCTTCTTAACACAACATTTTCTATACATTATTTTATTTGTATTTAATATCCAGTCCTGACAAACCTTAATAATTTTATCTACAGAGTTATTCAATATCATCATTGCTCAATTTGTTATATGAATCCAATTTTTAAAATTGGCTTTTCCATGTCAGGTTTTGTTGTTGTTCCAAGTATTTTTTGGCTAAACATTATAAGCTAAACCTGACCTAGAATATAGCATAAGCAATACAATGCAGAGCTAAATAAGTTTACCGTCTGGGCTGCTACCTTATAGTGGTGAAGAGGCTTATGTCCATTATGAAGCTGAGGGTCACCCAAGATGAGTAGGTCATAGCTGAAGGTGAGGCAAATCACGGTCCACTGGAGAAGTCATGTAGGGTCACCCAAGATGTGTAGGTCATAGCTGAAGGTGAGACAAATCACGGTCCACTGGAGAAGTCAAGTAGGATCACCCAAGATGGGTAGGTCCTAGCTGAAGGTGGGACAAATCACAGTCCACTGGAGAAGTCATGTAGGGTCACCCAAGATGTGTAGGTCATAGCTGAAGGTGAGACAACTCACGGTCCACTGGAGAAGTCATGTAGGGTCACCAAAAGGTTGGTAGGTCATAGCTGATGGTGGGACAAATCACAGTCCACTGGAGAAGTCATGTAGGGTCATCCAAGATGTGTAGGTTATAGCTGAAGGTGGGACAAATCACAGTCCACTGGAGAAGTCATGTAGGGTCACCCAAGATGGGTAGGTCATAGCTGAAGGTGAGACAAATCACGGTCCACTGGAGAAGGAACTGTTAACCCACTCCAGTATCCTTGCAAAGAAAAGTTATGCATAAGCACAACCAGATGCATAACAATATGACATCGGAAGATGCGCCTCTCAGATCAGAAGGTGCCTACCATTTTACTGGGGAAGAACAGAGACCAAGTATAAGTAGCACCAGATCTAATTAGGTTTTTGTGCTGAAGTCAAGAGGCGAACGCCATGCTGTGGATGTGCCTGGAGGCGAAAGGAAAGTCCACTGCTGCAAAGAATAATTCAGCATAGGAACCTGGAAAATTAGAACTATGAGCCAAGGCAACGAAGACATGGTTAGACATGAGATGATAGGATTATACATTGATATCCTGGGAATTGGTGAATTCAAATGCACTAGTATGTGACATTTCATATAAGACAACTTTTACTGTGGTCAAGAATCCTGCAGAGGAAATAGAGTAGCCCTCATACTCAATAAAAGAATAACCAAAGCAGTGCTCTCTTGCATGCCAATAAATGGTAGAATTTAAATTCAAAGCATCATAGTGATTCAAGTCTATGCTCCATCTATGGATGCTAACAAGGCTAAAGTTGTCCTATTCTACATGGATATTCTACACATACTATATACTGTATAACTCCAAGAAAAGATGTTACTCTCATCATAGGAGCTTGGAATGCTAACGTAGGCAACCAAAATAAACCTGGAATAACAAGACTACAAAATGAAGCAGGTCAGAGATCAGTAAAAATCTATCAAGATAGTTCTCTTTCCAAAGCAAACACCCTCTTCCAACAGCTCATGGATGACTTCACATCAACATAGCCAGATGGACAATATAGAAATGAGATTGTCTATCTACTTTATAGCCAAAGATGGAGGAGCTCTATACAGTCAGCAAAAGCAAAACCTGAGACTATGGCTCAAATCATGAACTTCTTATTGCAAAGTTCAAAATTAAACTGAGAAAAAGAGGGACAATCATCAGACCAAGCAGATACAAAATAAATAATATCAGTGTGCAGTCGGAGTAAAGAATAGATTTAATGTACTAGACATGGTAGATTGAATGTCCGAAGGACTTTGGACAAAGGTTTGTGACCTTGCCTAGAAAACAGGGATAAAGAATATCCCCAAAAGAACAAAAACTAAGAAGGCAAAGTGATTGTCTGCCGAGGCAGTATAGGAAATAAGGAAAGTGAAACGTAGTGTGGAAAGAAAAATGAATGAGGAAAAGTAACTGAATGCAGAATTCTAGTGGATAGAAAGAAGAGACAAGGAGACATTATATTATGATGTGATGTAAGAGATGAAAAAGATAACAAAATGGGCAAGACAAGAAAAGCATCTCAAATGAAACTTTCATCCAAAGTGGGCATGATAAAAGACAGAAATGGTAAGGGGAAGCAGATCAGATAATGAAGAGGTGGAACAAATACATAGAGGACCTATACAGGAAGGTCCTTACAGCATGGATAATCTCAATAGTTTGTCCAAAGAACTGGAGCCAGACATCTTGGAGAGTAAAATTAGATAGGCCCTAGGAAGTATGGCTGATAACAAAGCTACAGGAATTCATACATTCCCAGCTAAACTTTTCAAAATCCTACAAGATGATGCTGTGAAATTGTGGCTTGCATTATGCCAACAAATGTGAAAAACTCTACAGTGGCCAATAGAAAAGGTAAGTCTACATCCCAAGTCCAAAAAAGACAGAACCAATGAATGTTTCAATTATTGTTCAACTGCACTAATTTCAAATGCCAATAAGATGATGCTTAAAATCCTACAAACTCGGCTCCAACAATATATGGACCGCAAAATACCAAATGTGCAAGCCGGGTTTCACAGAGAAAGAGGCACAAGCGATCAAATTATCAATGTCCGTTGGCTAATAGAGAAAGAGTTCCAGAAAAGCATTTACTTCTGCTTCATAGACTATTCTAAACCCTTTGACTGTCGATCACTACAAAATTTAGAGAGTTCTTAAAGAGATGGGGGTACCAGACCATCTCATCCTGAGAAATCTGTATGTTTACTATTAAGCCACAGTCAGAATTGACAATGGTTCTCGGTCGGGAAAGGAGTTCAATAATTTTGTATATTGTCATAGTATTTATTAAATTTACACTTGAAATGCATCAAGCGTAAGGTTGGGCTGGACGAATCTTAAGCAGGAATCTATATTGTATGAGAAATATCATTAACCTCAGATACTACTCTGATGGATGAAAGTGAGGACGAACTAAAGGCCTATTGATGAGCGTGAAAGAAGAGAGTGCAAAAGCTGGCCTGCTACTTAACATTAAAAAGATGAAGATTATGATAAACCACAATCTCAGTTATATTCAGAAAGATGGGGAGGAAGTAGAGGCAGTGACAGATTTCTGCAGATGGTGACTGGAGCCATGAAATTAAAGCTCAAATAAAGACTAACCCACAATTGAAAAAAGTATCAAGTTTCTTTCAAAAATATTACGAGTACTAAATAGTAAAATAGTAAATACTAAATAATCTAAGTCTCCTGGATTATGAATGCATCTGATAGAGGAGAATTAGTAGTGTCTAAAAACATTTTTTGCATAAAAAAATACCAAAATGCCTTATAAATTCTAACAGCTTAAAATTAGAGTAAACACCCCCTTCAATTCCAGGCTAAATTAGCATAACATTCATAATTAATTTTGTCCCATCAGGAGGAAGCTCAGGCAGCTGAAACATTTGTATCAAACTCTGGGGTTCCTGTTTGTGCTGTGACGCAGCCTGGGATATGTAGTGTGGCACCATGTTAGAAGGTGCTTTGTATTTTCCATATAAGAGTTTCTCTGTGCAGCACAGTCACACTTTTTTTATCACCCCTGCAGATTGTCCATTCCCTGCATTAACGACTAATTCTGATGTTTTTTCCCTTCCTCTCTCTCTCTGTCTCTCACACACACAAATAACAGCTCTGTCTTTGCTGATCTCTGGTAAGAGGCACATCAGCAGGAAGAGAAGCAGGCGGGCGACTCACATCCCAGCAGTGACTTCAGGCCTGACATCAGTGCTCTCCTATTGGCTGAGGAAGTCACAGCAGGAAAATATTGGGTTATAATTGGTCCCCAAATGCTCCATGCTGATTGGGGGGACCAGGTGCCTGTCTAGATACCCCTGGGGGCATCAACTTTTAGGGATTTTTAGATATTAGTAAAAATAAAACATTTTATGAAATGTGCTGCTTATATAAAGGATGTTTTTTGCCTGCAGAAATGTATTAATCCATGAAACTTAGATATCCCTTTAAGTAAGCAGGAAGGTACACAGTATCAGGATTACCATATCAGAAGGGTATTTAGTAGAAAGGTATCTAAGGACTCATATTTTATACAAGTCAATTTCTGTTTTGAGTTAGCATAATAATCTTTGCACATTCATTTTGCGAATGCCATTAAGGAATGTTAAAGTGTCAGAAATAGCTGCAGAGACGAGAGGCCAGAAGCTTTATGAGATCTGATGGAACTTGAGCCATTAAAGTTCTTAGCATAGATCCAAACCATTTGCTATTTGCTTGGTAAATAGTTATTTGGATTACAGGAACACACAGCATAGTTTGAAAAGAAAAGCCAACAGGAGAGTTTATATGAGAAACTGAGTACATCATACCAATAATTAAAGAATTTATGAAGTAAGTAACCGACTAACAACATTAACAGCTATGTAAGCAATGTGCATAAATAATGTTAATAAAAAAATTATATTTCGGTTTGATTCCTGCCAAGGGTTGGGCCTGGTCGGTACATGTTTGGGCTGGAGCTCCTCCCACCTTTTTGTAGTTGTCACAAGAAGTGCACCATGATAGCAGGTTTTGGTAGCAAAATAGGCAGCAGGAAGATTGTTAGCTGCAGGCTGCTCCACAGCTTGATAAAGATGGGTAGTGTTCCAGCTTAAACATTGTTGAAAAAACAGCTGGTTTCAGTGTCAGTTTTCTCATCAAACATATCTGCGAGTTTCTATCCTAAGTACTTTGAGCTAGGAATCCAATGTCCATGGTGCATTCCCCAAGACAGGGCCCTCCTTCCTTTGCTATATGTTAATCTTTATTTATCTTTGTCCGAACATAATTTATGTACAGCGCTACGGAATATGTCAGCGCATTATAAATAAACTATAATAATAATAAGAATGTATTATCACAGTGCTCCTTTAGAACTAATAAATATATGAGTAGAAAAATATATTCAATAATACATTTTCATGTCAACAAAAAGTTTTAATATATGTTTTTTTAACACTTTTATTTGATGCCATATATTGGACTAGCAATAACAAGCCCAATAGGGTGGATGTCATCAATCATAACTACTTAATTGCTACTTAGTGCTTGGTTCGCTCACAATCAACAGTGACTGAGATTAATGGGACCATGTCAACCCAAAATTATTTTTTTTAAAGTTCTTCTTAAAGAGCAATAAACACTGACTATATATTGTACTAGCTTTTTTTTGGCCTAAAGTAAATCTCATACAAAAAAATTTCACCGAACTTTTTAGTTACTGAACTTCTATCCAAAACCAAGGTTTTCACTAACTAAAAACGTCTGTCAAAAAAATATGTTATATGCTTATATAGAGCCCTATTCAATTGACAAATTTCAAATTGAATTAGGACCCAACTGTTTACTGATTTAATGTATTAATTGGTGACACTCTGTTTTTGTAAACACATAAACAACCCAGAAGAACGTACCCTCAGTGTTATTAGATCATCTTCCTCACCCTTATCAAGAGCAAATTAGCATATTGAGGCGCACAACAACATAATAATGCAAAGAATGTTGACTATCTCAGGAATATGGCTAGTACAACTGTGACGACCCAGAGGTGAGGGCCCATATGCACCCCAAGACTCTTACTCTAGGTTGTGACTTTTGTCTCTCAACTCCCAGCAGAAAACCTCTTAGGATAACTCTGGAAATCACAGGTTGCAAGCTCAGCCCTAAGGTTACTTACATGTGGCAAGTAATACAACTATTTTCCATCCCTTTGTTTAGGATTAGAAGAATACAAGAAAAGGAAGTCTGAAGTTACTTTTCATATTATTTACTAAGGCCGACTTATGAGCGCAAGTACATTCTTTAAACTTTATACAATTATTTAAATCATCCCACTAAACCAGATCACTATTGCAAATATTATACCATTACTAGATACCTTGGTACATTTTAAAGGCCTTGGCATAACAGTGTCATGTCCTAACCACAACCTGAACATTAAACATTATATAAATAATTCTTAGTAGGCCTGAATACTCACAGGCCATGCTCTTTGGGGATCCGGGTACTGGATCAGAGCCTGAGGCCTAACATTACACAGGTTATATGGGTCATAACAAAATAGTCCTTGAGTTCAGTTACCAGGTTCCTGTCAGGGTCTACAAATTCCTAGCCTCCAAAAGTCCAGTGGTGGGCCCTACTGGGCATCACAACAACATATGACCACTATTTAATGCACTTTATGAATAATTTAACTTATAACCTTATGTACAGGCTTATAGGTTTCAGCTGATTGCCTGCTGCCCCTTCAATTGGGGCTCCCTAGGCCTAAGCTTTCCTAACCAACGCCAAAAATCTATGCCAGGCAATGATCAGCCCAGTGGCCTCATGCAGGCATCAAAGGCTTCCCATCTGGCCATCACACTTTTCTCTCTAGTTGGAAGTCATACCCTCTTTCTCAGAATACTCAGTTTTCCCTTTAAAATTGGCGTCCACTCTCTCTAACCAACAATACACTTATACTCAGTGTCTTTTCCTATTTACAGTTAATTCACATCTATCTTTTCCACAGTGAATGTTAAAATATTTTAAATAATTACCCCAAAAACTGAATAAACATATGGTGGTCCTTTTTGAACCATCTAGGGTCACACATTTAAGCCTTTATATAAAAAAAAGAATGTTGGTCCTCAGAAATAATCAACACTATCATCACTATTTGTGTCCCAATTTATAAATATATATTTAATATTGCTTCCATGTGAGTTGACTGAGATAGTTACTGAAGGAACAACCCTTCTCTTGGATGAGCCAAGAATCGGGGCTTTCCATTCAACATCAAGTTGATGTTAGTTCCCGGTACTATTACCAAACACTTCTTTACAACCTTAAATGGGCTCAGGAGTTATGTATTTACAACATATTAACAAAGTAGACTTGTTAATGGAAACCTTTTTAAAACATTAAGCAATTAAGAATGAATTGAAAAAAATTTGAATTTAGTTTTATTATTATAATTTCCCTGGGAGCAAGGGATCTTAAAATGTATAATTCTGTCTCCTAAATATTTTTCCAGAGTATAATGTATATAATTGAAGGACTTTCTTCCAGTCTCCTTGAGTACAGATTATATATGAAAGACATTTTGGATTTATCATTTATTAATTCAAAGCCAAGGAAACTGGGGGCTTATGAACCTATCAATAAGTATAAATCAGGTTATCAAAAATAAAACTTAAAATTTGTTAGAAATTCATGCTTTAAAAGCTCTTTTTTGCGTCATTCACTCGTTTGTGACCTAATGGACTGTAAAACACCAGGCACATCTTTATGTCCATGGTCATGCTTGGTATTCATGCCAGAGATACTGGAGTGGATTACCAGTTCTTTCTCCAGTGGGCCGCAGCATACAGCTCCTGGTATTCCTAGGTGGTCTCCCATCCAAGTTCTAACCAAGAACAGCCCTGCATGGCTTCAGGGTGTTGTGACCTCTTGGTTCCCTGACTGGAACTAAACACAGTTTGACAATGGTGAAAGCACCAAATCTAACCACTGGACTACCAGGAAACTCCAAAAGCTCTCCCCAAGAGCCTCTCCTCCGTCATTGCAGGCCTTGGCCAACCCGTTACTTTCATGCTTTACACTGAGCACCTTCGGCACTCATTGCAAGCCTACCCCCCCCCCCCCTCTACTTTACGTGCCGCGTGATGAGCGCCTTTTACGTCCTCATCTCCAATAAGTGGCATTAGAAGAATGGGGCTTCTTGGTATTATACACCTTTATATCCAATAGATGGCGGTACAAAAACAATTTCCACTGTTGTCCTTTACACTTACATCCAACAGATGGCGGTGTAAGAATGCAACTTATGTTTCCACATCCAAATGGTGGCGCTCGAATAAGTTATTGTTATGACTCCTTAGTGCCAATAGAGGGCAGCGTAACGATTCAGTAAAGTATTATTACCATTATTATTTATTATTTGATTTATTATTAAATCCAATGTATCTCATGCATCAGGGGGTCTTTTTCCCACCGCCTTATTAACATTAGGGAGAGTCATTGCAAGGCCTGCGGCGCTCATCATGAGGCCTGCAATGAGCGCCTTCAGTGCTCATTGCAAGCTAACTCCCTGCGGCGCTCATCGCGAGTAGTCGGAATTGTGAGTTTGCCTGCTCATCGCAGTGCAATTTAACATTGATGTGATGGACACATTTGCATATTTGACAACTATTATAGTTGATATTTGTGGTAATCATAATATTGATAAAAGAAGGGTTTTTTTTTTTACGATGATCAATAAAGCATGTCAACTGTATCCTATATTTGGTAGATATACCAAAACACATATCATGAGAAGGCAGGATTCCCTAGAGAAGACTTTGATGCTGGGAAAGATTGAAGGCACACGAAGAAGTGGACGACAGATTCGTAGATGGATAGATCAGATAACTGAAGCCATGAACTTGATGGAGCTCAGAAGGGCAGTGACTGACAGATGTACCTGGTGTGCTGCTGTCCATAGGGCCACGGAGAGTCTGATACGACTGAACGAACTGAACAAATACCAAAAAGACATCCATTCTCAGCAACGTGGAAATCATTCCTTTATCATCATATTCCTTTATTTGCATACCATAACACAGAACTGAAGAAAGGACTTACTGGAAAGATACAGTAAATACATGTGGATTAAAAAGTATACAGGAGCAGCAGGGACATAGGAACTGGGGGGGGACAAATCCCTCCCAGATTAAATGAATAGGGGACATAAAAATTAGCAAAATTAATTTAATCATGCATAATATACAGTTGTGCTCAAAAGTATGCATACCCTGGCAGAAGTTGTGAAATGTTTGCATTTCTTTTGAAAATATGACTGATCATGCAAAAAAATTTCTTTCATTAAAGGATAATGATCACATGAAGCCATTTATTATCACATAGTTGTCTGGCTCCTTTTTTAAATCATATTGATAACAGAAATCACCCAAATGGCCCTGATCAAAAGTTTACATACCCTTGAATGTTTGGCCTCGTTACAGACAGACAAGGTGACACACACAGGTTAAAATGTCAAGTAAAGGTTAATTTCCTTCACCTGTGGCTTTTGAAATAGCAATTAGTGTTTGTGCAGGCTAGATACTGAGTCATGGGAAGCAGAAAGAACTGTCAAAAGACCTGCATTACAAGGTAATGGAACTTCATAAAATGGAAAAGGATTTAAAAAGATATCCAAAGCCTTGAAAATGCCAGTCAGTACTGTTCAATCACTTATTACGAAGTGAAAAATTCAGGGATATCTTGATACCAAGCCAAGGTCGCTAGACCAAGAAAGATTTCAGCCCCAACGGACAGAACAATAAAAAACCCACAGGTAACCTCGGGAGAAATACAGGCTACTCTGGAAAAAGACGGTGTGGTGGTTCAAAGGAGCACAATATGACAATACTTGAACAAAAATGATCAGCATGGTCAAGATGCCAGAAAGAAGCCTTTACTGCGCCAATGCCACAAAAAAGCTGGGTTACAATATACCAAAAAGCCTTGTTAAAATATGCCCGACAACACCTTAACACGCCTCACAGCTTCTTCAGGTACACTGTAATTTGGAGTGTCGAGACCAAAATACAGCCATATGGTCACAACCATAAGCTCGATTTTTGGAGAGGGGTCAACAAGGACTATAGTGAAAAGAATACCAAGCATGGTGGTGGCTCACTGATGATTGGGGGGGGGGGGGGCTCCAAAGACACAGGGAATCTTGGGAAAATTGATGGCAAAATGAATGCAGCATGTTATTAGAAAATACTGGCAGAGAATTTGCATTCTTCTGCGCAAAGGCTGCCCATGGGACGCTCTTGGACTTTCCAGCATGACAATGACCCTAAGCACAAGGCCAAGTTTACCCTCCAGTAGTTACAGCAGAAAAAACAGAAGGTTCTGGAGTAGCTATCACAGTCTCCTGACCTCAATATCATCAAGCCACTCTGGGGAGATCTCAAACGTGCGGTTCATGCAAGACGACCAAAGACTTTGTATGACCTGGAGGCATTTTGCCAAGACGAATGGGCAGCTATACCACCTGCAAGAATTAGGGGCCTCATAGACCACTATTACAAAAGACTGCACGCTGTCATTGATGCTAAAGGGGGCAATACACAGTATTAAAAACTAAGGGTATCCAAACAACGATGTGATAATATATGGCTTCATGTGATTCCTATCCTTCAATTAAATACTTTTTTTTTTGCATGATCAGTCATATTTTCTAAATAAATGTCAACATTTCAAAATTTTTGCTAAAGTATGCAAACTTTTGAGCACAACTGTGTATGTATATATATATATATACATGTCCCCCAGAAAAGGCCAATGGGGCTGCAAGGGGGAGAGAAGCAGCGTGGAGACGTAGGGTACTGCAGGAGGAACGGGCGGAGCTGTGGGGCCTTTGGAAAGACCAAAAAAGCCATGGGAGCCAGAAAATCAGTAGAAGGGACATAGAGTGCAGTGGGGGGTTGGGAGGATCGAAGGGGTCCATTAGGCCATGGGGGGCCAGACTTAGCTGCATGTGAAGTGGGAAGGCCAAATGGACCCCTGGAGGCGAGGACCCTGGTGAAACTACACTAATTACCCCTGCAATTCAGTGCACTAAAACTCCACAGCCAAGTTTCCCTCAAGGAGTAGCCAGTGATATCTCCTGGAAACCAATCCCCCACCCAGTGGATTTCATCTGGTGTTTGCAGATAATAACCCACCACTACGTCAATTCACTTGGGGGGCGGGGGCTTGTTTTAATTCTTTAATAAATCAAGTAAAGCCTTGAGAGATACAAAGCTATCATGTGCTGCAATAGATTGTGGCACATTACAAGCAGCCTTACTAAATTCCCCCAGTATCTTTTACGGCTGATCTAAACTCAATATGGGCGATTGGTCTCCAAACAGTTATTTTAAAGAGATCAGCTGCAAACTCCTCTAAAGAAATGAAAAGAAAGGAGAGTGTGTGGGAGGAAGGACGAGGGAAAGGAAATAGATGGGAAGAGAAATAAAGCTAGAAAGGGAAAATACTATAATTAAACCTTTCCACGGAATTAACAGCTCTTAAAGCCCAGTAATTATGAAAATGTTTAGAACATTTTGTTGTTATCCATTTTAATTTAATAATAATCCACTGCACAAGGTATACTTGTATATTCACTGTGTATTAACTTATATATATGTAATCCATCGTTATGTATATATACAGTATATATATATATATATATATATATATATATATATATATATATATATATATATATATATAGTTCTCAGTAGCGCAGGCTTGCCAAAAGTCGTTGGTAACGCAATGTTAAAACTGCGGCGCTCATTGCGCTGGTGGAGATGAGCGCCATAGACACTCATACCTACAACCCCGCATGACTTAGGCAGTGAGCGCAGGAGGCGCTCATTGCACTGGTGGAGATGAGCGCCATAGGTGCTCATCCCTATGACCCGCGAGACTACAGATCAACAGAAAGCTCAATTAACCAATTCACAGTGCAAGCCCTGTAGCAGTTTGAAAAAATTGCGCTAAAAAATTACGGCCCGTAACACTTTGCAAAAATACGGCCCCCGCAAAAATACAACTTTAACGGCCAAACCGGGCACATCCCAAAACACCAAAAAGACATTAAAAAAATCCCACACAGCACGGGGGGACAGCCAGGACGTCTGGGAGTGAGGTTGCACGCAAATTTAAGCCGAATTTGCTGAGTTTTGGCACTCGATAATCAGCTAAGCGAGAAAAAAAATGGCGGCTGAAAAAAATGTATATTCATTTATTAATTAATTATAGTAAGGTATATTCATTTATTAATTAATTATTACAAAAAAAAATCATCTCATATTTTACACTGCCCTTACTTTATGAATAATGATCA
Source organism: Discoglossus pictus (assembly GCA_027410445.1). Lineage (NCBI taxonomy): Eukaryota > Metazoa > Chordata > Amphibia > Anura > Alytidae > Discoglossus > Discoglossus pictus. The sequence continues at coordinate 80,250,782 of CM050172.1, forward strand.
TTGGCTGCCAGGGATAGGACACTCAAAGCATGCTCTGACACCTGATACATTTTCGCCAGGCGACACGCAGGACTAAGGCGCTCTATGCGACATGCAAGGGCCCTCATTGGACTGTGAGCCTCGCAAAGCGGGGTAACACACAGGACTTAGGGTGCCATGAGCGCCTTTGTAACGTAGTACACTACAATTGTGTGACAAACAGCATTTCCACACTTTTTTATTGCCCAGTCATTTTGGACGGGCAATTCGCTAGTATATATATATATATATATATATATATATATATATATATATATATATATATATTTATGAATAATCCATCGTTAGCTTTGACCAAAGCTGTATGCTTAAAGGAAGCCATGTTTAAAATGGTTAAGGATTAAAATAGCAATGCCTTTGTGGGCACGTTTGCATGTCCTTTCCCAGATTCCCAGAATGCAGTGTAATAACTTTATTTCTCTGAATTTTAAGACGTGTTTCAGACGTTCAAATGTGAACACAAATGTGCTATTTATTTACTATATTCATAAATAAAAACTTCTCATTACCAGATACAGAGTAGCTGCTAGATAGGTTAACTTTTCTGTTATGACCAAATTATGCTTTTTATGTTAATCAATGTAGATAGTTCCTTAGATGGTTGGAATCTTAAAGTGTCTTGCAATGTTTTCTTATAAGCAACAGTTAAATTATAACTGAAATGTGTTGTTTCATATATATATATATACTGTACATATATATATATATATATTTTTTTAAATGTTATCTCTATGATCATGGTGAAAGTGTGTTTGAGAGGGAGTTTACATTCAAGGAGAGTAATTATTATATTTATTGGTGCAAGCTGCCTGTTTCTTAGCGTGTATGGAGGAAGGGGATAGGTGTCAAACTGCAAACGATCAAATTATTTTACAGATCCACTTTCCTTCTACCTCTCCATTTAATGAGATGAAGATGAGCAAGGTCAAATCCTCTATTAATATGTAAACTTCCAATTTTCTCTAAAAATGCTTTAAATTCATATCTCGCACAGATGCTAATGATGTTAGTTTGTAACAAAATTCACATTTCGGCACTGATTAGTCACTGGAAAAATCAGTAAAAGACAATTAACGCCGCTTTTAAAACAGGGGGGTGGGAGAATTTTGCCCAGAAAGCTGTTGATGATCTACGTTTGGCTGCATTGTCCACTTCAGGGAAGGAGGGATCTTAAGTCTATATGATGGGGATAGGGAGCGGAGAGCAGTATATCTCCTAGTATGAAACACTGAGTTTTAAAAGCTACATTGATTTTTTAATTGCTGATTTTATTGCTAATTAGTTTTTAAATAAACAAAGGAACCCCTGTTATGTGACCACTACATTGGACCTTTACAAATGTGATATAACTTTAAAAAAGAAACGTACCATAATGCATAATGTAAAAACAACTTTCGCTGTTGATACATATTTCATAGCACTTGCTGATGATTGAACCCTCCAGAGCCCAGAGTCCTCCAGCTGGCTCGGGTTAGTTGCCAGTTGACATTTTTCAGATGGTAACTGTGGGAAACAGTCCGTTTGCCAATCTCAGCCTACACTTAAAAATATTTTTTTATGCAAAAGTGAAACTACCTACATATTAGATTGTGCTCAGCTACCCAAAATATAGCATAGTAAGAACCTTAGTGGTTCCCTGGTGGATAGGATACGTTGCTTTCACCTCTGCAACCTGGGTTTGATTCCAGTTAGGGAACCAGAATATAACTTCACTTTAACTCTGAGAGAACTTGGTGGTGGCAATATAGTGGAGGTAAAGGAGCAGAGAAGTTATTGCTTAGAAAGGGTGTCCTCTACCAAAAAAAATAAGGCACTTCCACAGGGGATCTTATAGACACATGTTGGTCCTTATAGGCACAGTCTACACATTGGTCTTTTTAGGCACAGGCTACACTTTGATTCTTGTAGACACAGGCTAAACTTTGGTTCTTGTAAGCACAAGCTACACTTTGGTTTTTATAGGCACTGGCTGTACTTTTGAAATTATAGGCACAGGCTGTACTTTGATTCTTTCAGGCACTTTCACAGACTGCACTTGCGCTCTTGTAGGCACTAACAATGCTATGCCAAAGTACAGAATTGTATTCCACTTCCTGAAAGACAGGATGCGGGGGGTGTCGTGAGCTCCTTGAGTTCCGAGCAAGCCTTGCGTTCTGAGCAAGTGTCAGGGTACGATTTTCTGATAGTGTGCCCTGTCCATGTGAGCATGCCCAGCTTTGCAGCCAATCAGCAATGCTGTATGCATCCAGCTAGATGAGGCTGCTACACTGGGTCCTTAAAGGACCATAAATTGCCATTCAAGTAAAAATGCTTGAGCGATTACACGGTTGTTCTTTAGACATACACCCTTTCCTTGCTAAATTCTGACAAATTATAATTGTACTGAAACCAAACATTTCAGCTTCTTCTTCCTATTCTGATTTGTCTTTTAGGCGAATGAGCATTTATGCTTGATTTATGATCCTGCAATGACCTGGAAAATTTTCTGTGCATATGTCTCTGTGTCAGTGCATGTGTATCTGTGTGTGTGAGTGAGTGCATGCAATCCACTGGGACTGGGAGAGATCTCAGGGGCAATTCACTGGGTCTGGAAGAGCTCACAGGGGCAATTCAATGGTGCTGGGGGAGGTAATGGGGCAATTCACTGGAGCTGGGAGAGGTGATGGGATACTTCACTAGGGCTGGGGGAGGTAGTGGGGCAATTCACTTTGGGCTGGGAGAGATCACAGGGGCAATTCACAGGGGCTGGGGGAGGTGATGGGGTAAATCACTGGGGCTGGGCGGGGGACAGGGGGAAAACAATGGGGCTGGTGGAAGCTTCACCTGGGATGTAGATAAAACAATCAGTGAATGACGGGACACAGAACACGGTCATTACAGAAATCTAAAGGAAAGCTGCAGCTCAATTCACAGAAAAACAATGTATTAGTTATGCTAATTTTCCCAGGGATTTTCAGGGGGTGTCAACATTGATAGAAAACAGTTTGCAAATGCAAGAAATTCAGCAAACTTTAGGGTAACTGTTTAAATGTTTATTTTGGTATTTTTTCATGCAATTTTTTTTTCATACACTACTAATTCTCCTCTATCAGATGCATTCATAATCAAGCTCACTTGCACATACCTTTAACTTGTCAAATTTGAAATTGCCTTAAAATTACAACAAAAGTTATGTTTTCATAAAATTAATCAATTAGTACAAGTTAAGAAACAGAAGGATATTGAGAATTAGCTAAGTATGATTCATCCTATAAATATTATCTGATATTTTAATTGAATTATTTTCTGCTAAATTAAACAGCAAGTGATTGTTATGGAAACAGAATATTCTAACTCGTAAGCCTTTTTCGTTCCGAAGTCTAAAAACTGGATTTATCTTATGGTTTGTTTGTGAACTAATTCTGCTTTTCTTCTTCTTTTTTTTTATTATTATAGTTGGACTTCAGAAAAAATATACTTTAGTATTCTATATTTAATTTTATTTTTTTATGTATCTTGCAAGGGATTCCCATGTGCTCATGTAAGGATGCACTTCAGCTTGTTCTTATTCTAAGGTTATATAGAAAGCAGTGTCAAAACAAGAGAATGGAGGACCCCAGTGCAAAAAAAATAATTTGGGCCCCCCTCCCCAAAAGATTTGTAAAAAAAATGTTTACACCCCCCCAGCCCCTACTTACTCAGTCAGCCATCCCCTCTCATCATCCATCCTCCCACAGTACCCAAACCCTATCAGCATTCACCTCACAAAATCCACACCCTGTACTTTGCTTTCATCCAGTCCTTGCTCTCTCACCTCTTCCCTGACACAGATCCCTGAACTGCTCCACACTACCACCTCTTGGAACTTCAGTAAAAATTATGTAAAAGAAATAAAAATGCAAAAAAATAATAATTACACAGCATGCGCCCCCCCCCCCCCCCCCCTCAGAAGAGGGCCTTGGTGCCACTACTGGTAGCACCTCCCCTGATAGAAAGTCAGTACATGGTGAACTGTCAGTGAGTGGTGCAAGTAATTAGAACTTGCTTCCTTGCTTTAGTATGAGTTTATAACCCCTAACGCCTCTGCAGTTTTACAAAATATTCACCTGCTTGTGTGTATGAAAAATAAAACAACATTATCAGGTAAACAAGATACTAACTCAGTCAACAAGTATTATTATGTTTATATAGCTTTATGTGTCATGGGAAACTCCATCCTAGGGTGCCTGTAGATTGAAGGGAGAGTTATCCTATGGGAGCTTTTTGAGGAGGACCTATTCAAAGGATCTGATCTTATCTTTGTCTGGAGTTCCTCTCACTCCGTACAGGTTTCTAATCCTTTTACAACCAATGGTTATCATTAAAACGCAATTGAATACAATATTTAAACAATTTTTTGTTTAGTCGTTGACCCCATGGACCACAGCACGCCGGGCAAATCTTGTGTCTGGTTGTGTTCATCCATAAGGTTTTCATGGCAAAGATACTGGAGTGGGTTGCCAGTACATTCTCCAGTGGGCCGCAATTTGTCTGACCTCTCTGCTATGACCTGCCCATCGTGGGTGACCCTACATTAAGGCACACAAGCCCCTTTACCACAACAAGTTAGTGATAAAGAAGGGGATTGATAGAAATAGGAATCAAGCGACATATAACAAATATAATACAAACATGGCCGGATTACCCATTAGGCCAACTAAGCAGCTGCCTAGGGGTGCCTCCATGTGAGGGGCGCCACTATTTTTAAAGTTCATAGACTGGCTGCTAGGGGGTAACCCCCTAGAACAAGAGAGTTACAACAGAAAAAAGTAACTTACACATACAGAAAAGTCAAAAATGGGTCTGTGCATACCTTGCATACTCACACGCAGGGGCTCCTCCACTTCACTGCCTAGGGGCTCCAAAAAGGGAGATCCGGCACTGAATACAAAGGTACACATTAATAACATTTCTTTAGTTTTGGAGAATACCAGATTTTAAAATTTGTACAGGAAATAGGTTCACAAATCTTAAATAACTGAATGTAAAATGATTGATCTTGAATGTTAGATATATTAAGCATAAATTAGCTGAAAAAGTCATCTCGTCTACTGTGTTTATTTCAAGTGTGAAGGATAAAGCTCGTGAGCATGCCCAGTGGGTAAGTCTGGATCAGAAAAATATTAAGACCTTAATATACTTTATTATTATTCTTTATTATTATTCTCCCACTGTGATATAATTAATCATGTGTGACAAATTTATAAAGAGGATCTTTTCAAGTAATTTTCTCAAAATACCCAACTTTCAAGCTCAGTTATCTATTCAAATTGTTTCTTAGCAACCAGCTGTATATGAGGAACTTTTTATGTGTCTCTATAACTCATAATCCCCTTCTTTATCACTATGTTATTGAGGTGAAGTGCCTTAATGAAGCAGTGAACTATAACATATAGGGTCACCCAAGATGAGCAGGTCACAGCAGAGGTCAGACAAATTACAATGCAACAGAGAAGGAACTGGCAACCCACTCCAGTATCTTGTCAAGAAAACCTTTATGGATAAGTATGACCAGAACATAACAATAGATTTGCCTGGCGTGCTGTGGTCCATAGAGTCACGAAGAGTCGGACAAGACTGAATGACTTAACAATATATATATATATATATATCCTATGCTTTGCTTAAAAGCAGTTTTATACAGCGAGCATATGCTTTAAGGGAGCCATGTATAAAATGGTTATTTTTGGATTGAGAGTGTGATACATTGTCTTCTCATTTGCATGTCCCCGCCTTTTAGACATGCAAATGGGCTTACAAATGTATTACCTGTTGCCTATTTTTATATATATATATATATATATATATATATATATATATATATATATATATAAATATATATATATATATATATATATATATATATATATATATACAAACACACACACATATATTAATATACACATATATAAATATATATATATATATATATATATATATATATATATATATATATATATATAAAAGCAAAAAAAGGAGGAATAAAATATAACCTTTATTGTTGCTATTAAAAAAATTTCCTCTGATTTATAGGCTGTAAAAATCTAAATGTCCAAAAGAGAGTACATACTGGATACAACAATAGCAAAATAATAAAAGTTATATTTTATACCTTCTATTTATAGCTCAAAAATATATGTCTTACAACTTAAAATGTACAGTAACTTTAAGAACTAATGCCACATATAAAAAGTTTACATAACTAAAAGTGATGTAAAAAAAAGAATGTAAAAAAATAACTATGAACTATAAAAAACATGAAGAAATAATCAATAATAACTATGAATTTACTTGGAAATTGTAAAAAAATATAAAGAAATAAACAATAATAACTATGAATATTACTTGGAAATTGGCGGACGAATGTCCTAAGTAGTTTTTACTGTATAAATGGGCAACATTTTTTTAAAGCCAGTGGGTGTGTTAATATTTAACACAAATATAGTAGTATTGTGTATTTATAATTTATATATAGCAACATCAACATTTACTTCAACCATTGGGTGCCAAGACCCCTGGCAGCAAAGGGGATATTCCCTCCTCCTCCTCTTCACTCCCATCTGTAAGAACCAACATCTGGAATTCATCTGGCCCCCTCCACCCCCATTCCTTAACCCCTGCAGTGCAGAGGATTCCTAAAACAGATCACAGAGCATTACGGCCTCCTCTCACATTAAAGGGTTTCCAATTTCAGAGAAAAGTGAACACACTTTTTTTTTTTTAATCCTTGATTTCTGGGAAGAGCTCTTGGGAGGGGAGGAGGAGAGGAGGGAGCTGGGAAGTGCCTTCAAGAGAGGAATTAGGTCAGACATGTGGTGGAGCAGACAGGATGCTCTCTGAGTTACAGGGGCCTTACATTGCTGAAAGGTACTGTACATGTGGAACAAGGGGTTTATTAAGAAGTATAGCTTAGATAAGTTAGCACTCAATGGGTTAATGTTGTGATATTACCACTTTAATGTAAAATACCTTAATTAGCCTTGTTACTCAACTTATTTGTCCAGTTGATACTTTGTTTGTTTACAACAATTCTGTTTTGGTACACCTTGAATTGGAGATCTCATTAGAAAGAAAAATATAAAATATAACTTTTAATCATTTCTATTTAAATAAATCCTAATTTAAAATGTATAAGTATACATGAATTCTGTGAGCAATCTTTGGTTGTTCTTTGATTTTGTGGAATTAATTTAATCTTGGGCCATTACATTGATGTAAATCTAAAAGGGTATACGGTACTTTGTGTGTTTATTATAAATCTGCTTCATCAGCAATACTCATTTTTTTGTTTTACTATTAGTGCTCTTTATAATCTATTTTTGTGTTTAGGTCTTATAGTTTCATTTTATCATAGATTTTGTTTTTTCTCTCCAAAGAGCCCATAATAAGTATTATGAAGAAATAATATGATAACTATCTCGCAATATTATTCACTTTATATGGTAATTGTATGTATGTTTGGGTTAGGATTCTGTGCTTTCACCGCTGTGACCTGGGTTTGATTCCAGTCAGGGAACTAGGAGGTCACACCCCCTGAAGCCATATAGGGTTTCACCTGGTCAGTACTTGGACGGGAGACAACCTAGGAATACCAGGAGCTGTATGCTGTGGCTCACTGGGGAAGGAACTGGCAACCCACTCCACTATCACTGCCATGAATACCAGTCCATGAGGTCACAGAGAGTCGGATACGACTGTACAACACACATGTATGTATATGCTGTAAATTTTGGGGCAGTTAACGCAGGGATTGCATTATTTGGTTAAAAAAAAAATTCAGATATTGTTATCAGTAACAGAAAGTGAGCTGTTTCCACTAAGGTGGGCAGTTTATGACTAGTGAGGCAACACATGTTCACAATTGTGTTCTCTGTAATTAGGGTCAAGCTTGTCATGCAACTGAAAGAGTGATATTACAGAACTATTATAGTCAATTATATTTTTCTAAACGTCACATAGATCAGTAGAGTAGATTCACTGAGCTATTGCATATGGCTCCAATATTTATCAGAGCTACAATGGTGCTTAGTTAAAATACACCAATATAGCTAATTGAGCTTAAAGAGACAGGGAAATGTTTTTTTATTTGATGCATCAGGTAGAGGATATTTGAGAATGTGCCACTGGGGTTTGTTTTAATAAGGTCTCAGAACAAAAAAAAATATTCCCAGCATGTAACTGTATTTGAGGGCTTGCCCTGTACAAGCCAATGTGGGATCTTTCCTGTTGGGTGGCTGGCAGCAGTTTTGGTAGCAGGGAGTTGAGGGGCTCAAGATGGCACTGTGGTCATTTTACACAATGTCTAACTTTAAACTGTTACCTTAACCCTTATCCTAATCCTTACCCTAACCATTACCTGCCAATCGAGGGGGGGGGGCGTCAATTTCCTATGGTTTAGTGTTAGGGTTAGGGGTGTTAGTTGTTAAGGTGAGGGGTGTTAGGGTGAGGGGCGTAAGGGTTTGGTGCATTCGGTTTACTGTGAAGAAATTGACGGACCCCTCAGCCGCGCCACCTAGTGGCCGATGGACGCAACTGTGCCCGGCCAACGAATTGGAAAGATCCAAAAATAGTTGTGTTCCATGTCCCTTTAAGTCAGATGTTTCCATGTCCCTTTAAGTCATTGCTTTGATTGTAATGCCAGTGTAATGGCATTCAATGTGACACAGGAAGGAAGGTTATATAGTCAAGGAAGTCCCAGAGGAAGGATGTAATTTAACTTATTAGAGTGTGGAATCTTGGAGAAGAATAAATAGTTATGGACAAGGGAGATTACTATTGCATCATTGAGAAATAAGTAAATATACTGTAATATAAATTAAATTGGATAATCCATCTTAAAAACTCAACTCTAGCTTTTTAATATTCATTATTAATGTCTTATTATTACTGGTACTGATTTAGATTTTTGCCCTGACAAAGGAGCTTCATTATGTATTGTTCATTAATAAAATTCATATCCAATAATATAAAAATACAACAGTAATTATTTAAGTTACTGATGTTTGTCTCCACCCATTATAAGGCTGGAGTTAACTAACTGGCACCTCTGCGCACACATTTCTTAGCTGCCCCTTGGGTTCACAAGCACATGCACATCTCTGTTTCCCTACCACCATGTTACTCCACCAACAGCTGTTGGTTTAACAAATCAGTTGTGCTGCACTCATTTTAATATATATATAAAGATTGAGGTAGCCATGAGTGTCCTGTAATCTAGATTAGTATATAGTGATACCTTTTTTACTGGACAAACTTATTTATAGTTATACTGACGAGCTTTCAAGAGATTAACCTCTTTATCAAGTATCGCTTCTAGCTTGATAAAGAGAGGTTCATCTCTTGAAAGCTTGTCGCTATAATTATGAATAAGTTTGTGCAATAAAAAAGGTATTACTATATACTGCAATACTCTTTATATCACATATATAGTTGTGAGCGTACGAGTTGTTGCTAACGTTTGCGGGCTCGCATAGCGCAAAGCGATGGCTGCGGGCGAGGGCCTCAGTTGCTGGCAAGGAGCGCCGTCGAAGGCGCTCCTTGCCATCAACTGCGATCCTCGCAAAATTTAAAAATTAAAACGCAAACAACACGACACAACAACCGCGACCCTTGCAAACTTTACCTCGCAACGCAATAAACATACGAGACACGTAACCACACATTACGACCTCGCAAAAATCGGCCGCAACTCGCGAACATCACAAAATTAAAAACACAATAAATACACACAGCACATACATAAAAAGCTTACCTACAGCAAGAGGAAGCATCCAGGACCTCAAAAAAACAACTTACACCTTCAGTTAACTAAAAATAAAAGAGTTTAGACACTAAAAAAATCGCTAAGCGAGAGAAAAAATGTCCGCCGAACAAAACGAAAACAAGGCTACAGCTCTGTAACCACGCAAAACACCACAAGAAACTCGCGAAACACCACAAACGACCTACGGATATTTCGCTAAGACGCATACCACACATTACCCGCCATTTTACGCTAATGCAGAAGTACACAACTACACTAACGGTTTGGTCTCGCGCACGCACACTGTTACACTGCACACGTTCATCACGCTTACACAGCAGCTCCACACCACTAATGCTGCAGCAACATCAAAACAGATTGCCAGCTCTTCAACACAATGCATAAAAATAGGTAAAGTATATTCATTTATTAATTGTATTACATATTTCATTATTAGACACCAAACAGCATTAGCTCACTTACAATTTCATTGCCGTAATTTTTTGACGGGCAATTCGCTAGTATATATATAGTTGCGGACCAAGAACGTTTGCAATGTTGGTCACACACTTGCATCCCTCGCAAAGCGAGGGACGCCTGCCAAGCATCGCGAAGCGAGGCGAGCCGTGTATGACGCAGGACTTAGGCGGGATGAGCGGCACAGCACTTGGGCTACAATGAGCGCTGAAGGTGATCAGTGCAAAGTAGGAAAGTTGAAGTACACAGGGGAGAGCCTCGTAATGAGCGCCGAAGGTGCTCAGCGAGGGGTTAGCGATGAGCGCCAAAGGTGCTCAGAGGAGCCAAAGCCTCACATTGTGTGGCAAACAGCATTGCCAGCCTTACAATTTTAATCTTGTCATTTTTGATGGCCAATCATATATAAATATCATCAATCATTATAATCCTAGCTTGGGGACCCATAATTAGGAGGAGCAGAAGCATTCTGTCTTTTTGAAGGAAACAAGTCAGTGAACTGATTATGGTGCTTTTTGGACCTGAGAGAGGAGTAGAGCTTGGTGGTAGGCAAGAAGTGAGAGGCAGAGCTAGTTATTATTATTATTATCTTTTATTTGTATTGCGCCAACATATTCTGCAGCGCTGTACAGGGGATAAGAACAGGGGAAATACAAGTTTTACAAATTCAAGAGTTGAAGGGCCCTGTGTTGAGCTTAGAATCTTAGCAGAAAGTGCTTTATCCCAAAGCACCGTACAAGACTGGAAACTCGCTACTTACAATGTAAAGGGAATAAAAGGGCAGAGAACTGGGGAAGAGGAACAGACAAGGAATAGCAAGGATCAGGAAGTAAGTGAAAGATAGAAAGAGTTTTTATTTTAGAGGGAGAGGGGAGGGATCTGAGGTGAAAGACTAGTATGTTGGCTGACCCCTAGTGTTGAGATGATATATCTGCAAGTAGGAAGTCAGGTGTTTTCCATGGCTCTATAAATGTAATCTAAGTTGGGGTGCGAGGGAGGGCAGTATTCTGAGAATCTCACAGATGTAGTAGGCCTTGAAGCAGAGTGAATTTTCACTGAACGAAATAGAAATCATGTATTGGGGGACAGACAGTACAGGAAGATAGGGGAGTTAGTATAATGAAGTGATACAGGATGGTGGAGATACAGTGAACCTGCTCATGAGCTCACAGTGCCCAATTTGTTGTGCTACAGTGCAGCACATTACAAGCCTATCATTATACACCCAACTCTTCCCTCTCAACCATAAAATAACTTGCTTATAGCACATGACTAGAAGGAAGGGGCGATATGTGAAACATAAACATACTAAAATGTATATATATTGTTATGCAAATGAGATGCCCCTCCTAGGTAGGCGCCCCTAGACACACACTTTGTTTGCATAGTTTAAATCCAGTTATGGATGGAGCTGGCAGGCAGGCTGTACTAAATTATCAAATACAAACCTGTATCAACCCAGCGAACAGCAAACATGGCAACAACCGTTCCCAGTCTGGTTCCTGGTCTGTAAAAGTGCGTATCATATGTTTAAGAGTTCCATTGAACCGCTCGCATAGACCATTAGTCTGGGGATGGTAGGGGGAAGAGGTAATATGCTTAACGCCACACGTGGCCCATAGCTGTTCCGTGACCTTGGCCATAAATTGTGGACCTTGATCGGACAAAATCTCATGGGGAAACCCTGTTCTGGTGAATATAGTCACCAGGGCGTCTGCTACCTTTGGAGCTGTTATACTGGACAAGGCTACTGCCTCAGGGTACCTAGTGGCATAATCTACCAGGGTAAGGATATACTGCTTCCCCATTCTACTGGCTCTAGCTAGGGGCCCAATGATGTTCACAGCTACCCTCTGGAAGGGTTCTTCCATTACTGGGAGGGACTGTAACTTGGCCCTGCTGTTCTTCTTGAGAGGCCTATTCCTTTGGCAGGCATCACAAGAATGGCAAAACTCCTTTACATCCTTATCCAACCCTGGCCAGAAAAATATCTCTTTCACTCTACTCCGGGTTTTCTTCTCCCCTAAGTGCCCTCCCAGGGGTATTTCATGTGCTATTTGTAGCACCTTGCCCCTATATAGCTGGGGAACCACTAATTGTTTCCTGGGTTCTCTGTCTACCTCATTATTTATAGGTACCGTGACCCTATATAACAACCCCTTATCCCAGATAACGCTGTATAGGTCATCCACTCCTTTGCCTCGTGCTGCCCTGTCCCTTAAACCAGCCAAAGTCTCATCTTTCTGCAGAACTGCCCTGATCTCCTCTCCCTTGGCCCATCCTAAAGTTAATGTATTAGCAAGCAATGGACTTACCTCAGGTCTTGGGTATCCCCTCTGCTCCTGGTATGCCAGGGTGGTTGCTCTTGGCTTGAGCTCTGGTAATGGGCTGTACATATTGGCTCGTCGTGTGTCCCAAATCATTGCCCAGTAAAACATCCGCGGGGAGCCCATCCATGACTCCCACTTCCTTGCTTTGGTTCCCCTGCCCCAGTCCAAATTAACGCGAGCCATGGGGATGGTTAACTGTTCTCCTCCTGCTACCATCACCCACATTCACTTTCGGATAGAATCTGTAGGGCGTACCCATTTGGGTAGGACTATTGTGACTGCTGATCCAGAGTCACTGTAGCCAGTAGCTTGGCGTCCTTGTAGCCACATGGCTTGCCGATGTTGTTCTCCAGACAGCTTCTGCGGGTTCCTTACAGTATAGACCCCTGGATATCCTCCCTCTGCTTCTGGCTCCCAAAGAGCTGCGTTGGAGCTCGCCGGCCCCTCAGTCCACTCCCCCAAATAATGTACATGGCGGTGGGGAGGTCCTCTAGAGTTTTTGGGTGCCTAAGGACAATCCTTAGCAAAGTGACCTCGTTGGTTGCAGTTGTAGCATTCTGAGTTCATTGGTTTGGTCCCCCATTGTGTCCTGGGAGCAGGCTGGGACTTGGTACTCCTGTGGTCAGATGTTTTTACTGGCCGTGCCCAGGGCGCATTACGCATCTCAAGAGCTGATCGTGCTGGCACCACCTCTCTGGGGCCCCTACCCGTATTTAGGCTAGGTTTTGTTCCTTGGGACACTCTTTTGGCCCTGGTGCTGATAAACCGATCTGCCAGCGCAGCTGCTTGGTCTGCAGTGGTCGGTTTTTGATCTTGCAACCATTCACCTACTTCTGAGGAGCAAATGTTCAGGAATTGTTCCATCAGTACCACTTCCAATATCTGTTCGGCTGTGATGGCTCCTTGTGTGGACCACCACTGGGTACAAGCTCGCCTTAACCTGCACATAACCTCCACATGAGTGTCTGCTGGTCCTTTGGTGGTGCCCCTGAATCTATCCAAAAATGTCTCAGGCATCACAGTATATCTGCTCAGCAACACAGTGCACAAATATTTATAATCCTGGGCTTGTTCCCGTGGAAGGGCTCCACATGCCGCACTGGCCCTTCCTGTTACCTTATTTAGCAGCAATTTGGCCCATTCTTCATAGGGAATATCTTGGACCCCACATTGCTGCTCAAACTCCTGAAGGAATTTGTCCATATTGTCCATACCATCCTGGAACTTCTTAAAGTTCTGGTATGCCATCTTAACTCATGCTGGCAATTCCTCTGTGCGGCAACCAAGCCTTTGCTGAGCTTGATCCCGCTCCCCAGTGCGCTCCTGCCAGATTCTCTGGTAATGCTGGTCCAGTAAGTTGCCCACCTCTTGTGCGGTCATCTCACTGGGGTATAGGTGTCTGGCATCTTCATACCTCCTTGTTGACTCTTTGGTGATGTCTTGCTCTGGTTGGGGTCTTGGAGCCCTTGGTGGTCCCTCACCCAACTCCTCTGCTTCCCCCTGCTCCGCATCATTTTTTCTCAGGGCTGCAATCATATCCGCTCCTAGGGATTCCTTTCTGCTTCATCGCCTCCCTTAGCTCCGCTGAGACCAAGTCTTTCTGTAGAGTCGTCCCACCGCTGCCAGCCAATTGTCACAACCTACTATGATGATGGGATCTAGAGTATCCTAGTACTCTTATTCCCAGTAGGTTTAGACCTAAGTTTGGGCTGACTCTAGACCTATTGACAGTCTTTGTCGGTACAAAGGCATAAGTCCCAGCTCATTGGTAGCGAGCCTGAGAAATCTGGAAGGGAGTCAGAACGATCTCCTCTACCAGCCCCTGGAGAGATGGTGCCTCTGTGTCTGTTGGGACCCTATTGTTCCTGACTTAAGTATGTGTACTTAAAAGATTAACCTTGGTGGCCAGCTGGGGTCCTTCTCCTGTTGCAAGATGTATGTGGCAATGTATCCAGCATGACTACCCCATACTATCATATACATATGTGTATATATTCCACACACTGTCCGTCTATTTAAGTACAAGCGTAAAAGCGCACCCCACATAAAACCACCTAATGTCCTCATAGTATATGGGATTGGGGCAGGGTTTCCACATCAATCCATCTCATGCAATATGATGACTTTTATTGATGGTGATGGGAACCCTGCTCATTTCCTTAGACAATAATCATAATAATATAACAGTATAACCGTATAACAGTATAACAGGGGGTCTGGGAGCCCCAACCCCCCAGGTATCGTCTCTTGTGTCAACAGCCTGTGACAGACATCTGTCCAAGTCCCAGATGACTGCCAAGTGAGCCATGACAGGGGCTTCTCCACTTCACTGCCTAGGGGCTCCAAAAAAGGTAGACCCGACACTGGGTACAGCCTACAGCATTAACACAGCCATTTATTTGAGAGTTTATATTACATCAATTAAAGAGGGGTCTGTTTCCACATTTATTTTGTCACGTTGCCCCCTTTGTAGTTTTGTTATACCACTCGTATTCGTGGTCTGATTTTGACACCATGTAGATACCAATTTTTTAATATCGGCGTATTTTTGTGTGCAATAAAGTTTCTTTTTTTACCTTTGTATATTCAGTATTGCTAGTGTTATGCATTACGGAAACTATGTATGACTTTATTGGTTAATATTCCTTCAGTGACTCCTTAATTGAGTCTATTCATAGATATATTTTACATGTCTGTATAATTAGATGACATGGTCAGGGAATACATATTTAACTCGTGCTTTATCATTTTTGAACTTCTTTTAACCATTGTTCCCTATTTTCCACTAAATAATATCATTATTAGTCAGTTTATAGACCACATATAGATAAATATTGCATAAATGGAGAAACGTTGTATTAATTTATAATTTCCCACATAGGAACCATGAAGCCAAAAGCTACTAATATTTTGCCTCAGGCCGCTAGTTTCCTTTTTAAGGTATCTACATAAACCTGTAATAGGAACCTTATAAGCACCCCAACAAGCACTAATTGGATTTAAACACGGGAGATAATAGTTTAAGTGGGCAAGTCAGTACCCATTCACCAGTTACCACTTTTGTCCAATGCAATTTTGGCCCCTACCTAGGCTTTCTATCCCTTATACAAATTGTACCCTCTAAAAACTGATATACTGTGATGCCTGAGACTGTCTAACAGGAGGAGACCTATCTTACCAGTGGCGGAGCTAGTGAATGCAGGGCCCCGGTGCAAAAAATAGTTTTGCCCACCCCCCTAAAGAGAAGGAGCAAAAAAAAACATTTCCAGTGCCACATGTATATATATACTGTAGTGCTGTGGACTCCTGCAATCCCGCCAAGCAGTACATTTCAGCCCTCAACTGCACAGTAGTACTATTCACTCCCCCCAGCAGCACCATTTAGCCCCACAATTACCCCAGCAACACCATTCACCCCCCAGTAGCCCCATTCAGCCCCCCAGCAAAACCAATCACCCCTGAGCAGCCCCATTTACCCCCAGCAGCCTCACAACCCCCAGCAGCCCTGTTCAGCTCCCGCCAGCAGCTCCATTCAGCCCCCAGCAGCCCCACAACCCACCCAGCAGCCCAATTCAGCCCCCCCCCCCCCCCCCCCCCGACAGCAGCTTCATTCAGCACTTTCCTCTTACTTGTGCACTGAGCTCCGTGGTTCGGTACCCATTAGTCAGATGCTGGATATCCTTCCCCTGCCGGCGCTTCATACTGCAGGGAATTCCTGGAAGGATATCCTGCCTCTGACTAATGGGTACCGAACCACGGAGCTCAGTGACAAGTAAGAGGAGGGTGCTGAAGGGGGCTGCTGAGGGGGGAAACAGCCCTGGGCCCCTCCCAGAGCAAGGGCCTCGGTGCAACGGCGATAGATCCGCCCATGCATCTTACCATATTAAATATCTGTATTAATGTTTGGCATTTTCTATTCAGGGGTTCCCTGGTGGTCCAGTGATGAGGATTCAATGCTTAAACCGCTGCAACCTGGGTTTGATTTCAGTCAGGGAACCAAGAGGTCACACCACCCTGAAGCCATGCAGGTTGGGCCTGGTCGGTACTTGGATGGGAGACCACCTAGGAATACCAGGAGCTGTATGCTGTAGCCCACTGGAGAAGGAACTGGCAACCTACTACAGCCATGAATACCAAGTGGATCAGCATGGTGTGTTGCAGTCCATGAGGTCACGGACAGTCGGACACGACTGAGCCCCATAAACATACAATTTTCTATGCGGCCAGTTGAGGCTCGGGACTTTAGCAGATAGAAATACAAATACAATCTTGAGCAAGCTAAGAAGCTCAGACTGTACAAGTACGCACTTTAATAAAAACAAGACTATTGTCTAATTACCAGTAAATTAGAGTCCCAAGACTGTTCCAGACAATATAGTCTTCTTAATCAGCAGAATATATACAGATGTTAGATTCAAATGCTTCAGTCCTCTAGAAGGAATATGAAAGACTGTAAAGTATAGAAGGGAAAGGGTGAGGAAAAAAGACCTTGAAAACACTATTATGTGCTTAAAAAAACACCATTTAAGTGGACATAATATCGGCAAACCAATTAGAGAACAGGCTCCTCCTACATGTTTCTTTCAGACAGGACTTCTTCATGGATACGTAACCAAGAAACAAAAATGACTATAAATATTTTTTTCAAAAGCAAGTCCTTCATAAAGTTGATTAGAAACATCAAAATGGGCATAGTAATAATGATAATCATATGTATTTTAAATAAATAAACAATTATATTATTGTATTATTTTAAATGATCTTACAATATTTTGGTGTTTTAATTCCATAAATGGAGAGAATTTTATTGACATAAACTAAGTGGAAATATGCAGCAGACAGGAAAGGACAAGGGAGGGAATATATGATTATATTTGTTGCAACATACTGTATATTTAAAGAAAACAGAAGTACTTAAACAGACGTATGTCTTATTCAAATGGGTGGAATACAGGAAAATGCTAGGAAATAGATACTCATGGAAAGTGGTTTCTTGAGGGTCAGATCCAAGCAGAACAGAAAAGGAAGCGATAAATAGTAAATTATCGGTGTCTTCTTTGTGAGATGTGCATATAAAAGGATAAGAAGGGATGCATAACCCTGTACTGTGCTGAGCCCAAGCAGTGCTGATGTTATCAACACTCACATGGGCCCTCATTCAATTGCGATTTTGCAAATTGAATACGGCTCTAAATAAGCACATAATATATATTTTTTCAAGAAGTTTTTAGTTTGTGAAAACCGTGCTTTTGGATAGATGCTTAATAAGTTAAAACTTCTTGAAAAAATATATGTGATGTGCTTATTTACACCCCGATTCAATTGGCCAAACTGCAATTGAATGAGGGCCATGGTTTGCTGTTCTGTCTTTTACAAATGTCTTTACCTTCCTCTAACAGACCCCTTCTGGATCACTACCTTGTTGTGGTGAAGGGGCTTGTGCACCTCAATGAAGTTTTGAACTATACCAAGATGGGCAGGTCATAGCATTGCGGTCCACTGGGGCAGGAACTGATAACCCACTCCAGTATCATTGCCATTAAAACCTTATGGATTAGCACTACCAGACACAAGACTCACGGAGAGTCGGACACAACTGAACAACAACAGACAATGAGCTGCATGCTGGTATCAGTGATTCCACAGGCTTTAATTATAGGAGGATTAGCCGTGTGAAGGTTATACGTATAATCTCTTGATAAAATAGATAAAAGTATTTGTAACAATTAACAGTGTTTAATGCAAATAGTGTGGAGAATTTACTAAGCATTTTCTTATCCGAGATAATGTGAGAAGGGCTGAGATAATGTGAGAAGGGCTGTTTTTTCCCTATAGGAAATTGTTCAGTCGTGTCCGACTCTCCATGACGTTATGGACCGCCAGGCACATCTCTCAGTCACTGTCCCTTGGAGCTCCATCAAGCTCATGTTCATTGCTTCAGTGACCTCATCTATCCATCTCCGCCTCTGCCTCCCCCTTCTTTGTGTGCCTTCAGTTTTTCCCAGCATCAGTGACTTCTGTAGGGAATTCTGACTTCTCATGATTTGGCCAAAATATTTGAGATTAAGTCTCATGATCACACCTTCCAGTGAACAGTTTGTCTTGATTTCCTTTAGTACTGATTTATTGGCTCTTCTTACAGTCCAAGGGACTCTAAGTAGTTTTTGTCAATTCTACAACGCTCAGACTTCTTTATGGTCCAGCTCTCACATCTGTATGTTACTACTGGGAATACCATAGTTCGAACTATGCAGACCTTTGTTGATAGTGAAATATATTTACTTTTTACTGGCTTGTCCAAGCTTGCCATAGCTTTCCTACCCAGAAGCAAACGTCTTAATTTCATGGCTGTAGGATAAAGTGCATAGTAAATCAGGAGATAACATGAGCTGCACTTGAGATACTTACTTAATTCATCACCAAGGCTACAAACATCTGTGTTCAATGCCTTGAAGTCTACTGAACAGGTTTTGATTGTCTTGACAAAAATAAAAGCCTGTCCATAAAGAATATTATAAAAAATAGACATTTAGTCATGCATACATAAAGATTAAAGAATTAAAATGTTGAATTTACAAATATTGTGTTTTTTATGCATTTTTTTGATAATATAAAATGTACTAAACTTCCTCACTGAGATGAGATGAGAAGAGCTGAGATAATGTGAGAAGGGTTGTTTTTCCCCATACAAAATTTGTTGTTGTTGTGTTGTTCAGTCGTGTCCGTTTCTCTGTGACCTCAAGGACTGTAACACACCAGGCACATCTTTATGTCCATGGTCATGCTGATCAACTTGGTTTTCATAGCAGAGATACTGGAGGGGGTTTCCAGTCCCTGCTTCAGTGAGCCACAGCATACAGCTCTTGTTATTCAGAGGTGGTCTCCCATCCAAGTACTGACCAGACCCAACCCTGAGTGGCATCAGGGTGGTGTGAACTCATGGTTCCCTGACTGGAAATTGAACCCAGGTTGCAGATGTGAAAACACCAAATCCTAACCACTGGACCACTAGGGAACCCTCATAAGAAATAATAGGTAGAAAATCAGGAGATAATGTGAAATTCACTTGAAATGATTAGTAAGTTCTTTTGCGTGAAGGAAAAAGATAGTTTAGAAAACTCATTAGATTTTAATTGGATTCAGTTTAAATTAGTATTATTAAGTGGACATAGTAATAATAACAACAATACTAATTTTAAATAAATAAAAAATGTTTTATATTTATATTATTGCTATTATTACCATGTCCACTAGATGGCACACCGACATAAGCGCTCAGGCGACGTGTGCGACATCATGTGCGCGCCGACAAACGCGCGCAACAACACCAGTGCGGTGCCTGTGCAATGCTCTCACCCTGCTCTCCCTGTCAATGTGCAGCTCCTGCAGGACCCCCCAGTCCAGACTCTCCCTCTCTGTAGCCCCCAGAACACCACCACACTCATCCACCTAGTCCTTGCCCTGCTTGGAGTTTATATGTGGAGGACGGGCGAGGAGGTGGGGTACACTCGAGGAGAGGACACTAGAGGAGAGGGTGAGTGCAGCACTGTCCTGGCGCGCTGGTGTGGGTGCACGTTTTTTTCATGCATTTTGGGAGGGAGACGTATGCGCACAGGATGGCGCGCACGTCTCCCTCGCTCTCCCCACTAGATGGTTTTATTAAAATCCAATAAGGACTTTAGGTTGAGGTTTCTTGATTTTATCAAAGACTTGCCTTTTGAAAAATAGTATTTATGGAACTTTTTGTTTCATGTGAAGAATCCCTGGAGAAGCCCTGCCTGGACAAAACGTGTAGGTGCCTGTTCTGTCATTGTTTTTGTTTGTATATACTATTTTAAAGTATAATAGTTTTTAATGCTATACTAGTTGGCCCTTTTGCCCTCCTCCTCTAGAAGTTGCTACTTTACTAGAGATTAGTGTTTAGCAGCCAATGCTTTGTATTGTTTAACAAAGAGATTTAAATTGAATTAAAGATAAGGCATATTTTATTAATCTCACTTAGCTTGTACATGTTCTTACAATGTATTGGTCTTTTAATTCCATATATGGAGAGAATGTTATTGACACAAACTGAGTGAATTTATTATGACAGCAAAAAAAGAAGGGTGGGGAGTATATGATTATATTTCTTGTAATATTTAGTTTATTTAAAGAAAACAGAAGTACTTAAAAAGAAGTCGGATTCAAGTGGGTAAAATACAGGATGTTTTTAGAAATAATTACTCATAGAAAGTGTAGTAGATTTACTAGTAGAGTTGACCGTGAAGGTCAGATCCAACCAGACCAGAAAATGTATAGATGATCAATAATATGTGTTGTGCTACTTCTGTATACTGCATTTAAAGGAATTTTTATTTTTTAGTTTAATTTGATTTAGCACCCACTCCCCAGTAAGGTCCTAAGAAATATTTCCCTTTGTAAATGGCATTCTGAGTGGGCCAAGTGCACATATAGCGCACTCAGTGGCGGAGCTAGAGAACGGAGGGATGTGGAGCAAAAAAACATTTTTGGCCCCTCCAATGGGGGGAGGGGGGTTAAAAAAACTTACACTGCCCTCATACCAATTTACTCTGTGCCCTCATCCAAGACATCTTCTCATAAAAGCTCTCCTCCCTAAGATACCTTTCGATAATACACCCATCCCCAAGAACCTTACCCATCTCTGCTCCTCCCTGAGACCCCGTTCCATAGTTGCTCCCTTTCCCATACCTCCTTCCTGCGCGAAACTCCTCCACCTGCGGCACAGCTCCAGGACGTGCACGCTCCACTCTCCAGCGACATCCTCTATGAGGAAGGCTGGTGCAGCCGAGGGGGCCCAGTCTCTCTCAACATCCATCCCCCCCACAGCACCCACCCCTCTTAGTATCCATCCCTACACACAGTCCTTGTCAGCAGCCATCCCCTCTCACCATCCATTCCCACACAGCATCCAACACCTCTCAGTACCCACGTCACATAGCACCCTTCCCTATCTCCTTTGCTCCCCCCTCAATAACCCATCCCCTCTTGTACTTTGCTGTCACTTTGCAGCCCTTGATCTCTTATCTTATTTCCTGATACACATCTCTAACGTACTGAACTGCTCCACACTGCCAGCTGTTGGAGCTTCAGTAGAAATGCTCTTTTTTAAGCAGACACACACTACATTTTGACTGGGGGGATATGTGGCCGAGTGGTCCATCAGGGGTCCTTCGTGGCATGTTAATAATCATTAAATGCAACAGGAGGGCCCTTGTGCACTGCACCACCTGAACCACTGGTAGCTCTGCCCTGAGCGCACTACAATATTAAGCATTTCTTCAATCTACGTTGAGCACCTTTCTTAATATATATTTATATTATGGAATTCAGTATGGCAATATAAATACAATTACCAGTTTTAATAAAATTTAATAAACTCTACATTTAAGTGGCAGAAAAAGCTGAAAAGGAAAGCGTTTGCACCTCTAAAATTCAGATTTGTTAACTGAAACTACTAGTAGTGGTAGAGCATCTTAGGAAGTGGTAAACAGTAAATTAGCTGTGTCTTCTTAGTGACTTGTGAACATAAAAGGATGAGACGCATCCTGTATTTTTATTTTCGGAGAAGTTTAAACCTACTTTCTTCTGTTCAGATAGGCTGCATAACTATGTACTGTGCTGAGCCCAAGCAGTGCTGATGTTACAAGCTGGGCTATCAGGACTCAGAAGGGTTTGCTGAAGGTATGTTCTGCCTTTTACAAATGTATTTACCTGCCTCTAACAGATAATAAGCTGCCTAGGCTCGACGATTAGCTGTGTAAAGGTTATATTTTATAATCTCAGCTAAAATGGGTAAAAATTCTTAAGTATGTGCAACAGTTAACAATGTTTAGTGCAAATTGTGGGGGAATTTATTGAGCATTTTGTTACTTGAGATTAAGTGAGAAGAGCTAAGATAATTTGTGAAGGGATGAGCCTCATTCAATTGCGAGTTGGCCAATTGAATAGGGCTCTATATAAGCACATTACATATTTTTTATACAGAACTTTTTAGTTACTGAACTTCTATCCAAAATCAAGGTCTTCACTAAGTAAAAACTTCGGTCAAAAAATATGTTATGTGCTTATATAGAGCCCTCTTCAATTGGCAAAATTGCAATTGAATGAGGACCTATGTAGTAAATCAGGAGATGGCATAAGATGCACTTAGATATACTTAGTGAATCCTCAGTTGTTTTTTGTGGAGGAAAAATATAGTTTAGGGAACACATTAGAGACAGGATTATTTTGTATCTCTTCATTAACTCAATTATAAAAAAATTCACAAAGCCTTGGGAATCTATTACGTCTTCACAAGGTTCTTAGAGCCTCATTCATTTCGAGATACTTAACTTAAATTAAATTTTTCAACTGCGGGAGTTTTTTCAGTAATGTTACACATGTATTCAATTGCCTTCACTCGTAACATTAAGGGCCTCATTCAATTGGCAAATCGCATTTAACTGAGCCCGTAATGTAGCCCGTAAATGTTACTGATATTCACTTGGATACATTTTGCTACTCACTTTCCAGTTACAGGCTCCAAAGTCCTGCGGGTTGTCAAAACCGTAACTCCATCCTATAGCCCTCAAATGTTACCATTGATATTGAATTACAACAATTCAACAAGCCCGCAATTGTCTTCTAACCCGAAGATGGCAAAAAATGATACGGTACTAGATAAGTGGGTTAAACGCCTGCTCCTAACACTGTGAGAGCAAATAAACACACACTACTGCACAACATTCTCAAGCTCGCAAATCTGAAATAAAAAATATATTTTTTAAACTTTTATTTCAGTATTATATCGATCTCGGGAATCAGGGGGTTAATACACATCATGGAACCCGCATGGACTAGAACAGTTGCTTTAATAATTTTTATTGATTTCTACATTGCTGGATTGCGAGTCCGATCACAAATTGTACGTCTATACACTAATTGATTGTAGTTTAACCTGCATGTTTTACGGACGTCATGATGACATTCTCATTTACTATTGTCTCTGTCTAAAAAGTAACTTACGGCTTGTTTAATTGACCATGATCATGCCCTGAAATTCTATTTACAGGTTCACGGTTTGTGTGTGGAGGCTGCGAGCCTGTAATTACGGGCTAGTGACAATTAAAAAATCTAAAAAATGTAACGTGTAGCCAAAATAAAGGTTTACAGGTAATTACCGTCAATTGGCCGATGCCTGGCGTCGCTGAACCTCGTTTTCATGCTGTTTCTGAAAAATTTGCGTTTTTCGTCCGCCATTTATTATTTTTTGTACATGTTTTTTTGTGTTTTGGTGGGTTTTTACAGTTACGCTATTGAACAGTGCTGCGCCGCTGCTGCGCCGCTGCTGCGCCTCGCTTTACGAGGCTCGCATGTGTGATGGTGCCGCTGGCTGCAATGAGCTCCATCAGGAGCCATGTTTAAAATGGTAATGGATTACAAGAGCGAAGCCTTTGTGGGCACATTTGCAAGTGCCTGCCAAGGTTCCCAGAATGCAGTATAATAACTGTATTTCTTGGAATTCTGAACAGGAAACAAGTTTTTTAACTTATTTTAGACGTTCATATGTGAACACAAATGTACTATTCACTTAGGCCCTCATTCAATTGCAATTTGGCCAATTGAATAGGGCTCTAAATAAGCACATAACCTTTTTTTTTTTTTAAAGAAGTTTTTAATTAGTAAACATCTATCCAAAAGCAAGGTTTTCACTAACTAAAAACTTCTTTAAAAAAATATGCTATGTGCTTATTTAGAGCCCTATTCAATTGGCCAAATCGCAATTGAATGAGGCCCTTACTGTTTTTATATATATATATATATATATATATATATATATATATATATATATATATATATATATATATATATATATTATTTATTTTTTCTTTTATTTATTAATTTTTTTAATTTATATAGTTCAATTGAGGTTTCGGGAGATCCGGGAGCCCGTAAGTGAGGTCACAAGCTAATTTGCTATTCAATTGGCGTCTTTTTACGGATTCGGAACAGCTTCCGAGTTACGGGCTTGAAAAAATAGCGATGGTTAACCTCGCAACTTACAGTCTCCAGAAGCCTTTGATCTCTCACTTTCACAAGGCAAAAATCGCAAATCACTATTCAATTGCTCAATTTCCTCAAGCACGCAAATGTTTTCACACCCGCAAACGGCAAATTAAGGAGAAAATTCCACAAGTTCTAGAGAGGACCCGCTAAGGGGGTTAAACACCTATTCATAGTACTGTAAATGCTAATATAAAATCACTACCGCACTGTGAATTACGGGGAAAGCGATGATAGTCATTAGAATTAATTGCACAACAGTCTCAAGTTCACAAATCAGCAGGAAGTTAATATTATTTTTATGTTTAATTTCGTGGTTAGATCAATCACGGGAATCAATAATACAATAATACATATCAGGCCACCCACATGGATTAGAACAGTATTGGCATTCATGTTCATAATTCTTTATTTTGCGGTTTTGCGAGTCTGATCGCATATCAGACCCCCGAACCTAATTGATTGACATGTAACCTCCATGTTTTACTGCCATAATTATGACAGTCTCAATTTCTATTGGCTGATTCGAAATGGGCGGTTACGGGCTTGCTGAGTTGATCATGTTTCCGCCCTGAAGTACTCCGAACCAGTGCATGGTTTACGGTGTCGGCTTTTGGACAGTAACTTGTGGCCTTGAGCGATTGAATAGCATCGCAATCGGAGACCAACGGGAGCGCGCAACACAATCGCAGACATACGACCTACATCGATTGAGTTGCAGGCTTCTAATTGAATGAGGCTCACATTCTCCCTTTCACCTCATTTCATTTTAAAACTTCTCCAGACTGATCTGATGTGGAAATACCTCAATTTTGTAATTTTTGCAGTTTTGCGGAAATTAACTTTTTATGTGTAAAAATAAAAAGTGCTAATTGAAAAACATCCTGTGAGTCAGTATTGCCATTGAGTCACATCAAATGCAATTGGATCCAAGCGTTGTGTCATGCGATTTCTGTAAGATTTGTACAGTACATATTCAGTGAATTCTTAAGAGTGACTATAAGAAAGAGTGTCTGTGTCCAAGAAGACGACCTATGGTTAGTTTGACATCTTCTACTTTATACTTAGAATATTTTACTGTATTTCAAACTTCTATTTGATCTCTGTAGATACTTTTTTAGTAAACACTATCACCCCTTAATAGTTAACTATATTTTACTATTTCCTTATAAATTACTTGATTTCATAACGTGCAAAACATTTTAGTAGAAACGCAAAAAAATATTATATACATCCCTTAATTCTTAACTACTGTTTTGCTTTAATGGGGACATTTGTGAGGGTTGGGTGGAACCATGGGTTCAGATATCCTGTTCTGTTAAAATACTTAACTACGAGGGTCAATTGTGTCTGTGAGCATAATAACACTTAAGTATATTTGTCCACCACCAGTTCTGGCGTCCATAGTGGTTCCAAACCAAAAGCTCTAAGTTAGGGTACTGCCGTAAATCGTCCGTGGGAGCTTTTTTCCCCCCATAAGTTCTAGCTTTTAGCTAGATATAATGGGCAGAATAGATGTCCATGTTGGTAATCTTCTGGGGTTTCTTTTTCAAGCTTCAGAGATAGTGTTACATTTAGTGAGTCACCACCATAGAATATAATAGAAACTGGAGATAACTTGCCCGTTCAGTAAGAATAATCTTCACCTTCGTCAACGTAGGCTGTTGACCCACTGAAGATTACGCAAATTTCCTTCCACTGTTGTGCTGTCTAGTATTTGTGTATGTGTCGTCTTATGATGAGAGCTACTTTAACCAGCCCAGAGGTTGCAAAGAAGTTTCAAGATTCAGATCTAGTCACCAGGGAAAGGTAAGAAGAATTACCATTGTTTATAGGGTAACAACTACAATAGGTGGCATCGTTAGCTACAGTAACAATTTATCGAACAAAGATTAATTTGAAAAATCCTATTTTATTGTTTCCAGTAGACCAAAATAAATATTAATCTTGTTCTGATATAAATACTAACTTTTCTTTTCCAATCTATTAGATACCTGAAACATCCAAGCATCTTATTTCTTGGCGCCAGTGGATATTTTATCTGGAATCCCATCCTGTGATCATCCATACAAGACCTCCGAGTTGTTTTGCAGTTTTTGAATCCGATTTCTACATTTGAATGGATCTTCCAAGATCGGAATATCATATATTATAGCCTTTGGAGTCTCAGATTTTTGTATTGCTAGAAACATGGAGGGATTCAAAGCAATGCTTATATTACTTTCATTGTGGGTCCTCATGGCAGAGTCCCAGAACCTCATTAAGAATACCAAAGAACAGAAACTGGAAGGTCAGATGCTGATCAATGAGATTAACTCTGACAACCCTGGACTTGACATCACTGAGTTTGTAGAGCTTTATCATACAAGTGGACAAAATGTCTCCCTTGATGGCTACAGTTTGGTCTTCTACAATGGCAAAACAAACATGGCTTACAAAGTGTTGAATTTGTCTGGTAACTTTGCTGATAAGAGGGGCTTCTTCTTGATTGGATCTTTGGGGGTAAAACCTAAACCTTCTATTATTCTACCATCTAATATAATCCAGAATGGTCCTGATGCCATTGCTCTGTATTTTGGTAAGGGGCCATACAGAGAAGGCATGAGAGTGACCAATGATGGATTAGTGGATGCCTTAGTCCATAAGTCTAAAGGTACAGATCAGGCTGAGGTCCTGCAGAGTGTTCTTACTCCTGGGGTAGAGGCCTTCTTAGAGAATGCCACATTTCATACCTTGGATGAATCTATTGGAAGGTGCCCAACAATGGATGGTAAATGGGCATTTCAGATGACCCATATATCCCCAGGCAGTGAAAACTTCTGCAAAGGGTTCCCATCCATCGTTATAAATGAAGTATCATCACCATTTTCTCAACAAGTGTATGTAGAATTTAAAGGACCTCCATCGATGCTTCTATCAGGACTGGTGCTGGCATTCATTGCCGGGGAAAATCAGGAAGTGTATTACTCCATGGATATTACAATCAAGACCAACAGTGAAGGCATCTATTTGCTTGAAAAAGAAAAACCTGATACGAAAGGTAATTTATGTTTTTCAGCATAATTCTTCTTTAAATATTTATTATTTCATTAATTTCCTAAGCTGTTCACTGAGCAACATCCTACAAAAGCATCCAGCTCTATGTCTGCATGCATTTAGTCAAAGTTTGAAAAACAAATTTAAAATAAAGAAAGAATACAAATGTTTTTGGAGCCATGGTGGGGTGCCTTCATATATTCCCTTAATAATAAGTCTTATCCTTACCATCAAATATAATACAAAATATGTAGCTGTTTGCAAACCTGGGATTTCACCTTTAATAAAACCTGAATTGCAACCCAAAAGTGCAGGTCATCCCATAGTTTTAGTTTCACTAGCTTACCCTTGCTTCAGTAAATATTAATTTATATAGTGATCTTCTCCAAAAAGTGATCTCATGTCTCCATACATTATTAATAGAAATGTTTTCTTCTTTGCTTGCCTTGCAGCAGAACAGGCTCTACTGGAATATGCCATCTTGCAAATCAAGGGCGGAGGCGCCGTTGCCTTATATTTGGAGAAAAGTAGCAATATCCCACTAAAAAGTCGGTTTTCTACAAATGGTTTGGTTGACTCCTTAGTATATGGTGATAATGGGGACATGGTAACTCACCCCCTCCAGGATTTGACTATGGGTCGTCCCATCATACTCTGGAATGGCGGGTAAGATATGTCCATTAAATAAATGATGAACAACTATTAGTTGGGGATGGCAACTCCAGCAATCCCTACAAATAAGAACAGAGTGCTTGAAATATAAAATAAGCCAGATATACTAAAGGGTGAAGTTTTGAAGAGTTCTTAGAGAACCTCTCGCGCTTTGTGACCCCGTCTGCGGCAAGGAAGCAAATGTGATTTAGCGCGATTTGCGTACTATGATTCGTCTTTACGTTCCTCGCGTCCGACTTTGTGTAATGAAGCCGAGATTAGTCTCTGTGGATTGAAACGTTGTAAGTCGCGCACGCAAATCCATGGCGTGCAAGCTTGTATCTCACAAATCGAGTGAGATTCGCTGTGGGCACAAAATAGCACCCGCAAAGGGTTTACTTACTACTTATAGACAACGTAAAGTGCAAAATTAACACAACAGTGTAGTTTAACATATAGGGAAAGCATGGAAGGTCATTACAATTACTTGCACTATAACCCCCCTCCCCCCAGATTAAATGCATTAGAAAAACAATTAGTTATTATCATATCTTGGAATGGTTATGCACATGCCAATATGAAAAGCCAAAAGAGGGACACTAACTGATTTAATAGCAACACAAAAACATTAAAATGGTGCCATATTAACTCTTACCCTTATTACTCACAGAGGCTTTATTGTGACCCCTAAAATATCAATATACTGTAATTGTATATACCTTTTGCTCATCACATCTACAATTGGGAACACATATAGTGGTTTACTGTTTTGGCTCCCTTTTAAAAGCGTACTGGCGTCTTTAATTGTGTTTTAAGTTTTTGCTCTACTTTACTACGCAAAGCTTAATTAAGATGCACGTAGCTTGATCGTAGCTTGCAGCACATCTAATTTAATAGTGTCGTAACTTTATCAGATTTGAAGCACGCAGCCCTTACGTTCAAACTTCATATTTACGAGGCTGGAATTTAATAGGTGGCCCAGTGGATAGGATGCAGGTGCTTTCACCACAGCATTCTGGGTTCAAATCCAGCCAGGGAACCAAGAGGTCACACTTGTCAGTACTTGGATGGGAGATCACCTGGGAATACCAGGAGCTGTATGCTGTGGCCCACTGGAGAAGGAACTAGCAAACCACTCCAGTATCTCTGCCATGAAAACCAAGTGGATCAGCATGGTGTGTTGTCCATGAGGTCATGGAGAGTCGGACACGACTGAGCGACGCCATTTACATATCTTCAACACTGAATCAAAGCAATATTTTCATTGTCATCTATGAGCAGAAACCCTAAAATAATAAGGTTGTTAAATACTGGCAAAAAAGTTCAAAATTATATGAGATTGTGGACATAATTTCTTGTCAATGTATCACTTCTTCATTATGAAGCAAGATCAGCAGTAGTTTCCTATGAATCCAGGAGCTTATATTACATAGTCCAGGATAATGTTAGTGTACAGACACAAGCTTGCAGGTAGATCATCAGCTCCCGAGCCTATTTGTGCCGTGTACAAGATTACATTGCTTTCTAATATGTAAAATAGGATTGAGACTGTACTTATAAAAATGATATACTGTACACGTTTTTTTTTTTCTAGGTATGTAAATAATTCTGCCAGCCGTTGCGATGGTCCAGCGGGTCATTCCGCAGTCTTCATGTTTCGAGAGAACACTCCTGGTAGACCTAATGACTGCCCCCCAGAGAGCACCATCCACCAGGCAACACTGTGCTTCATGGTATCAGGTAAATGTTTCATGCCTGCAGACTATGGCCCCCATTCAATTGGCCAAATTGTAATTACTGTAGCCCGTAATGTAGCCTGTAAAAAGTTACCGATATTCAATTGGCCTCTTCTAGCTATCCACAATCAATTTACGCATAATAGGCTCAAAATCCATGCGTTTGTCAAAAAACTTAATTCCCTCCTATCTCCTCCTTTGATGTTTCAAGCCCGTAAATGCTATCAGTGCTAAAAACACAAAATCCATATTCAATTACAACAATTTAACAAGCCCGTAGTTGCCTTCAAACCCGTAAATGGCAAATTCATCAAAAGTTTCTATGAGTACTAGATGGGACAGTGGGTTAAACACCTGTTCGTAACACTGCAAAAGTAAATATAAACACATGACTATACCTATAACGGTCTCAAACTCGCAAATCAGCAATAAAAACATATATTTTTAACGTTTTGTTTCCGTGTTATATTGATCCCAGGAATCAAGGAGTTAATACATACCATGGAACCCGCATGGAAAAGACCCGTTTGTTTATTGTTTTTTACATTGCTGGTTTTTACATTGCTTTATATTGCCCATAAGGAGACAGGCAGAAAGAAAAAAAAAAAAGTCAGCAACTGCCAGAGTGTGATACAAATGTTTCAGTCTTTACTTCCTCCTGATTGGCTAAAGCAATTTTTCAAATTGTATACCAATTTAGCCTGGGTTTGGAGGGTGTTAACCATAAGTTTCAACTGACATAAATTAAAATATATTTTGCTAACTTCAAGATAAGTGTTTTAAATTCTTATTTTGGTATTTTTTCATGCAAAAGATGTTTGCATACACTACGAATTCTCCTCTATCAGATGCACTCGCAATCCAGCTCACTTACATATCCCTTTAAGCAGCTCCAGTGTTTCAAATTAGCCAATAAGTGACCTCTTTCAGGCAGCATTTTGCAGAATGTTGCCACTGATTGGTTACTGTGTGTGGTTTAAAAGTTAAAAAATATATAAGGTGAGATGGCCCCCAGATTATTTGCTTTGCATAAAAATCTAGTTACCTGTATTTTATATATACTTTTTATAATACATATTTACCTGTAGCCCATCAGCTGATAAATGTCTGCCTTAAATAACCCATTAAGTTCACAGTATATTTGCTTTGCATAAAAAATGGTCGTCTGAATTCTCAAAATCTTACAAAAAAACTATATGGAGAAGATACAAGGTCCTTGCTCCTTCCTGCAAGAGCAGTTATTAAACCCTATAGTCTATATGTGAGACTTGGGATGTGTCTGTCTTAATGTTACGCCTTTCTCTTGCAGATTGCGCTCTGTGGCAGGGGGATCAGGTACTGTCGGATCTCCTATATGCGCTGGTTTCATCTCTGCAGGCTCTGTGTAAATGTAATGTGTCAGACAACTTCTTCACGGGTAAGATATGCAGACAGATGAGCTTGACTCTCAAGGATTTTTGTTCCTTGATAAAATAAAACCTATTTAGGCTCTATTTTTAGTCTTAGCGGATTATGCAGCTCCCAGTACCGTTTTGTTGTTGTTTACTCATTCAGTCATGTCCAACTCTCTGTGACCATATGGACTCCAGCACGCCAGCCACTGCCCCGCTGAGCTCTCTCAAGCTCACGTTCATTGCTTCAATGACCTCATCTATCCATCTCCACCTCTGCCTTCAATCTTTCCCAATATCAGAGTCTCCTCTAGGGAATCCTGTGCTCAAATTATATGAATACAATATTTGAGTTTCAGCCTCATGATCAAACCTTCCAGTGAACAGTTTTACTTGATTTCCTGAAGTATTGATGTATTGGATCTTCTTGCAGTCCAAGGAACTCTAGCAGTTTTCGCCAACACCACAAAAAGGTGTAAATTCTACTCCATTTCTACCTTTTTTATGGTCTAGCTCTCCTGTTACTACTGGGTCCCAGTGCTATAATTTGCTATATTGTTCCACACTTCTGAATTTACTGGCACTGCATGTGTGACTTTTGTGGAAATGGGTTGTCCCTGACCTAGGATTTCTAAGGACAACACATATAAAGTCATTTTCCGATGTTAGTGCCGCCTGGATATATATATATATATCAGGACTCGGCAATGCCTCCTAACTTTTTAATTATTATATTTTATATATGTAATCTCTTCCTTGGCTACTAAAATGTTTATATGGCTCCTTAACGGCTCCTAAGTTTCATGTCACCTCTTAATGTAAGTCACATTATTGTCCCTGTCATCAGGTACCACAATTGTACAGTACAGGATCTCCTTGTATCGGCAATATCACATACATAAAATGAGAAATAATAATTAGGGATACACATAATAGCCATAAGAATAAACAATCGTACATGTTTGCGCGTTACATAAATGTCTCGCCATACCTCCCAACTGTCCTTCTTTTGGAGGGACAGGCCATCTTTTCATGTGAAACTCGACTGACCCTCGCAGCTTTTCAGATGTTCGTCTTTTGAAGGAAAGTCCAGTATTCAAGGGTCAAACTGTTTTCCATCCCTGACCAAGGGCCTCATTCAAATGCGATATGGCCAATTGAATAGGGCTCTATATAAGCACTTTTTTTTTTTTTTACAGATGTTTTTAGTTAGTGAACTTCTATCCAAAAGCAAGGTCTTCACTAACTAAAAACTTCTGCAAAAAAAATATGCTATGTGTTTAAATAGAGCCCTATTCAATAAGCCAAATCAAAATTGAATGAGGCCCTCTGTTTCTTTCTGTTGTTTTCTCTCAAAGTCCAGGAGAAATACAGAAGCCTGGAGTGTCAGTTCTGCAAATGATATGTCTGTATGGACTATTGTGATCATATGAAGGGTGTTTATCACTAAAACCCAGTTTACACATCATCACTACAAACTTAATACTGCATATTTTTCAAAGAATATGTGTTTTTAGCCATTTTAAATGTTGGTAGGTATCTGGGTCAGTATAACATTTAACATATACCTATATTTACAGAAAATAATACAGACCTAATTATTATAGAATACAGATTAGTGGATAAATACATGGAATATAATATGTAGTAATATATGGTCCAGTGGTTAGAAATTTGGTGCTTTCACTGCTGTGACATGGGTTAGATTCCAGTTAGGGATCCAAGAGGTCACACCAACCTGAAGCCATGCAGGGTTGGGCCTGGTCAACACTTGGATGGTAGACCACCTAGGAATACCAGGAGCTGTATGCTGTGGTCCACTGGAGAATGAACTGGCAACCAGCTCCAGTATCTCTGCCATGAATACCAAGTGGATGGTCCATGAGGTCACAGAGAGTCTTCCACGACTGAACAACCCAAGCACACACACAATATATATATTTGGAATATAAGTCACAGACAAGTTGTATGCATTTTTTTTAGTAAAACAAATATTCTTATATACCAGATGTATGGAACACATTTAGTACTTCCACCTTACAAAATTACCATACTATTAAATTACACATCTAATAGTCACCATTTAAATTGTTGCTCTTACTGAATGTTACTCTCTTCTGATTTAGGATTAGATTGTGCTGCTGTTTTTGTATTTATTAAGATATGGGTACATCTATGTAGCCTTTAGAGCACTTACTAAACTAGAACCCTATGTGCATATTAACTTTCTTCAATTTAAAATATTAGTTGTGTATATTGCACTTATGCCACCATTTAAAAAACTTAATTTACTTGACATAAATCACATACATATGAATGTATATGTGTATATATATATATATTTATATATATATATATATATATATATATATATATACAGTTAAAAAGCAATACTGATACAAGTATGAACTAAAAACAGTAATAGAAGGGGGGGGAGGAATTTGGAATGTATGTGCTATAAGACATTAAGATAGTGGGCCAGAAAGCCTAAGTCGATGTTAATGCCCAAATCCTTTGTATTAAAAAACTGAATCATTTTTAATTCAAAAGTTTTCCGTTGTTGGATAGTTTTGAAATTCCCACTGAGTACTTTTATTTTGAGGTTCTGGATGGAGTGATTCTCCTGGGTGAAATGGCGTCCAACTGGAGTACAATAGCTGTCTTCATGGTGCTTTTTGATGAAGCTTCAGTGGAGGTTCAAAAAGCACCATGAAGACAGCTATTGTACTCCAGTTGGACGCCATTTCACCCAGGAGAATCACTCCATCCAGAACCTCAAAATAAAAGTACTCAGTGGGAATTTCAAAACTATCCAACAGCGGAAAACTTTTGAATTAAAAATGATAAACAAATGTAATACAAAGGATTTGGGCATTAACATCGACTTAGGCTTTCTGGCCCACTATCTTAATTTATTATAGCTAACACATTCCACTTACCTCCGCCCCCTTCTATTGCTGTTTTTGTAAGCTACATGCTATGCTGAAATTTATTGCTCTTTATTTTACTCTGCTGTGATCTTATCTACAACCTGATCTATAGACTTACTGACCTATCAAGACATTATTCACAGTGCTGGTCTGTTTATTACTTAACTCTAGCCAATTAAATTTGTCTTTCTTGTTTTTCCAATTTTTTTGTTTTTATCTCTTTCTGTTTACTGTTTTTAGTTCATACTTGTACCAGTATCGCTTTTTAACTTGATAAAGAGAGGCATTATCTCTCGAAAGCTCATGGCCTTATTATGAATACGTTTGTCCAATAAAAAAGGTATCACTATTCACTGCAATACTCTGATTATTCAACTGGATATATATATATAATGGCTCTTTATGTCTACCTATTCTTAACTAGTGCTCTATCTCTTCTTAGATGCCAGCTTTTCCTGCCAATCAAAATTGCTGACTCTTCATGCCAAGCATAATGCCACGGTGACTCTTCAGAAGGATGATCCCCTGCAACAATTTCTGTTATCGGGAGCCACAATTACTGTCAGGGACAGGAATGCTTCTGTGGCATCATCTTGCCACTTGCCTACTACCAATCCAACAGTGACTCCAGGTATGATGATTTATCTTGTATGGGCTCTAATCAAATTCTGTTCTCAATTGAGACACAAAAGTCAGAACAAGTTCACTGACAGTGGGCCAGTACTGATTTTTCTCTTTTGCAGTTAATGCCACCCATTCCACTCCTGCTTCCGAAGACCATACCCTGCTTATCAATGAAGTGAACCCCAATACCCCAGGTTCAGCTGAGGACACAGAATATGTTGAGCTTTATTATACTGGAAATCGCTCTATTAGCCTCGATGGATATTGGCTTGTGTTCTACAATGGGAAGAACAACCTAGCCTACTTTGTACTGGATCTGAAAGATTACAACACAAGCGAACATGGCTTTTTTCTGCTGGGCAGTGCTAGGGTGACCCCCAAACCTCACTTCACCCTTCCTGCCAACACCGTTCAGAATGGGGTAGATGCAGTAGCCCTGTATTATCGTCCAGGAAAAGGTTATAAGAAGAATTCAGGGCTGACAGCAGATGGCTTAATAGATTCTCTGGTCTATGTGGCATATGAGGAGGATGATGCCAATGGACTGCTGAGAGTCCTTGCCCCAGGTCAGGAAGCAGTGCATGAGGACCAACATTTCATTGAGGAAGACGAGTCTTTGAGTCGTTGCCATGGGCTAGTTCCACTGGATCATTCCAGCTACCGGGTGAGTGCCAGTGAGGCTTGAGAGAATTGTTTGGCTCTTCTATCTGTAGTAGATCTCTATTGGCTTCCATTCTACTATGAAAATATTGGAAATAAAGGATTGCATTATGGGTAGAAAAGCTGTTACAGTAATTTGTATTATATTTTTTAATTGTACTTAGAAATACAAAATAAATAGAGATAGTAAAATATGAACAAGATAAAACTGGCATACTTTTAAGTCAATTCTTATACATACTGTCATTTAAATGTTTAATTTTTTAATTTGTTGTTAGAATAGAATTTTTCGATTTTTTTAATATATTATCAGCCTTGTTAAATTGTGATTCGGCCAATTGAATAGGGCTCTATGTAAGCACAGAGCATATTTTTTTACAGAAGTTTTTAGTTATTAAAGACCTTGCTTTTGTATAGAAGTTCACTAACTAAAAACTTCTGTAAAAAAAAATATGCTCTGTGCTTATATAGAGCCCTATTCAATTGGCCGAACTGCAATTTAATAAGGCTGTACATCTGTTTGCCAAAAATAAGGTATTGAATGGACTATTATTATTAGGTCAGATATGTTTAAGTTTGTCTGGAGTTATAGCTGGGTGAGGGTCACAGGCAAAGATGCTCACTACACTTCTGCCAAACTCTGTGAATATACGTCAATAAACATTAGGAAGAAAACAGGTGGTTTTTTATTCCCCACTTTGTTGTCAGGAAATGAGCTGTCCTTGCATAGACTTTCATACAAAAAATATTTTATTTAATGTTGGGCCATCTATATTAAGCGGTACAGTATTGGAGATCTTTACGAGATCCTCTTCAATCCTATGGGACATATCTACTAAGATTTGGTCTCTCCAAGTGTTCCAAACACTTCATTATTATATAATTATGGCCATTTAACTCTGAAGGTAATTGGTTGCGCCAGAGCTTTTTATGGGCTTCATAACAAAGGCGGTGAATTCATACGCACATGCCAATTCTCTTTTTTCTATTTCTAAAAAATATTTTTATGTATATATCTTTCTCATTTCACTTCACCAACTTAGACTATTGTGTTCTGATCCATCACATAAAATTCAGATTAACAAAACATTGAATTTAAGGTAATGTAACAAAATTGGTAAAAATGTCAAGGGGGTGAATACTTTTGCAAGGCAGTGTAGTTAAAGAGTTGCTGTGCAATGACAAAATAAATAAATATATGTTTGAAATCTTTGAGTCTGACTAAGCGTATAATAAGCAGGGGAAAAGTATTTAAATAAACCTGAAGCCTCTGCTGGACTGTAGAGTCATCCATAATACATTAGTGGAAGTTGTGTGTGAGAGGAGAGTTTATGTTTTTGGAATCTCTAGTTGCATCTATTGATGCAAACGTCCTGCTTCTGGGCCTGTGAAAAGAACAGGGTGTGGTGTCAATTTCAGTAAGATCCAGATCTAACAAAACCCTATGACTTTTCCAAGTTCAATCCTCACCACCCTCCCTCCACCGAGATATTAAAAAACGCACCCTCATAATGTAACGCAGAAGTGATAACTAATGTTGTTGGGCATTTTATGTTTAGTATGTAACAAAGTAATTTTTTGAAGTACAGTGGTCCTTTATGATTTAATATACAATTGCATAACATAAAGATGGTATATGATAAACATTTTTAATCTCCAGTCATTATCACCATGTGAAATAATAAGTCCTTTGTAAAATATATACTGTAAATACATTTGCTAACTTTGAAGCTATCCTAGGAAAACACTGAACACATGCTACTTCCTTCCTCTCCCTTTTAGTACAATAAAAATCCCATTCTGGTTTCTCTGCCAATCCCAGATCACATCCTTGGATGTTTGTTTTTTCTTATGACCCCCTGTGATTGTCTAGGAACAATGCCCAAAGGCATTTCTCTATAAAGAAATAACAAAGGAGGCAGCATGTATTCAGTGCAACATGTATAAGAAATCGTCTTTCTTTGTTTCTGTAATGAAGTGTTAACTCCCACTTCCAAGTAATATGTTCCCACTTAAACCTTGGTGGCCTATGCTGCTTTCCAGTTAATTTCTATAGTTAGCCTTGTCATTAAAGGGCTTCTGAAGTCTGCTCGTCAGATACAGACAGAATAGAGAAAATAAAGTAAAAATGTACTTACATTTCAGTTTAAAAAATTTTTTTCACACATAAATCTTTGTGTTTAAGTGGGCTTTTGATGCTCCTCAAACCCATCTTCCATTATCCTGATTTAGTAAAGAGCAGGGGTGTGTAGTAGCTGTAGCAAATAGGTTGAGCACTATGTGGTACATTGGAGTCTATAGAGCTGGCTGTGACTAACAGCTTTGTCAGTTATACCCTCCCAACAAACAGTGGTGATGTCTCTGTTAGAGGTTGTCCTAGCCTCTTATTCCCCAGAGTATGATTGGAAAAGACTGAGCGTTACAACATGCTGTGTTCTGATTATAGACCCATAGACTCACCTTTCTGTATATCTTTCTGCCTGTGGCCTACACAGCACTTTTACTAAAGGGCAAGCAAGTAAAATGTATTGAACAGAATAAAATGTTTGTGCATTTACATGTCATGATGTATTTAGAGCAATTTGATGACATTCACAAGTCAAGGATGGCGAGACTGTATCAGAGATTCAGATAAAGTTGTGTAGGACAAAGGCAAATCTAGAACAACAAATGGGACAGTTATGAGGTATGTTATGGGCAGTGGGCAATTGTCTATGCCAGAAAGACCAGTGTGGATTTTGCAAGTAGTTTCTGATAAAGCAGGGAATACATACACATACACAAACTCACACAACCATATAGACATACACATAAACATATATATTTTACACACATGTATCTCAATCACAGGACAGACATAAGATTAAATTATCAGAGATAGCAAATCTGGGTCCATAAATATTGAGTTATTTAATAAAAGCATGCACACTTTTTTTTATTTAGGATCACAGGGTACCATATATTTGTGATCTAACATAATATTTGGTATATAGGCTGAGAGATCTATCTATCTATCTATCTATCTATCTATCTATCTATCTATCTACAATGGTTTGCTGTAGTCTGAACAGTAACTGTTAATAAGTGAACAGAACACACAGGCCATTCTGATTGGATAAAGAGCCATGCCCCCATAATATAGCAGTGAGGAAGCAAGAGGGAGGACTGAAAGCAAGGTTAATATGACATTTTCAAAATAAGATAACCCAGGTAAAAAAAAGTTTCAATTTCAAAAACTATTTCACCATAATTTAATATCTAAATGATGCTGAAGAACAGTGTTTACCAAATATGTGTCCCTTTAATTGCTATTCTGATGCAAATAATTGTTATAATAATCTCTTTTTCTCTAATAACAGATCTCTAGAATTACTCCTCTAGCAGATAATGATTGCCCAAATGTTAAACCCCCTCCCATTCCATCGGTGACCTCCAAATCCCCTGTGACTTCTTCCAGCCTTGGGACATCCGCCTCTCCAATGAAACTGCTGATCAGTGAGGTGGGGGTATCTAATGGCCCCCAGCCATATGTCTTCATTGAAGTGGAGGGGCCCTCAAGAGCTAGACTACAGGGGCACACATTGGTCCTATATGACTCAGATGAGAAGGTTTTTGGTCGATTCGGGTTGCAAGGCACACTGAGAGATAATGGGATTTACCTGATTGGTACCAATCACACTAGCGGTAAGTAAACTTTGCTACTAATACTTTTAAAGGACCATACATGATATCTGCAACACCACCCATAAACCAACCATAAAGTGACAAAACGCATGGGCAGTGATGTGAGATAGCTACATGGGGAGATTTCAGGAAAGAATTAGTCAAGACCAGTGGTAGTCAACCTGGTCCATACTGCGATTCAAGCTTTCATGGTGGGTGGCAAGGTAATTAATAGGTGGCGTCGCTGACAAGTGACGCCACATGCCGGAGACTCGCAGCACCGCACTTGGCTGGTTGGAGAGCTGGTGAGAGAGTCTAGGGACAGCAGTCAGGACCGGATCACTAGGGTGATACATAGGTAGGGTCATTGATTTATGTAACCAGAAATTAGATAGGGTACATTCAGTTATTGCAGCACTGGTAGGCGGTGTAGCGGAACCCATCACTGTTTTACCCTGTTTTATGATTATTCTTGGTTAAAATATGATCCTACAATATGTATGCTGGTTGATGCTCTGCAGAATGTTAGCCAGACTTTTGCAGACCTAGGCTAATAGATAATCCTATTACAGAGATTCAAGAGATAAGGAAGTTGTAAAGGATCCTTGCATTTTCCAAAGTGTTTTAATTCTCTGATAAGAACAAAGAGGTGTAATTGAATCAGTGTCTGATTGTATCAAAGTTGCCAGGGAGGTGTGACCCCCCTATTGTTCTCTTTGTGTGTATTGTGTGTAGCCAAATATGGGCATGTGTATTGCCTGTGGCCAAAGAGATGTATATATAGTTCTGCAATAACAAAATAAAGTCAGTATTCATTTGACTCCCAAATTGTGTGTCGTCCAATATGGGAGGTCGGGGATGGTGAAACTGTGGTGCCTCGTGGGTATTTTATCGTATACCAGCGGAGATTTTGGACTGCGTGTTCCAGCTCCGTTACATTTGTTGGCAAGTGGCGGGATTGTTCCCATGGTCAGAAGGACAGCTACAGGAGACACCATTCCGTGGAGTACAAATTGAGGGCAACGCTAGTATCCGTACAGCGCCCCTGGCTACAGCAGGATGGAACCGGCTAGTTTTCAGACAGCGTTCCATCATGAGGAGGAGGAGGCGGCCGCGGACTACAGGGATGCAGACAGAAAGGAACTCATGGTTACAGTACCTCGTATTACCCCACAGAATGAGTTTGGAAGAGAACTCCAAAGCAGGCTGGCCTTTTTCCCAGATACGCTTCCCATGAAAACCTTGGAATGGTTAATGACAGATGTCCACAAATCCATAATGGAAAAGCAGCGGGCACGGGAGCGGTCCATCTGGGGAGCTGCTAACCCACCTCCCACCATTAAACCCCCCCCAGCACTGCGTCCGGGTGGTGGGAACTACCAAACCCCTCCACGGTACATCAGGTGCCACACGTGTAACCAGCAGGGTCACATGCAGAGAGACTGTCTCAGAAACAGAAACCGCTCCACGTGGAATACTCCAACTAATTCCACCTCCCAGCAGCAGTGTGTACCCCAGGGAGCCGAAGGTGTCGTCCTTCCTCCCCAGCGGCAGTGTGAACCCCAGGGGGCAGAAGGTGTCGTCCTTTCCCCCCAGCGGCAGTGTGAACCCCAGGGGGCAGAAGGTGTCGTCCTTCCCCCTCAGCGACAGTGTGTACCCCAGGGGGCTGAAGGTGTTCTTCTTCCCCCCCAGCGGCAGTGTGTACCCCAGGGAGCTGAAGGTGTCGTCCTTCCTCCCCAGCGGCAGTGTGTACCCCAGGGAGCCGAAGGTGTCGTCCTTCCTCCCCAGCGGCAGTGTGAACCCCAGGGAGCCGAAGGTGTCGTCCTTCCTCCCCAGCGGCAGTGTGAACCCCAGGGAGCCGAAGGTGTCGTCCTTCCTCCCCAGCGGCAGTGTGTACCCCAGGGAGTCGAAGGTGTCGTCCTTCCTCCCCAGCGGCAGTGTGAACCCCAGGGGGCAGAAGGTGTCGTCCTTTCCCCCCAGCGGCAGTGTGAACCCCAGGGGGCAGAAGGTGTCGTCCTTCCCCCTCAGCGGCAGTGTGAACCCCAGGGGGCAGAAGGTGTCGTCCTTTCCCCGCAGCGGCAGTGTGAACCCCAGGTGGCAGAAAGTGTCGTCCTTCCCCCTCAGCGGCAGTGTGTACCCCAGGGAGCTGAAGGTGTCGTCCTTCCTTCCCAGCGGCAGTGTGTACCCCAGGGAGCTGAAGGTGTCGGCCTTCCCCCCCAGCGGCAGTGTGAACCCCAGGGGGCAGAAGGTGTCGTCCTTCCTCCCCAGCGGCAGTGTGAACCCCAGGGGGCAGAAGGTGTCGTCCTTTCCCCCCAGCGGCAGTGTGAACCCCAGGGGGCAGAAGGTGTCGTCCTTCCCCCTCAGCGGCAGTGTGAACCCCAGGGGGCAGAAGGTGTCGTCCTTTCCCCTCAGCGGCAGTGTGTACCCCAGGGAGCTGAAGGTGTCGTCCTTCCTTCCCAGCGGCAGTGTGTACCCCAGGGAGCTGAAGGTGTCGGCCTTCCCCCCCAGCGGCAGTGTGAACCCCAGAGGGCAGAAGGTGTCGTCCTTCCTCCCCAGCGGCAGTGTGAACCCCAGGGGGCAGAAGGTGTCGTCCTTTCCCCCCAGCGGCAGTGTGAACCCCAGGGGGCAGAAGGTGTCGTCCTTCCCCCTCAGCGGCAGTGTGAACCCCAGGGGGCAGAAGGTGTCGTCCTTCCCCCCCAGCGGCAGTGTGTACCTCAGGGAGCAGAAGGTGTCGACCTTCCTCCACAGCGGCAGTGGGTACCCCAGGGGGCCAAAGGTGTCGTCCTTCCCCCCCAGCGGCAGTGTGAAACACAGGGGGCAGAAGGTGTCGTCCTTCCCCCCCAGCGACAGTTTACCCTAACCAGGGGAGACACCAATCTCCCAGACGGCGCAGATGGGACCGTGGTCTCTGCGCCCACAGCTTG
Source organism: Discoglossus pictus (assembly GCA_027410445.1). Classification (NCBI taxonomy): domain Eukaryota; kingdom Metazoa; phylum Chordata; class Amphibia; order Anura; family Alytidae; genus Discoglossus; species Discoglossus pictus. The sequence continues at coordinate 80,293,063 of CM050172.1, forward strand.
TCCAGATCCCCAACTACCGTCACTGGGACAACCGGAGGAGGGGGTAAGTACAAATTCCCCTCCCCAGCTAACTTCTAATGTGGCCCCAGGGTTAACAGAGGAAATGTTAACCCCCACTGACCCCCACGTTTCCCTGGCTACTGAGCCGAAATATGTCCCAAGTACCCCAGCAGAAGAGCTGACAGCGGGGCAGAGTGCAGTCGGCCTCTGCCCTCCCTTTGTCCCTTGTACAGAGCAGGATGTCCTGCAGGTTATACCAGCAGAAGAGCTGGCATCAGGGCAGAGTGCCGCTGGCCTCTGCCCCTCAAGTCCCCTCAGCGTGTTGCCCCCTCACCACAGCAAAATATCCAGGTACCTGGTTAGACTTCCCCCCAAAGGGGAGATGTGTGACGAAGTGCCCTTCGCCACTTTGGCTTGGAGAGGACTGTTTGCCAGCCTCCTGCCCTGCGACTATGGCCCTGTTACATATTGCCCTTTGGAACCAGTGTTCGGCCATACCAGAGTGTAAATCACTCATTCTGGCCCTTTACATACAGGGGGGTCATTCTGTACTTGCCCTGTGGGAGCGGTGATACCCCAGATAGCTATGCCATGGAGCCCATTCATATGATGAAAGACTATGGGAAAGACTTTAGCTACATGGCAATTGAACTGTGTTAAGAGGATCTGAGCGCTATTCGGTGGTTTTGTGCGCTCAGATCCCAGCTATCTGGGGATATGGGAAATGTGAGTAAATGTGAATTGCAGTAATGCTGATGGGTTGTCAAACTAGAGAATTGACCAACAAATACTTTTGTCCGGACATCCCCAGGCCGATCCGTTGGGATCAGACCGTGTATGCCAGCTTATGGTCACGGGGGAGGTGTGTAGCGGAACCCATCACTGTTTTACCCTGTTTTATGATTATTCTTGGTTAAAATATGATCCTACAATATGTATGCTGGTTGATGCTCTGCAGAATGTTAGCCAGACTTTTGCAGACCTAGGCTAATAGATAATCCTATTACAGAGATTCAAGAGATAAGGAAGTTGTAAAGGATCCTTGCATTTTCCAAAGTGTTTTAATTCTCTGATAAGAACAAAGAGGTGTAATTGAATCAGTGTCTGATTGTATCAAAGTTGCCAGGGAGGTGTGACCCCCCTATTGTTCTCTTTGTGTGTATTGTGTGTAGCCAAATATGGGCATGTGTATTGCCTGTGGCCAAAGAGATATATATATAGTTCTGCAATAACAAAATAAAGTCAGTATTCATTTGACTCCCAAATTGTGTGTCGTCCAATATGGGAGGTCGGGGATGGTGAAACTGTGGTGCCTCGTGGGTATTTTATCGTATACCAGCGGAGATTTTGGACTGCGTGTTCCAGCTCCGTTACAGGCGGTAAGGAAATGTTACCACCAAAGGTGTGCGGTAGGGATTAAAAGGTTGGCGACCCCTGGTCTAGGGGAAGACAGACAATCATTTTTATTTATTTGAAACTGCATACTGTTTTTAAAAGCCTGTGCCCAACAACAAAAAATGGACTTTACTGTGGTCCTCACTAATAAAAAAAACGTATGTAAACGTCTAATAAGATCAAAGTGTGGAAGCCAATTGCAATGTGACTTGTTTCCTTTACACTTACAGATCAACAACTACCTCAGTTCTCCCGCTCCTCCGCTCGTGGCCCAGAGGCCCTAGCGCTATACAGAGGAAGCCCGGACAATTTCCCTGTAGGATCCAATCTGACCAAAGAGAACCTTCTAGATGCTGTTGTGTACACTTGGGAAAATTGGCCAGAGACAGAGGCTTTGACGGCTTTCGGAAGTAAAATTATCATTTTAAATGCAGAACATACGTGAGTATCGAGCATCTCATACTATTTATTGGATGAAAGGTATCTTGTAGTAGTTAGAATCACATTAGCTGGTAATTGACTGAAGGAAGACAATAGTCACTGAAACTAATGGGTAGTAATCTTAAAGGTAATGTGAGAAAATGCTATCTTAGAGGAAGGGATGCACTGACTAATCTTAAGGCAGAAGTAGTACTGCAACTGAACTCAAAAATACCTGAGATAGACGTTAGACTCTTAAAGGCATAAGGAAAAAACCAAATAGATAATGTAGCATTGGAGCAATATCAGGACCGTGATTCCTTGAGACAACTGAATAATGGAAAAAAGAAATATGACTACAAGCAGGAAAAAAAGTCAGGACCCAGGAGGGCTCCATGATACGTTGGTGGAAGTTGTGTTTGTGAGAGAGGAGTTTACATTTCTGGAGAGCTGTTGTTGAATTGAATGATGCAAGGTGCCTGCTTCTGGGCCAGGGAGGGGGAATGAGTGGGGTATCAATCTCATTCTTGTCCAGTTGTCAAACAAAGGCTATGGACTTCTGCCTGTTCCTTCCTCCCCCACCCCTCCCTCCATTGATATCTTCAAACACACACACACACATCATCCATCTCTCAGGATGTGATGTAATAAACACAAAATGGATTCATGTACTCATAAACAGAGTGATTTTTCCCAAAAATGTTTTATGTCTTAAAATATGATTGTTACCTTGCTACATACATGGCAAACATTTTTTTTTTTTAATTGGTCCTTTAAGAAGAAGGTTTTTAAGTACATAATGTAACAAGACGCCGAGACCCTAATATTATTGGCTTTCCGCTTTTTATTTGAATATCAACATCTGTTCTTTTGAATTAGTCTGTACTATTTTTGAAAGATCACCAAAGTCAGAAAAAAGTCAGTTAAATCAATATTTTACTTTAAAAATATTTTCCAGTATTAATAGATTTAAGGAAAAAAAGACTACTGTAGTTCAAGAAAAAAGGCACTTGTTTGTGAGCTGTGTAACAATCTACAAACATTTACTTTTGTGTAAGCCATGGACATGAAGCATTTTCTTGGAAAATCGGGATTTTTTGAAGTCTCAAGAGGAATATATTTTGTTTGTGTTGTATCAATTCCTGAGAACTAGAACATGGGAGGTGTTTTGATATATAAATGGAGGAAGAAATGGGGGAGAATGGACAGAAACAGGCCAAGAAAAAAAATCTGGGGGGGGCCTACATTTTTAAAAAGATGAAGATCCAAGCAGTGGAACAAGAGTAATCGCACTACATGAGAAGTAATCGCACTACATGAGAAGTAATCGCACTACATGAGGAGTAATCGCACTACATGAGGAGTAATCGCACTACATGAGGAGTAATCGCACTACATGAGCAGTAATAGCACTACATGAGGAGTAATCGCACTACATGAGGAGTAATCGCACTACATGAGAAGTAATCGCACTACATGAGGAGTAATCGCACTACATGAGGAGTAATCGCACTACATGAGCAGTAATAGCACTACATGAGGAGTAATCGCACTACATGAGCAGTAATCGCACTACATGAGGAGTAATAGCACTACATGAGCAGTAATCGCACTACATGAGGAGTAATCGCACTACATGACGAGTAATCGCACTACATGAGCAGTAATAGCACTACATGAGCAGTAATCGCACTACATGAGCAGTAATAGCACTACACGAGCAGTAATCGCACTACATGAGGAGTAATCGCACTACATGAGGAGTAATCGCACTACATGAGCAGTAATAGCACTACATGAGGAGTAATAGCACTACATGAGGAGTAATAGGACTACATGAGGAGGAATAGCACTACATGAGAAGTAATAGCACTACATGAGGAGTAATAGCACTACATGAGGAGTAATCGCACAACATGAGAAGTAATCGCACTACATGAGAAGTAATCGCACTACATGAGGAGTAATCGCACTACATGAGGAGTAATCGCACTACATGAGAAGTAATCGCACTACATGAGGAGTAATCGCACTACATGAGAAGTAATCGCACAACATGAGAAGTAATCGCACTACATGAGGAGTAATCGCACTACATGAGGAGTAATTGCACTACATGAGGAGTAATCGCACTACATGAGCAGTAATAGCACTACATGAGGAGTAATCGCACTACATGAGGAGTAATCGCACTACATGAGGAGTAATCGCACTACATGAGCAGTAATAGCACTACATGAGCAGTAATCGCACTACATGAGCAGTAATAGCACTACACGAGCAGTAATCGCACTACATGAGGAGTAATCGCACTACATGAGGAGTAATCGCACTACATGAGCAGTAATAGCACTACATGAGGAGTAATAGCACTACATGAGGAGTAATACCACTACATGAGCAGTAATAGCACTACATGAGGAGTAATCGCACTACATGAGCAGTAATCGCACAACATGAGAAGTAATCGCACTACATGAGAAGTAATCGCACTACATGAGGAGTAATCGCACTACATGAGGAGTAATCGCACTACATGAGAAGTAATCGCACTACATGAGGAGTAATCGCACTACATGAGAAGTAATCGCACAACATGAGAAGTAATCGCACTACATGAGGAGTAATCGCACTACATGAGGAGTAATTGCACTACATGAGGAGTAATCGCACTACATGAGCAGTAATAGCACTACATGAGGAGTAATCGCACTACATGAGGAGTAATCGCACTACATGAGGAGTAATAGCACTACATGAGGTGTAATCGCACTACATGAGCAGTAATCGCACTACATGAGGAGTAATAGCACTACATGAGAAGTAATAGCACTACATGAGCAGTAATCGCACTACATGAGAAGTAATCGCACTACATGAGGAGTAATAGCACTACATGAGAAGTGATGGCACTACATGAGGAGTAATACCACTACATGAGCAGTAATCGCACTACATGAGAAGTAATGGCACTACATGAGCAGTAATAGCACTACATGAGGAGTAATCGCACTACATGAGAAGTAATCGCACTACATGAGGAGTAATCGCACTACATGAGGAGTAATCGCACTACATGAGGAGTAATCGCACTACATGAGAAGTGATGGCACTACATGAGCAGTAATGGCACTACATGAGCAGTAATAGCACTACATGAGGAGTAATCGCACTACATGAGAAGTAATCGCACTACATGAGGAGTAATCGCACTACATGAGGAGTAATAGCACTACATGAGGAGTAATCGCACTCCATGAGGAGTAATCGCACTACATGAGGAGTAATCGCACTACATGAGCAGTAATCGCACTACATGAGGAGTAATCTCACTACATGAGGAGTAATGGCACTACATGAGAAGTGATGGCACTACATGAGAAGTAATGGCACTACATGAGCAGTAATAGCACTACATGAGGAGTAATCGCACTACATGAGGAGTAATCGCACTACATGAGGAGTAATCACACTGCATGAGGAGTAATCGCACTACATGAGGAGTAATCGCACTACATGAGCAGTAATAGCACTACATGAGCAGTAATCGCACTACATGAGAAGTAATCGCACTACATGAGGAGTAATCACACTGCATGAGGAGTAATCGCACTACATGAGGAGTAATCGCACTACATGAGCAGTAATAGCACTACATGAGCAGTAATCGCACTACATGAGGAGTAATCTCACTACATGAGAAGTGATGGCACTACATGAGCAGTAATGGCACTACATGAGCAGTAATAGCACTACATGACGAGTAATCGCACTACACGAGAAGTAATGGCACTACATGAGGAGTAATAGCACTACATGAGGAGTAATAGGACTACACAAGGAGTAATAGGACTACACGAGGTGTAATAGCACTACATGAGGAGGAATAGCACTACATGAGGAGTAATAGCACTACATGAGGAGTAATAGCACTACATGAGGAGTAATAGCACTACACGAGGAGTAATAGCACTACACGAGCAGTAATAGGACTACATGAGAAGTAATAGGACTACACGAGGAGTAATCACACTACACGAGGAGTAATCACACTACACGAGGAGTAATCACACTACACGAGGAGTAATCGCACTACACGAGGAGTAATCACACTACACGAGGAGTAATCACACTACACGAGGAGTAATCACACTACATGAGGAGTAATCGCACTACAGGAGGAGTAATAGCACTACATGAGGAGTAATAGCACTACAGGAGGAGTAATCGCACTACAGGAGGAGTAATAGGACTACATGAGAAGTAATCGCACTACATGAGCAGTAATAGCACTACATGAGCAGTAATAGGACTACATGAGAAGTAATAGGACTACATGGGGAGTAATAGCACTGCATGAGGAGTAATAGCACTACATGAGGAGTAATAGGACTACATGAGGAGTAAAATGACTACATGAGGAGTAATAGGACTACATGAGAAGTAATAGCACTGCATGAGGAGTAATAGCACTACATGAGGAGTAATAGGACTACATGAGGAGTAAAATGACTACATGAGGAGTAATAGGACTACATAGGGAGTAATAGCACTGCATGAGGAGTAATAGCACTACATGAGGAGTAAAATGACTACATGAGGAGTAATAGGACTACATAGGGAGTAATAGCACTGCATGAGGAGTAATAGCACTACATGAGGAGTAATAGGACTACATGAGGAGTAAAATGACTACATGAGGAGTAAAATGACTACATGAGGAGTAAAATGACTACATGAGGAGTAATAGGACTACATGAGGAGTAATAGGACTACATGAGGAGTAATAGCCCCACTGTTCTACAGCAAATGAGCAAACAGACAAAGGGTACAAGTGTGTATGTTCTGAAATAGAGGTGTGTAAAGGGAGGCAAGGAGTGGCACAGCACTTATTAGCCTATCTATGACAAAGATAAGATATGTAGCTGGGAATTAGAACCACCACGTGACAAACAAGAATTACAAACTCCAATACAAGTTCAGTGCAAGAACCTTTTAAAGTGATTAAATACTTGTCACTATAGTTTTATATTATGTCATATTTGGACCTGGCTCAGACCATGTTTAATTATTAGCACTAAAATAATATATATTTTGGCTAAGATAATACAATTCAATATATATATTAGAAGTGTGTTTTTATTTATTCAGAAGTATAATTTGATTCTTGCAACTTCAATAATTATTACATGGTCTAGGTGCTCATTGTCCTTGAGTCGGCACAACTGAGTTTAGTCATAAACTGACTGCCTTTGATCTGCTCCAGGTTGTGTGAGAAGAGAGGAAAGTGCATGTGCTGTATAGCCCCCCATAGAGTAGTAGTCCTCATATACCCTGCACTAGGCGTGTGAGAGAAGGGAGAGATGGGGCAATTGTTAGAGATGTAAGAGAGGCTGAGAGAGGAAACGGCTGTGAATCAGTGTCAGTGTTGTCAGCTACAACCCACCGCACATAGGGAAGTGTGTAAGGGGGAGAGGGGATCACTGACACAACTCAACTCACACAATAGGATGTGCACACCGGCGCAGCACACGCTGGGAACTAAAAGCCATTATACTTCCTAAATTAAGTGGCTAACATATTCAAAAGCCACTTTGCAGTGGTGAACAAATTAAAAGAAAAGAGTTAGTCATTAAGAAAGTGTGTGAGTGTGTGTATATATGTACGGTGGAGGGCTTCTATCGCTCTTTTGCCCACCATATTATAAATGATTGTTGTGGTGAACTACCTACTCATAATTTCCACAACACAGGCTGAGATCCTGCTCCCTGCTGATGATAGCCAGTAAGCTTGAAACAGCTGTGCATGGATTGGATACTAGGCCTGTGTTTAATGTAACCTTGGCTTTGCATTAAAGCTGTGTAATACAGCATGCATAAGCTTAAAGGAAGCCATGTTTGATAATGGCTACGGAATGAAGAGCGAGTCATTTGTGGGCACATTTGCATGTCCCCATGTCCACATCAGCTTCCCAGAATGCAGTGTAATAACTGTTTTTCTCGGAACTCTGAGCTGGAAGCAGTTTTTTAACTTGGTTTAGACATTCAAATGTGAACACAGATGTACTTTTTATTTACTATATATATATATTACACACATGCATCATTATACTTAGATATACATACGCATATACATGTGTGTGTATATATGTATATATGTACATCATTATTTTTTTAAATGGAAATGATCCACTTTTTATATATATTTACAATGGTACCTAGGGATCTCCTCCCTCCTACTAGACACCAGTGATTCCACTCTGAAGGACAATCTTGTCCTTGCTACTCAGAGGGTTAAAGAAACAAAATATAAACATATTAGGGAAAATTTCCTTCTTACATTTAATCCTATCATCTGGGGAAATGTGTCCCTCCCCATCCAACCCCCGGTCCTACACCCCTGTCTGTACGCATGCCTTACTAAATCTAGTCCATTTGTTTTTGTAGGTTATGGTCTTTGAGTCAGTGTCCCTATTCTGTGGACTTCACCAGGATGCCGACTGCCACGTACCCCACTCCAGGCTCTGCAAACCAGTGTCCCTCTAGCATTACCAAGATACATTTCTGCATGACAGACGACAGCAAAAGTAATGGTAATATTTGTGACGTGAATTTCCCAAAATAGTTGTTTATAACAGCTATAATGGACTATACTTAAAAACATAGGTTTGATGCACATATGAACCAAACCGCCCATATAATTTGTCTATTGTATTTAGTTACAAATATTTCTTAATCCTCGGGATGGCTTTATGGTTATCCCAGGCATGCTTGAATTCCTTTACACTGTGACTATGCCTATTGGTAGCAACAAGGGGTATTGAACAAGGACATATATATATGGTAGGGAAGATACAAATCATAATTTACCTAGTATATACTCCACCTAGGAACACTTGTGGATGGGGCCCTTATCCATGAAAAGTCTAATCAGAGTAGAGCTAACCAGACTGCGAAGGCATCATTTGAGATGGCAATAGCTCCCACCAATGACCACTAGATAAAAATGATCCGGGCTTACGGTATTCTGTTTAAAAACTCTAACTAACAGCCCCTCTCATTTTAAATTACATTGAAAGCGGGCATATATTTCCATCAAGTGGGCAATACTCTGATGAAACACTCCTCTACAATTCATAAAATAAAAATATGTTCCACATTTAAAATGATTAATTATTGTGTCAACTTACTTCATGACCACACTCTCATCCACTTAGATCATGTTTCAACATATATAACATCCTCTTCTATAAAACCTCTAAAACGTATATAACCCCTACAGACAGTCTAGAAAGAGGAAATAGTGGGAAAGCAGGTCAATATGAAACCTTTAATTCACAAAACCAGTGTGATGTATCCAGGATATATATCCATCTCTCTTTTTACACTTCCTTATCCCTCTCCCAAAAAATGTTCTCTTAGTTCTCTCTACATGTTTCTCATACAACTTAATGCCCCATTAGTGTTAGTCACAAATAGGTAATAAACTACTCTTTTGCATATATAACCTGCCTATTGTATCTAATTAAAAAAAGGTTTGTCTTAATTAGTCCTCAGGATGGCTATCTCAAACATGCTAATATTCCTTTAGTGGGTGGCTATTAGTACCAATAAGGAGTCTTCAACATCCTACTATAAAATTTGGCTTGAACTTTTTGAAACTAATATGTGAAAAATGCTTGGCATAATGAACCTGCATCACTCCCGTCTTGGAAGCTGCTTTGGTAAAGTCTCCCCTGAATTGTTCCAGCCTTCCCGTGAGAAACATTGGCAGTGTGAATGCTCTGTTTCTTCCATCCTAAAGGAACTGTCCCTCTGAGCTCCCTCCTCAAGCTCATGTTTATTGGTTCAATAATGTCATCTATCAATTTCCACCTCTGCTGTCCCATTTTTTGAGTGTCTTCAATCTTTCCCAGCATAAGAAGCCTCTCTAGGGAATCCTGGCTTCTCATGATATTGCCAAATATCTGAGCTTTAGCCTCATGATCAAAACTTCCAGTGAACAGTTTAGATTGATATTACGTAGTATTGATTGATTGGATTTTCTTGCAGTCCAAGGGACTCTCTGAAGCATTCTCCAGCACCACAATTCAAAGGCATTTATTCTACGGTGTTCAGCCTTCTTTATGGTTCAGTTCTCAGAACTGTATGTTACTGCATGGAATACCATAGTTCTAAGTATGTGTACCTTCGTTGATAGTATAATATCTTTATTTTTTAATAGCTCGTTTGGACTTGCCATAGCTTTCCTTCCCAGAAGCAAATGCATTTCAGTTTCAGAGCTGCAGTCACCATCTACAGAGATCTTAGAGTCGATGGAAATAAAATCTGTCACTGCCTCCACTTCTTCCCCATCTGTTTGCCAGGAATTAAGATTGATGTGTGCCATGATCTTCGTCTTTTTAACATTGAGCAGCAGGCCAGCTTTTGCACTCTTTTTTTCACCCTCAATAGGCCCTTTAGGTTCTCCTCACTTTCAGCCATCGGTATCATCGCCGTATCTGAGATCTCCCAGTAATTCCGGCATTGGATTCATCCAGCCCGGATTTATGCACGATGTATTCCATGTATTAAATTAGGTAATAAACTACTCTTTTGGTCTAAGTATAAATAGGATGACAATATATAACCTTGTCACACTCCTTTCCCGATCTCCAATACCTTTCAAGCGTTAGCAACAACTCATATGCTCACAACTATATATGTGATCTGAATCCTATACTGTCCATCACATGATGTCCTTGTGTAACATTGTCTCTGAGGCTATTGGTAGGGTTATTTTTTATCATGACCAGAGAATTATTTTGACAGAATTCTACTAATCTCTGACCTGTTTCATTTTGTACTGCAAGGCCAAACTTGCCTATTATTTCAGATTTGTTTTGGTTTCCTATTTCAGCATTATTTTCACCTATGATGAGTGCAACATCTTTTCTTGGTGATGTATCTCGTTGGTGTTGAATATGTTTGTAGAATTGGACAACTTCAGCCTCTTCAGCATCCATGGTTGCAGCATATAATTGGATTAACCTGATGTTAAATGGCTTGCCTTGGATTTGAATTTAAATAATTTATTGGGTTGTAACCAAGCACTCCTTTGGCCACCCTTTGATTGATTATGAGGGCTACTGCATTTCTTCTGTAGGATTCTTGGCCACAATAGAAGATCTGGTGAACTCAAATCTTTGATATGAAATGTCCCATTCCAGTCCATTTGAAATCACTCATTTCCTGGATATCAGTGTCTAATCTTGTCATCTCATGTTTGACCACGTCCAGTTTGCCCATAGTTCATAATTCTAACATTACAGGATCCAATGGTGCATTGTTCTTAGCAGCAGCCGACTTTCCTTTCCCCTCCAGTCATATCCGCAGCAGAGCGTCCCCTCGACTTTGGTCCAAACACTTCATTAGATCTGGTGCTACTTGTCCTCAACTTCTGCTCCCCCTCAGTAATGTGATAGGCACATTCTGAGCTGAGGTGCTCATCTTAATATGCAATATCATTATTTCTCTGGTTGTGCTTATCCATATAGTTTTCTTGGCAAAGATACAGGAGTGGGTTGCCAGCTCCTTCTCTAGTGGACCACACTTTGTCTGACCGCTCCTCTATGACCTTTCCATCTTGGATTACCCTAAATTTGAGATACATGATCCTTTTCATCATGACAAGCACCGATCCAGAAAGAGAAGTTATAAAATACCCTCTTTCAAATGCAACAAAGAAAATATGCTTTCAATATCATTTTAAGTCTGGAACATGTTGGTGTCAAAAGGAAGCAAACTTTGATACACGCAGAATCGTATGTTTATGGATACATACAGTATGTCAGTTTGTTATTTTAGGCCTCGGTCTTTGCTGGTCTAAGCAAATATACAGCACTGGTCTAGCCAATCAGAATCTGTACAGTGGTATTCAGGGTGACTGTGAAATTGGTTGGAATGTTGTCTTGGTACCAGTTCCCATATCCTGCTCATTTAGCTGACAGTGTGTTTTATCTGGCAGATAATATAGTCATATGGGGAGGTTGTAGGTATATGTGACTGATTTTGATGCTTATTTTACCTGTTTCTTTTTTCCCCTACAGATTGCTCTTCAACAAAGCAGACAGAGCAGAAAGTACTCGAAAACTTGCAGGTTTTCTTCAGCAAGTTAATTGAAACCTATTGTTCGTGCTCTGTGCCTCCATCACATATACAAGGTAAGCCATGTTTCCCTGCCTGAACTCTTTTTTTTGGGGGGTTGTAATCACCTCTAACTCTTTTCTTTCGTATTCAAGTTCATAATAATTCCTTGATCTGAAGCTTAGAAATGCCCTCAAATGTATCTTGTGTCTAAGGGAAATAAAACAGGAATCTATTTAATATTGGTTTGTCTCCATAGGTTACAAACAAAAAGCTTGTGACATCATCATTCCCAAACCACAATTAGGTTTAGCTAGTTAGAAGCAGAAAACTTAAGTTGCAAAATTCTTATAGCAGAATATTGATTGTATGCAAAGCCTGATGGGAGTGTTGCTATCACAGCATTTTACATACGGTAATCACTTGATGGGCTCTGCACAGTACAGAGCTATGAATCTGAGCAGAAAAAAGTGGATGTGTCAGAAAATATATTTTTATAATATGCACTTTTCAATAAATTCACTTAATAATAGGTGAATAGGTTTTCGAAAGAGATACATCCAGCAGATAGATTAAGTGTGAATCGGCTTGAGAGATGGTGAGATAGTGAGCATGCTTGATTGTGAGCATAAGGAAGAGCATTGAAGATAGTGCATCTATGTACAAGAGCAGAAAAGTCCATATATATGGCATACAATTTGATTTGACATAAATATTACATTGATTAGCTTTGATAACGTTTATTGAGTTCAATGATCAAAATGGAAGACACTTCATAAAGACTAACCTCCACCCAGGTAACACTTACATTCGAGTTCTTCTAAAAAAGGAGATCTCAATAGATAAAAGAAGTCCAAAACAACATCCCAGTCCAAAGTCAAATATCTTAAAGATATAGTGTACCTAGATGTCCTCCCAAATCCTTAGGGTTCCGCTGCCTCTTTAAGGTACGCTGTTCACAGAGCGTCCAATGGTAGTGGAATCTTCAAAACAAACAAGAAAACAGAGGTGCCCACCCTAGTGCAGATTATACTTATGGTACCAAATCAATAAGATATATTAACACCACATAATTCTCCACTCACAAATTAGAACCTTACAAATATGAGGTATGGTAAGAGCGTAGAGAGGAAGACAGATTTCCAACTTCCTTCTAGATGGATATACAGGTCCAACAGCTCCAATACGGCTCCTGGTTGTGCGACTGTGTCTCCAAATGCCAGACAAAATTTTATAGATTCCAAAGCCAATCAGGTATAAAAGTATATTTAATAAAGTGCAATGAGACCTCCACTGATCAGACGGAGAATCTCTAAATATACATAAGATGCGTTTCGTTCTGCAGTTAGAGCTTCCTCAGTTATTATAATAAAATTGTTCAATATTATCATAAACCAAAAAATGGCATTTAGACCAACATAAAACCAAAGAAGAAAATTACATAGATAATATTGGACTTATATTTGGTCCTATAAATACATAAAAAAACTTTAATCAAGCAATATACCACCTCACCTGAGGAGCTGTCCAATTTCTGACCTTCCCCTGGGGGGGGGGGGGGGGTCATTTCTGGTCTAAGGCACCATATAATAATTGTTGTGTAAATTGGCAACTTGAAGGACTTAGAATCCTGGATATATATATAAAATGGAATCTCTTTTAAATTGAGATATATATATATATACACATACACAGAAGCAAGAAAGCCAAGCCAAATATCTGTATAAAGCACTGACTAAGACAAAATAGGAGAGATTTAAATAAATTAGATTTCTCTCTCAATACCGGTCTAATGTGCAAAAAATAAGGGAGTCAATATTAAATGTTTTTAAGGAATCATTTCCTATTCCCTTGATTTTACACAAGTTTTTAATCAACGTTGTCTCCAATAATGTAAATAAAGATTTATTATTTTGTTTTTCTCTGGTTCTTTATTGAGAATATATGTGAATAGGTGTTATGCACCGAGATAAATAATTACTATTATTTCCCAATACTATAAAATATGTATTTAAACGTGTAAGCTTTGGTTTTTAGATAGAACACAATATACAATCATTGAACCATATACAAAATCATTGTTTACAACAAACAATTAACAGCGTTCTAGATTCAGTTAGAACAAGATAGCGATTAGCAAAATGATCACAAAGGTATTATATGAGGCAAATATCAGCAACTAATATCCACCAATTACAATGGATTATGGCTCATTTGTACGTATATGCATAATTATAATGTGTCAATAAACATGTTGTGTAAATCTGTTTCTGTCTGCTGGGGAGCGATCTGGCTCTATGTGTCAAAATGAATTTATTAGGGAATATATGTGACCTATGTTCCAATTATGTCGGACAACTATTCCTAATCCAACACCTACCTGCCTGATAAGCACCCTCGGTTAAAACAATGCACAATTTAATACAACAGAAAAATCAAATGTATGTTTTTCTCCCCCAAGGCCTTCTCAGCAGTCTTGCATATTTTGGCATTGGCTTGGTTCCCGTTGGAGGGACTTGTTTACTAGACTCTGAAATTCAATTTTTACAAAGGAAAATTATTTAACCCCTCACATGTTAAAAGAGTATAACATAAGTGTGTCTGTATGTGTTTACAATGGTAACAGCAAAACCAACAGATGCTCATATAATATAGATAATACATGTGTATGGTATTTTTACCCACGAATACCATGACATATAACCCTAGAGTGCCACTGTGTGATCTGCCCCTGCCTGGTGCTGTGTGATCTGCCCCTGCCTGCTGCCGTGTGATCTGCCTCTGTCTGCTGCTGTGTGACCTGCCCCTGTCTGCTGCTGTGTGACCTGCCCCTGCCTGGCGCTGTGTGATCTGAGGGAAGGAGGGAGAGCTGGGGAGAGAGGATGAGTACTGGAGGGACAGAGGTTGAGCTGGAGGTGGAAGCGAGGGTGAGTGCAGAGTGCTGCGCTCTGGTGTGGGTGCGCACGTTTGTAAGCCTTTATGGGCACGCACGAGACAATGCGCACGTCTCGTGCGACCAAAAGTCGTGCTACCGCTTTCATGGGTGCATGTGTGAGTGTGGCTGATGACAAGGGAAGAGGAGAAAGAGACCGTGAGGAAAGATCTGTACGTTTGAGCACACTCTGTAATGAGTATGTACATATACAGTAATTGTATGCACTAATATAGATATATGCTACTAATTATACCCACTAAAAATGTGTTTGCTGTATAAACTATTATTGAACCTATTGTGAGAGATCAACACTAACTGGATGATGATTTATTTAAACTCATTGGGCCATATTCAATTCCAAGCCCGCAACTCGATCGCTGTTGGCCGTATATCTATGGGTGTGTTGTGGGCTCCTGTTTGTCCCTGATTGCGATGCTATTCAATTGCTCAAGCCTGCAAGTTACGGGCCCAAAGCCAAAACCGTAAGCCGACTCCCACTGGTTCGGAGCACTTTAGAGCGGGAACATGATCATGATCAAGCCCGTAACCTCCCATTTTGAATCAGCCAATAGAAAATGAGACTGTCATTATTACTGCAGTAAAACATGGAGGTTATCTGTCAATCAATTAGGTTCGGGGGTCCGATATGCGATCAGACTCGCAAACCCGCAAAATAAATAATTATGAAAATGAATGCCAATACAGTTCTAGTCCATGTGGGTGGCCTGATATGTTTTAACTTATTGATACCTGAGATTGATTTAACCCCGAAATGAAACATAAAAATAATCTAAGATGTTGCCAATTTACGGGCTTGAGACTGTTGTGCAACTAAGATGTCTTTCATTGCTTTCCCCGTTATTTACAGTGCAGTAGTGATTTTTTATTTGCATTTACAGTGCTACGAATAGGTGTCTAACCCCTTGCGGGTCCTCTCTAGCACTCGTAGGATTTTCTCCTTCATTTGCCATTTACGGGTGTGAAAATATGTGCGGGCTTGGGGAATTGGAGCAATTGAATAGCGATTTGCGATTTTAGCCTTGTGAAAGTGAACGATAAAAGGCTTCTGGAGGCTGTAAGTTACGAGTTTAACAAGCGCCCCAATTGAATAGCAAATTAGCTTGCAACCTCACTTACGGGCTACCGGATCTCACGAAAGCTCAATTGAATCTGGCTCATTATATTTTACCTCCTACAATATTAATTGTAACGGATCTCCTGGCACCCCTACCGGGTACCTCCGTTGATAGACGCGTCCTAGTTTGCGTCGAGGCCTACAAGCACCGCACCGGACACCTCAACCACCACAGACTCCACAACCGCCGTAGCTTAGCTGGAGCCGTGCCGTCTTCCTTCCACCCTGTATGAATCTCCAGCATCCAGGACCGTGTGGGGAAGACCTCTCCTCCAAGGAGGACACATCAGGATCAAGCGTTCAGTAGTTACAGCTCAAGGGAGTATGCAAAAGCATAGCAATCCCCAGTATGATATCGCGATCCCCTCAATAACGAGATGAGACTACGTTTTGAAGGGTCAAGTAGAACTATTCTTTAATGACAGGGGATCTCCTTTTATGCAATGGTGCCCTCTGAAGGGCTACACCCACATAATTATCACAGCCAATTATATACATGGTTCAACCCCCACGTCCCCTCCCCTCAGATAACAGGTAACACAATTAAAACAGACACAATTTTAACCACATTCTGGATGTACCCCAAAAACAGGGGGTACACCTTTAAGTCCAACACCATTCAATAGCTCTCACCCAGGGGAACAACATATTAAAAAAATGGCATGAATCAGACCAGGGGTTCAAAAGTTAGTAAAAGTAAGTTTTTCACATAACACACAGACATGTCACATATCCCCCACACAATACACATATAGGACAATAGGTGTGGTGTGGTCACCCCTCCCTGAGGCAACTTGATATAATCAGGCAATGATTAAATCAGCCCTCTTTGTTCTTATCTGAAAATGAAAACAGTTTATACAATCGACTTTTCTTATCTGTAACAGGATTATCTATTAGCCTAGTCGCTTTGATATTCTGAGCCAATATATTCTGTAGAACATAAAACAACATATCTACAGTACAGCAATGTGATCATATTTTAACCAAGAATTAAATAATCATAAAACAGGGTAAAACAGTGATGGGTTCCGTTACAGCTGGGGTCTGAGCGCATAAAACTACCGAATAGCGCTCAGATCCTCTTCACACAGTTCAATTGCCATGTAGCTAAAGTCTTTCCCATAGTCTTTCATCATATGAATGGGCTCCATGGCATAGCTATCTGTGGTATCATGGTTCACACAGGGCAAGTACCGAATGACCCCCCTGTATGTAAAGGGCCAGAATGAGTGACATACACTCTGGTATGGCCGAATACTGTGTTTGAAGGGCAATATGTACCAGGGCCATAGTCGCAGGGCAGGAGGCTGTCAAACAGTCCTCTCCAAGACAAAGTGGCGAAGGGCACTTCGTCACATTAATTATAAGATGTGAATTCTTATTTGTATAGCTTTTGTTCTTTATAAAACTCTTTCTCTTTAGGTCTAAACCTCACTTGTGATCAGACGGGGGAGTCTATCTCAGCCAATATTGTGAGTTACGAACACGATCGCCATCTTACGGAGAGCTCTTGGCATGACCTCCTCAATCAACAATTACCCCCGGAGACCAAAACGACTCTATCCTTTAGGAAATGTCCGGAGCCAGAGAAGAGGAGAGGTAAGAGGTGTTAATAAGATGCCTCAAATACATTATACCAATATAATTCTTGGTATGTTTCAAAAGTAAAATATCTTATTGTGTTAAAAGTGGATTACAGCTAAGAAAACGCCATCTTCAATTTAAAAATGATGGCATCAGATTATTTTTTCCGCTAATAACAGTATATTTCAGTGTTACTTATTTAGCATTGTAGTTTAATGTGCTGAAACAGTTTCCACGTTACTTTAACTGCATCAAAAAAAACATATTATAATACGTATAACTTGATTTCATTACCCAGAAAGATTCATTCAGTGCTTACATACCAATTGATAAAGTAAAGATTCATATTAAACAAAAGGATGAGACAATAAAACAGTTGGTAGTACAACTGGCCACTGTATTTAATGAATAATTAACAATGTATAGCATGGGAGGAGGGGAGCTCCAAGATGGCCGGCCGTGGAGTGATGAAATGGCGCCCATGCATGCCAAAGTTCGTTTCGCGGCCGCCCCCCACCAACCCTAGACCAATCAGCATCCAGGCTCCACTGGGTCAAGGGGTACTCCCCTTGAGCCTCAGGCAACCTGGGTCTGACTCCGATGCCCTACAGTTTGCTTATTAGTTGTAAGTGTAATTATCTTTGGCGTTTCTCTTCTCGCAGGATCCCTCTCCACGTGGAAGATCTTTCTGCTTGTCCTGCTGTGTCTACTGTTGATATGTGGAGCAGTTGGACTCATCCTCTACGTACGTAAGAGGTATGTGGTGGTATCTGTAGTGTAAACAGCGAAAGTACGTGATTAGTAAAACATGTCTATACATCGAAACAGACAATATTATTGCCTACTTACTAATATATTAAACTTTCCAAAATACATTTAAAAAGTCATGTTTTAAACATTACAGAAGTTTTCTTTTATATAAATGACCATGCTACAGGAAACTGGTGGTCCAGTGGTTAGGATTTAGTGCTTTCACCTCTGCGACCTGGGTTTGATTCCAAGTCAGGGAACCAAGAGGTCACACCCCCCTAAAGGCATGCAGGGTTGGGCCTGGTTAGTACTTGGATGGGAGACCATCCAGGAATACCAGGAGCTGTATGCTGTGGCCCACTGGAGAAGGAACTGACAACCCACTCCAGTATCTCTGCCATGAATACCAAGTGGATCAACACGGTGTGTTACGGTCCATGAGGTCACGGAGAGTCGGACACGACTGAACGACACACACACACAGGAAATTGAGAGGCACTGAATCTTGTGAATCTCTTGACTGCAACAACCTTGGTCTTTTATCCCAATTCTTCTAAATGTTTGTTTAAACTTCTTAAGTTGCTTTCAAATGACACACTAAGGCAGATCTCTTTCAGTGTAGCTTTTTCTCAAACTATATAATGTTTTCCCTACAAAAACACTTCTGTAAGTATAAAACATCACTATATTACTACTTATGGTCAAAAGTCTCCCTAGAAAGGAAAATATAATATATTATAAAACTATTGTTGATGATAGAAATCAACATAAAATATCTATTCCATTAGGAGGAATTACTTTGACAGAGAAAAGTTACTAAAATATAACTTTTATCTGTTAAAATAGAGAGAGATTAATGATTCTCCCTTATTCAAATAATGATGATAAAAATATTAGAAACAAAAAAACTGATAGTGTGTCTTTAATCACTTAATGGTCTACTAGTCAGTAATAATACACAATAATAATTAAATATTGGAACTTTAAATCAACTATATCCTATAATTTAACCCTTGCTGAATTAGTTCCCACTCTACATTTGCACTACCTAAAATACAATTCCTGTTACTTCCCAAAATATGTTATTGAGAGCTAATCTAAGAATTATGTAGTTTTATTGACTTCAATAATTATTGTAATTGTCTTAATTGTCTGTAATTAATTAACATAATCTTTAGATGTACCAACTAAAGCTCATAATACACGTTAATAGTTATCGAAAACAGCGCATATGAGGTAGGATTTGAATTGTTATATGCAAATATTATGGATTATTTTCTAGATATGTTTTGACATGAGGATATAAAAGAGGGAGGTATCTCAAATCTCCACCCCTGACGAATCACATCCTTTTGTTTGACGAAACGTGTGTTGGGTCACAACATGGTGATGTCATTTGATGGTGACAAGTACTTAGTGTAGCTCCTGTTATTACTATGAGAATCATATTGTTTCCTAGTGCCGGGGAATCCCTCTAACCCAAATAGTCCCTGCGGATGAGCCAGTGTTTGCATGTAAACTCACCGATTACATCTTCTCAGGCATATAATTGAATTTATAGTGGATTCTGTCATAGTTATTCCGTTTAAAAGGAGGCCGATTTCTATTATCACCAAAAGGTTTTTGATAAATGTATAAAACATTCTCTATTAAATGCACAATACAAAGTCTTGGGCAACATTGGTCTGTTATGTAAAATAAATTACCCCATCTTTAATTAATTTAGTTCTAGATACAGGTGGGGTGTGTTTCCCTTTAGTATAAATGAATTTAACTCCAAATCACTTGTTTTTAATCCAAACCTTTTCAAAATAAAGAAAAATGCTCAGTTAGTGTCGGAATTATGTGTCCATCCACATGGCTATAATAATATATCTAACAAACCTTTTCTGTATGTCTTACTTGTATGTCTTTGTATCCTAGAAACCCTCAACATTACACCAGCATTGAAATGAACCCACACCAGGAGCTTACAATGGACTATTAACCAAGAGAGAAGGAAGGTGCGCTCTTCTACAGGCTCTTCTAGAGGTTCTTCAACACGCTTGTCTACAGGTTCTTCAACACGCTTGTCTACAGGTTCTTCAACGCGCTTGTCTAGTTTCTTCTACACGCTCGTCTACAGTTTCTTCTACACGCTCGTCTACACGCTCGTCTACACGCTTGTCTACAAGTTATTCTACATGCTTGTCTACAGTTTCTTCTACACGCTTGTCTACAAGTTATTCTACATGCTTGTCTACAGTTTCTTCTACACTCTTGTCTACAGGTTCTTCTACAAGCTCGTGTACAGGTTCTTCTACACACTCGTCTACAGGTTCTTCTACATGCTCTTCTACAGGCTCTGTGCAGAGTTACGGAGGCCTATGTCATGGGGACTATACGGTTAGGCTCATGTTACATTTGACAGAACTTATGATTCGTTACGCTGTGAACATCTTTCCAAAATCTTAAAAATATGGAATTCTGCCAAATAAAATGGCAAATACCACATTGGACATAGTGGAGAGGATCTATGGGCTAAAGGCAACTAAAGATAAAGCGAGAACTTTCTGGGGTTACTTGGAGACCTTGCAAAATATAATATGTTATTGTTGTGACAGATCTTTGTACAAAGAAGAAGGAAGTAAGAGATGTGAAATTCCCTGTTTGTGGACCAATAACCGGATTACAACTCCCAGAATCCCTTTCATAAGAAAGCTCATACAGCAATAAGCAGTCAGCAGTGTTTGTGCTCATAGTACGCCGAAGTTTAAGCATTTAGCTTGATCTCAACGCAAACCTTAAGTGACTATAAAGTATTTCAATTGTTAGTGTTTTTTTGGAGTCCATTTTGAAATGAAATGATCTGATGTTTCTGTCTTCCTTCTGATAACATTCGTGTTTACAATGTTCCTTCACAGCCAGATACTTGTCTTCCACCATTTCTAGAGGGCACTTGCCTGGCAAATACCATCCTTCAACATAGGGAGTTGTTATTTCACATATCCACTGAAAATCTACCTTTTTTAGTATATCAGAACAAAGGAGGCAGCTATGAAGCAGCCATGACATACCGTGCTAGTGTTACTGTGGCTTACAAGAAGAAATTCAGTATTGTCTTTCACCTTTTCAAAGTTTGTTTAAATGGGTATTCTTGTTAAATTATAACCCAAAAACAATACTTTCCCATATTAACTTTGGGGTCAGGTAAGTTGTGAGATCTCCAGTTGCCAAGCTTCGTTACACCTTTCCCAATTACTCAAATTAAGCAACATTGGGATTGCGACTTAAGTAGCATCCAAGCTTCATTTAAATGGCATCTAACAAAACAATTTTCCTAGGCCCTCATTCTATTATCGGCCGTAAATCGGCCGCAAAGCTGCGATTCCTTGCGGGGGTCCCGTTACCTTGCAATTCAATTATACCGCGCCGCAAGGCTATCCCCTTACGGCTGGCCGTATATCTTGCAACCGGCCGTAAGCTCAGAAATCTTTAAATGCAAAAATAAATTCAAGACGGCACTGTAAAGCTCTGTAAATGCTAGGGATCATAATGGGGGACATGAGGATTAATAGCAACCCCCTCTCAAGCTTGCACATCAGCCCAAATCCGAAATTACATTAACTGTTTATTTTCCGGCCGCAGCGTGGGCGGGTCTGAGGTGCTCCAAGCCCTCAGGACTTTTTACATGGATATGTGACATAAACTAAAAAAAACATTTATTTACAGATTTGAGGGTAGGGGAATGTTGTGCTATTAATGCTAACACCTACAACCACTTTATATTCTCCTCAGAGTGCAGGATGGCTTTATTATGGCTTTATAATGTGCTTAAATGTGTGCCTGCGGGACCTTTTTGCTGCAAGTAAGCTGCGGCTCGCTTTTAGCCTTGCAGAGAGGGTTCCCGGAGCAATAGAATAGCAACCAGGATTTTCTTGCGGCCGAAACGCTTGCGGCCGTTTAAGATCAAAGGCTTTCCTCCGGCGCGTGCGGCCGCAAGGGATAACAAGGCGCCGGCCGCAAGCCTGCAGGAGTCCCCGGCCGGAAGGGAATAGAATAGCCGAATAGCCTGCGGCCGGTCCTTGCGGCCCCGCATCTCCTACGGCCGATAATAGAATGAGGCCCCAGATGTTTAACACCAAAACATACAGTAAAAATAGGAATAAATTAGAAATTATGGTTATTTGCATAACATACTTGCTGAAAATATTCAAAGGAGAGATCACCTGATCGCTATAAGGGGATAATCTAGAGGTAAGAGAGGAACCCTATGATATTCGTGGCACCCTCCTAGCTGGAAGGCTCAATCTGTATTGATGCCCCAAAGCTGACTATTGCAGCATGATTTTTCTGCAAATAAAGTTTTTTTTCAATTTTTGCCCTATTTTTATTAAGTGGCATGTAAGCATGACTCTGACAGGGAAACAAATAAACTAATTATTTTTTTTACTTCGACATTGATACATTACCTGCGAATTGCACTATTTCTAAAAAACAATGATACAGCATTATTGCTCTATATATACTTGAGTGTCAAAATGGTCAATAAGAGTGAGAAAATGTATAAAATCATCAGTCCATGCCAAGATATTATTGTATCAAATGAATTAAGAGTAATAATGGATACATTTGGTTTATCCAAATTCCTTTTTTAAACATGTTAAAATTATATATCTTATATATATAAACTAACAGTGCAAATGTGTTTAATAATTAAAGTAATAATACAGAAAAAACAAAAAGAGAGAACAAAAACCCAATTGGTGCAATATTACAGCATTCCTGAACACATACTGAAAAGTTATTTTGAAAAGATAAGCTCCTCCCCCTCAAGCTGAGCCTTCCGCCATAGGAGGGGGCGGTACTATTGTTGATGAGATCTGTCAGATCGTCAACCCACTTCAAAGACCATTGTATTTACATGTTTTATATATATATATATATATATATATATATATATATATATATATATATAAACTAAAAAGAACAAAACAATTGATTTTGGAAAGAAAAAGATGAACACAATCTTCATATTCTACACTTTTATATGCAATTTACTGCAGGCTTCCACATTCTTTACTGGGCTGCTTATTGCTGTTATTACTGTTTCAGTAGTAGTAGCAGTTGAAAGCACTGGCAGTTTTAGCTGCAACATCTTCCTCTGCATTCAAAATCTCCTCCCACCTTAGGAAGTAGATCAACTAAAATGGCAGCTTCGACTGCAGCATAATTGCATATAAATGTAATAAACTAAAGCCTGTATTATTTTTTTACAATCTAAAAACATTTTGCCTATTTTCAAGTAGGTTTCTTTAAAAGTCCATATTTTGAATATATGATTACAGTGGCCCTTTATACATTGAATTCAATCACTCGGCTAGAAACCATTAGTTAGCAATATGCTGTTCCTTGGTCTTTAATACTTTCAGGGTTAACGTAGTTATCTCTGCTATGAATAAACTTTTTATGGGTAAAAAAAATAACTTTTTGGGGCAGAAAAGGTACATTTTAGTAACCTTGAGTTTCATTGTGTGCCGTACTTTTGTTTGCAGGAATTTTATGATATATATTTTTTAAGCTTTGTTAGCAAATGCATTTTTTTTATTAAAGATTGTACAAACTTTTTTTAAATAAATGATTGTTTTGTCTTCTGTCATATGGGGTATATACTAATGAACCTATGGCAGAATATATATGGAGTTTGGATTAAACAAAAGTTGGCATCTAGTAAAAAAAAAAACTATTTTAAATGTAAATTCACCTCACTATGAACTGGTGGAGTTGTGTGTCTTTTATTTATGAATATTTAAGCACATGAGGAGGGAGTACAGGATTTGAGGATTTCCTTATTATGCCCATGTGAGTTTATCACTGCCAATTGACTCTTTTTCTACCATGTTCTAATTATATATATATATATATATATATATATATATATATATATATATATATAATGTAATTAATAATTATTTGTTGAATAATAATTAACAACTAATTAATAACCCGCATATTGCAGATCAGAGGAGATCTTAAAAGGTTGAACTTGATGGACTGAAAGTCTTTTTTTCAACCTCAATTACTATGTAACTATATATATATATATATATACACACAATTTATATTTATATATGTGTGTGGTAATCTCCTGGATCGCCACCTTGTTGTGGTGAAAGGGCTTGTGTACCACAATGAAGCTGTGAGCTATAACATGTAGGGTCACCCAAGATGGGCAGGTCATAGCAGAGAGGTCAGACAAATTGTGGTTTTCTTGGCCAATATACTGGAGTGGATTGCTAGCTCCTTGGATTAGGAGCTAGCAATCCACTCCAGTATATTGGCCAAGAAAACCTTCTGGATTAGCACAGGCACAAGATGTGCATGGCGTGCTCCGGGCTATAGGATCATGGAGAGTCGGACGGAACTAAATGACTGAACAACAATTGTGGTAACCTTCTAATAGGAGGACTAGTAACTGGGGTGCGGAAACCACACAAATGGGCCTAAATACACCCCTGATATGTAATTGAAAGAGATTATGGATGAAATATAGTCAGGGCCTTTTAGTAAACCTATATATTTAGTAAATCTATGTATTTAATTAGTAAATCTATATAGTAAATCTATGTATTTAATTAGCAGTTTTTAATTATTAAAACTATGTTAAAAATATAAGCTTTAGAATATAGACCAGATTTCCAATCTTCTCTGCCACGCTATATGATTGGCTGCATCTCAGCCAGAGCTGTTAAATTGGTAGCTGCACAGGAACACCACTTCAGTAAATGCCAGTCCAGTGAGTAGCTCTTTGTAATGCCAACTACACTATATCTGATTGTCTTCCTCCCTCTAGAGGCTGCTTAAAAAATCCCTGACACAAGTGTCTAATAACGCACTGTCTGCCAAGTCTAAAGGTCACTAATTTGGTGCCAAGTCTCTAGATATATCTCCTGCAGTGTATACTCCAAGAAAAGCTCTAGTCTTCCTTACCAAGCCTGCTCCTTATCAGTTTCATACAGTTCAGTTCCGCCCCTCTTTGGCAAATTAAAAACAACATATTTGGCTCTATTACCTATATGCAAATGCTAATAAATGTTATTCTTGTGCATGAGGCTGACAGGGCAATGAGAATAATGCAAAACAAATATAATCAGTATGCTAATAAACCAGATAAGGGTTCCCGGGTGGTCCAGTGGTTAGGCAGATTCTCTCGGCAAGCTCAATTTGTACACTTATAAAGTTGACAGCTGCCTTGGATCTGGTGGTAGAACCACTTCTCCAGGAGATCTCTCTTTTCCATGTTATCTACTAAGCATCTCAAGTTAGGCAGCCATAGCCATCCTGCAAGATTGGGCCAATATGCATTGGTCCATTCAAAGTTGAGGCCACTGCTGGCCCTGTGGCTTATAAGTTGGCACTACCTCCCCCTACTGGTTATTTATGGGGTATTCCATGGGTCACTTCTTAAAACGTGGGTCAGGGGCTAGTTTTCTACTGAATTCTCTACTCTACCTCCTCATATTGTGGATCAACATGAAAAATATGGAGGTAGAAATAATTCTTGATTGAAGGTTCTTTAGGTCTCGCCCAGTGATTCCCAACCCTCTCCTCAGGACCCCACAGACATGCCAGGAGTTCGATTTAACAGTGTGTGAACACGGCTGAGACAATTAGAGGCTCCGTGGCCTTTTGAATACTTATTGCCTCAACTGTGTTTACACAGTGTTAAACTGAAATCCTGGCATGTCTGTGGAGAGGGTTGAGAACCACTGGCTAGCCTCTAATACTTTGCGGAGTGAAAGGGATTTGGACCAGACATCAGACACGGCGCCACGCTTCGGAGGTGTATGCTCTGGATATGGTTCAACACTTCCATTTGTTGCCCCATTCAAACATTCCCAGTGCTGTCCGGTGTTCAGTCCTCAGGGGAGGGCTACTGTCAGGATTACTTGGTATGATAGGCCAAGAAATGCCCATGTTTGCTCCTGTGAATCCATGGCCTGTAGTAACCCACAGACGGAGTAGACGGTCGAGAAAACCTGAGAAAAATGGGACTGCTCCTGAAAGTCGATGGGGCTCAGCCAATTAATACGAGTAAGGCCTTTAAGATTCTTTGGAACTCACACCAATGTTGTAAGACTCTCTACTGCTAGTCTGAGGTGAGACTTTGGCCTACTCTTCCTACTTGCTGCATTCTTGCAGTTGCTGCCGTGCAGGTTCTACCCGCACCACCCACTCTGTTCCAGATTTTGCAAGTTACTGCCTTCTTCTTCCAATCTGTTAAATGCTGCTCTTGTCCAAGACACCTGCTGTATAACAGATGCTGCAGAAGTAGTCTTCTACAACACTAGTCTGCCGCAACACCAACACCTACATGAGCTCTTCTCCATCATCTAAATCTACGTAGACCAAAGTTTTTCCTGTTTGCTAACTACCTGTGTTCTAATTTTCTTCCTTAAAGGAACCTTTCCCCTGAAAGATCTGATTTCTGGTCAATTGTACCCGGTTCCTTACTATTTTGTTCCTATCCACGACTGCATAACAATTCAATACACAATCCAGTGTTAAATTTCCTACATTTTTAATAGGTCAGATATGGGTTTGATTGAAAAATATATATAAAAGTTTAATTTGACAAAAATAAGAAAGTTGTAATTTTTTCAAAAATAAAATCTCAGAAACTGCTGATCTTCTGGAATTTTCATGCACCGTAATCTCTAGATCTTGCAGAGAATGGTCTGAGAAACCAGACACATCAAGTGAACAGCAGATCTGTGGACGAAAGGACCTTGGTAATAAAATAGGTCAGAGAAGAATCGCAAGGACTGGTTCAAGCTGATGGGAACGCAACAGGAACTTGAATAACCAAGTGTTTCAACAGTGGCATGCAGAAGACCACGTCAGTAGAAGACCACACTAAATCCCATTCATGTCAGCTAAGAACTGAAATTACAATGGGCACATGCTCACCAAAACTGGACAACTGAACCTCAATTTCTGCTCTGACATGCAGATGGTAGGATCAGAATATGTTGGAATCCATCTTGCCTTGTGATGATTAGTACACGTCATGCCAAACTCACAATGAGTTTGGCGTACTACAATGTCAGATGATCTCAATCCAATAGACCACCTTTGGGATGTGGTGGAACAGATGATGCTATCATTTTAATGTGGACCAGAATCTCGAAGGAATATTTCCAGCACCTTGTTGAATTAAGATCACAAAGAATTCGTATTGTTGTGGGGCAAAGGGTGGCTTTATCCAGTATTAGAAAGGTGTACCTAATAAAGTGGGCACTGAGCACATATTTTTTTCATTCCCCCCCCCTCCCCAGTTCCCTTCTCCAGTGGGCCACAGTATTCCTAGGTGGTCTCCCATCCATGTACTGACCAGCCCCAACCCTGCATGGCTTCAGGGTGGTGTTACCTCTTGGTTCCCTGAGATTAAAGGGACATGGAATGCAATTAAAAGATAAAAGTTTATTTTTTTCATGAAAAAAATATTTAGTAAATCATGTCTAAACTTATAGGAAACTAACAGGAAATAACTCTTCGAGCAGAGTATGCACAATCTCATTGGCATACACTTATGACTCATACAGCTGTATTGATGTACATTGGTTGAAAGGGACAGATCCCCAAAGATAGTTATACAATCAAATCAGTTTATTCTGCTCCAGGTGCTTCATTGTCAAAAAAAGAAATACATTGTACAACATTATCAAAGGCCCTATTTCAGATACAGCCAAGAAATAAATGCCTTCAGTCTTTAATTTTTGCTTGTTTTTATTTTGACTGCTGAATATTGCAAACAACAATGTTCATTTACCGTCAGAAAACATAATTTAAAATAAAATTCAATCGATTAACTACATTTTAATTATGCCATATTAAAACCTCAGCTGTGTTGCTTTAAAGGCATATCTAGGTTTCCTGGATTGTGAATGCATCTGTTAGAGGAGAATCAGTCATGTATGTAAAACGTTTACAAACTCACCCTGATGTTTGCTAAATCTTTTCAGTTTGCAAGCTGCAGCTTTTTTTAGTTGACATCCCTGAAAATCCCTGCTAAGATTAGCATAAAATTCATCATTTGTTTTGACCAATAAGGAGAAAGCAGAGGTTGGTATATTTGTATCATACTCTGGGCTTCCAGTGTTGTAAAGCAGCCTGGGATATGTTCGCTCTTATTTATATATCCTTGTGCTGGGATTCAGCTGTGAGCTCAGAACCCACCCGCCCATGAGATTCTATCCTGCAGCAAGTACTTCCTTTGAAAGGTCAAACTCTGTATCGGTCTGCTCTCCTCCGTGTACTTGGTTATGTAAGCACCATGTGGGTGTGCAAAGCTGGATTTTACTTTCCTACCTATACCAAACATTTGAAACCCATTAAACTTATATATACACACCTTTAAGTTGTCTTACCCTACAACATCAGTTGTCTCATGAGGTTTCAATATCCCGCCAATCACCTCTTCTTTATTAGAACCTTTCATAAATGTGACACGAGATTGATATTAATGTATATATAGAGTATTAAGACCACTCATCAGAACCACACAGTGCAAAGTTAAACTTTTATGTCAATGAAATTTTGCACACTAATCAAGAAGTGCAAGATGGCAGTGAAGCAAGTAACCATATTTGCAGCTGTGTAAGCCATGAGCATTCTGGATCGGTACCATGTCATGGTGAAGGGGCTTCTGTACCTCAATGACGCTGTGAGTTATACCATATAGGGCCCCCCAAGATGGGTAGGTGATAGCAAAGAGGTCAGACAAATTGGCTTCCACTGGAGAAGGAACTGGCAATCCACTCCAGTATCTTTTGACATAAAAACCTTATGGATTAGCACAACCAGACACAAGATTTGCCTGGTGTGCTGTGGTCCATAGGATCATGGAGAGTCAGAAACGACAACAAGTCATGAGCATACTTTTCTTCTTTTTTTTTATCTGTTTTTTGGTCAGGGGTTTGGAATTGATGAAGTAAACTTTGGTTATTTTTTTTTTTTTAATCTTCCAGCAAATCCTGCTTTGCATGCTCTGTATTAGCCTATTATAGTTTCAGCAAGAACTAGTGTCGTTATAACCACATACTAGCAGTGGCTGCTAAAATTACAATTTAATTTTCTCTAACATTGCTTTTATACTTATGGCTTACAAGGTTGCGGATTTGCTAAAAAAAAAAGACAGTTAAAATATAACTTAACATTTTATATATCTTATAACAATGTAGACATGAATTTAGATATTTTTTTCTATATATACACACGTGTTTTAAATTTTTAATTATTATTATCATTAACTTTTATTTGTAATGCGCCAACATATTTCGTAGCGCTGTACAGGGTATGAAAACAAGAAAAAGTACAATGTTAACAAATTGCAGAAAATGGAGAGCCCTGTTTTGAATATTTAGACAAAAATGTAAAACTGCATAGAACTTGTAACAAAAAAGTTTACATTTCCTTTAAAATGTATAATTTCTCTCTAAGAAGATATTCTATGTAAACATAAAGTTGTTTTTGTTTTAACAAGTATTCTAATAGAAGTTTAAATATATATATAAATGTTAAGGAAGTGTCCCAGTTTGCTTATTTCTGCCAAAGGTTTGAGGAGATCGGAAACTGCCATTTGTATTATGTTCTTGATGCCACGGCCACATTATAGAGAGAGCAAAAATAGCACCAAAAAAAATGAAAAGAAAAAAAGAAAAATAAAGAAAAATGAAAGAAAAAAAGAAAATAAATGCTGAAGCAGCAGCTTCCAATCACTTCAAAATATAGTAATATAAGCCTAATTGGACACGTTCCTTACATTTACATAAATATTGACTCTAACTGCGCACTTTCAAATTAAATGAATGTATATTTAGGTGGCGCAGTCCTTTTACGTACCAGGCAATTCAATGGTACCCACTAGAATTTTTATATTTAGAAAAATGTTTGTCTTGTTTGAGGATTTCAATAAAAATAATGCACAGACCGACACTGTGCACCCTCTAACCCTATTTACTGTATACATTTGTTTTTCTTCCGGTTAAATGGGACACAATGTTTTTTTCCTTTTCATACTTTGTAAAAAAAATAAAAATGTACTTAATTAAAAAATATCTCCGTTATTGCAACCTTTGCTTCATTGCACCTGTCATGATGACATAAATAAATATTCCAGGGGGGTGTCTAGGAACATTAATGGCTTGTTGTAAGGCACAAATAAAAAGACTCCAGTTGATTATGAAAAGGAAAGCCTGAGCTATGGTTCCATCAATGCTGAAATGAGGATAAAAACTATTGTGGGAAAAGAGAGCAATAAAAAAAACTAATAATTTAAAACCAAATTGTGTAATTCAAAAGAAAAAATAAATCTGTGTCACCTCTAGTTTACCTTTTTGTGTATTGCTACACATTTCAGTCCCTGAATAGATAAATCCATATAGCCTTGACTTGTACGCCTCATGAAAGCTCCAGCTTAAAATGTCCTAAATCTGGAAATGGCGTCTCGGTCTCTTCGGCAGTCCCCAACGATCTACAATTCTGCGGGGCCCTTGTTGTGAGCGTGGCCCTGAGCTGTTGTATTTGTTGTAGCACATCTCGGTGATTGCATTGCTGCTGTCTATGCTGTTCCTGCTCCCAACGGCTCTGCCGGTCTATTAGAGTCTGTACAGCCTGTGTCAGTCTATGGAGGTCTCCTCTCATTGAGTCCAGCTGCTCTGCAGTTGCAGGTGATTGGAGGGACGGTGATGTCTGTGTGGTTGCGTCCTTCACCTAATGGAAGCAGAAAGAAAAGTTTGACTATGGCAAAATTATTAATTATTCAATCATTTTAGGGGACGAGTTACTAAAGCATTCAAAATCACACAGGTTTTATTTGATTGAAGATATACTTTAGCCTTTGACAAAGCTGCGTTTGTGTGGCGAAATGACCGTCAGGCGTTCTTGTACTACACAAGCCTATGCTTAGCTGTACTTAGGATACTCTTTACGAGTTCACTCACATTATAATATTGAGATTCAATTTGACAAATTATGTTTTTACAATCGTCATTTATCCATTCACCTACCATGTCTATGGTTTCCACTGAGTATATATGATCTAATATGATCACAATATATACACACTTGATGTTGTGTTTACTGGCTATGGAATATAGTGGACCGTTAAGAGTTAACTAAACTTTGGTGTTATCAATGGTAACCTCTGATTTTACACATTATTGCTTATAGTAGTGTTATGGATTAGGATCAGTACAAAATGCATAACTGTATTCGTGCACCTACTTATATATCTTATCTTTGCAGTATTATCGTATAACCATGTTTTACTAATAAATGCTGAATCATTGGGAGACTCTAAAATGGAGGATTTGTCACTCCCCTGCATACAAGATGTAGGCAGCACAATTTCCGGTCTGTTTAGGATGACGAGTCTTATCACACTCTGAGCACGAGGAGGAGAACGCCATCTTCCCTTTGTCCTAAACTTCTGACCAATAAGAGGAAGACTCATGCCCCTGTGGGATGACACCTAGAGACTCCTTAATGCTTTTAACCCAATGTCTGATCAAGGTCTCATAAAAGCGGACACCTCAGAACCAATGAATTACCGAAAAATCCTGATGTTTTGCTTAATTGTAACTTTTATCTGATTACTAAAAACTATATAAATGATGGCTGACGTAATAAAACTAGGAGAGAAAGCTGTATACCAGAACTCTGTGTTGGTGTATTATTTCTCTAAGGTGTGCACACTATATAAATATTGGTAATTTGGCCAGGGACAGATATTTCTGAAAAATACTTTGTTATTTACCATATATATAGCCCTGGACCCATTGAGGATCAATGATTGGCAGATTATCACCCGTTTGTTATATTTTATTCCAGTGCGGTTACTTCTGGGTGGCCATGTTTAACATTGGCATTTGTCATTGTTATATTGTAAGGAGCCATATTATACTTTTCCAATACTCCAGTATATTGGTGTTTCCTTTTTAATAGTAGCGATGTTGATTCAAATACATTTTGATCTCTCATAGAGTTATTTATTTGTATACTTCTTTAATACATATAGCTAATCACCTGTTTTATGGTATCTACAGCTACGACCATTGACAGCGTTTAAGTGCTTATCTCTCTTAAGGCACAAGTATACTGTTTTCAATTATGTTCTAAGTGTAAGCCCCATTATCCTACATCTTCATCGCAATCATATAATAGATAGCCCAGCGAATAACAAATTGAATGCTTACCAAAATATTAAAATAGCGCTGTTTGGAATCCAAACTAAAATACTTTTCCATTTGCATATGCCTAATTTACATACGTTTTGGTATGTTATGTGATGTAAGGCACATTTGTTAGAATAGCTGCACAACCTGGTTTTCGATTTTTGGGCGGATAATTTTCATTTCAATAGGCAGCCCAGGGCTCATCTGTTTAGAACCACTGGTCTCTGATTACTTGGATTGTGACTCCAAAAAAAGGAAGAGGGAAAAATATAAGATGGTCTGGAGATCTTCAGAGGCTGAACATACCACAAATACAGGCTCATTTGTTCGTGTATTCTTCCTTATCCTCGCGGTTTGTGACTGGGAAGTAACAGCTGCCGTGCATGGTCTCACAGTTTGGGAGTGGGAAGTAACAGAAGCAGGTAGTGGATAGGGGCCTCCAGGTGTTGGGAGTCCAAAGCCATTTTGAGAGATCACCTGATGACAATCATGAAATAAAATGAGAATTTAAGGCAAAAACATTTTGCATTAGGACTTGACCTTAATCCAAAACATACATATATTGGTGGATCATATTAAATCTAAACACTTTTGAATATGGTTGTGATTAATCCCAAGTCAGCTGTTCCAGTAGGATTTACTTGAAAGTTTCATGGTTGCATCCTACTGGGACACCCATGATCTAAAAGGAGCGGACAAAAAAAATCAACAGGATCTTATTCTTGAAATGTACCAATCAGGAGAAAGATATAAAATAATATCAAAAGGCATTGGGTGGATTATGGAGCACTGTGATGATGATCTTCAATAAGTGGATAAAATGTGGCACCACATGGACATAGCCAATATCAGGACGACACTCCAAAGTTGATAACAGGACAAAGAGGAAGCTTTCAAGAGCCAACATTAAAGGAGCTGCAGGAATCTCATGTATTCTGCATGTCTGGGCTATGGGGTAGAGTGGCGAGACGGATGCCATTTCTCACAAAAAAGAATATCCAAATCTGTCTAACCAAAAAAAAATACATGAAATCACCCTGAACCATATGGGGAAATGTGTAATGGTCTGATGGGACAAAAATTTAACTTTTTGGCTTTAATTATAAAAGATATGTTTGGTTTAAAGACAACAATGCACGTCATCCAAAGAGCACCAGACCTACTGTGAAGCATGGAAGGTCAACGTCTTGAAATGTCAGGACCCAGACCTTAGTCCTATGCAACATGTGCTTCCATAAAGTATTATAGCAAGCAGGGTGTTGTAGGTTTTTTTATTTCAATTTCATTTTTTTCCCTAATAAATCAGCCAATTGTTTTTCTCTTCAGTTTTGTTGATTGCAAGGTTTACATTACAGATGAACATTTCCGGATGATTTATCTTGATTTCTAGCTTTACATTGCAAAAACCTGCAATTTCAATAAGGCTGTGAAGACTTTTTTTAATATCCACTGCAGGATAAATCCACCCAACATATAGATGCACATACATACAATATGAACATATTGGTCTGGTAGGTAGGCATAAATGGTAGGTAGGAATAATAAAAAGCATCATAATCTGTCACACCCAATACAGTCACCTTTTTCTGTACGAGAATGGCTCTGTCCACAATCTTCTTGGTGACAAGTAGTGCTGGGTTTCTAGGAGCCGGGAGAAGGAGTCTTTGCTTTGCATTCAGCTGTTGAGGATTGATTGCCAAGACTGGAGCTGGACGAGGACCATTTGATAGTGGTCCTAGTGATAATGGCTTAGCTAGTGGAGGAGGTTGAGATGACCGTACAGCATTTTCGCCTATGTATAGCAGAAGAGAGTAAAAAAAAGAAAAACACACATTATCACTTTTGTCCAGTTAAGACAACCAAAGGCCAAAGTGATCTACAATGGACGGTTTGTCAACAAGTAGACTAGACTAAAATACCTATTCCAAGAAGTGTCTAAGGCTATCTCAAGGGTCTGGTGAAGAGGGGTCTTGACATTTATGAGATTCTGTGTGGGCCCAAAGTGGATAATCTTACCCTCATCCATTTCTTCATGGACTTGGAATTTTAATTTTTTGTAATCTGAAGAGCAATTTTGAAAGAATATGCAGTGTTTATGATATACATTCAATTACTGTATATTTAAAATAGACCTGGCTATGCTTGCCTTTGACAGTTCTGCTGCATAATCTATGTGACCAACCTTAGAGTATGGAATATTTTTCTTACAGTGTCTCTATATTTTCATCTGCTTAATTTACTGGGTAGTTTGGGGGACTCATACAGCAAATTGTATATTTTCTTGAAGATCACTTTGAAGAAGGTTACCATTTAAGGGACACTTTAACATTGTTCAGATTATCAATGGCTGCTTTATAAATGCTGAACTTTTCATGTAAAGCAAAAGTTGACAGATTTATACCAAGCTTAGGATCCAGCCAAACTTTTGAGGAGCCATCTAAACTTGTCTTAAGAGTTTGGGAATGGCGTGTTTATAAAAGTATTTGTAGAATTACCAAAAAGGCCGGAGCCAGTAGTACAATTCTAGGCATCATGGCTCATTGGAATGTCATGCCTGAGTACCACTATTCCCCCCCCCCCCCCCCCCATTTTCCAATTACTTATTTGGTCAGCGCTAGCTGCACGAAAAGGACTGTGAGCATTACCACTTGTTAGTACAAGAAATCTGTTTTTATCAAGTCAACAATAAAGTCATCTATAAATAAAATGTTTTAAAAAAGAATCTGTGTCTTTCTGCCTCCCTCCCGTCATATTACTCATGGCAACAAGAAGTCATTATTTTCATCTGGTAGTTGTTTATTCAGGACCTTCAATTTGTCACCCCTTATTCCTGTGCTTTGAGCAAAAGTGGCCATGCGCCCCTCATGATATCGGTAGCAATGCGTTTTGTTTGCAAGATTTTCCAACAGTTAATTAGCAAACCTACCAGATGAAAGGAATGCCTGCCTCATGGCTGCCAGACACAAAAATGTAAGTTGCGGGCATGAAGGGAGGTGGAAAAATACTAAAACACAGGAATACGTTATCTAAAACTTTGGTTGACAAATTTATATGAAATATAGGAGCCAGTTTATGGATCACATATAGATATGTATGTATAACTAAAACATTAGAAGTCAGCAGTAACATTTTAGGATCCATACCACCTGGGATTTGTCAAGTTCTGCTTTATAAATACATACTTCTTGAACAAACAAGTAGAGGCCCAGATGTTCACAGCTCTTCTCCTTGAGATTCCTAGTTATTCTATTGAGCTTCTGAGTGTGAAGAGCAAATGTTCTTGGATTAGCCAATCTCTGAATGAAATAAAATTTTATTTTGTCACACTCCTACAATTCCTTGAAATATACCATATGACATCACCCATATCTCAACTTATTGAGATATGGGTGGTGTCATATTTTATCTTTAAGCATCACTTTTAGCATATGGAATTACAATTTTATATTAGGATTCTGAGATTTTTACGCCCTTGTTTTATATGGATGTATATATACACAATGAATAGAAAAAAAAAATATTAGGAGATAAAAAAATCTGCATTAAATTGGTACAGCCCATAAATGAGTAATATCAAGCCTACTATGAAAAACTAATATGCAAAGTAATTGAGTGGATAAATCAGAGGGGCTTCTGAAGTAGCAAATAAGTAAAAAAGTATATGCCTAAGATCCCCAGAGAGTCGGACACAAAAACAACAACAGGATCCCTGAAGGGATACCTCCTGACTGGAAGGCTCAGTGCAACTATAGCCCCAAAAGTCTCTGAAAAGCCCTAATAAGAAATAAATGCTACAATGTATAAACTACAATAACAGGAAGACACTCAACATGCTCTGTAATAACAATGGAAAAACAAAGGACATGTCATGAAATAAAGATAAAAATAAAAGTTATTTAAATAAATAAATATAAAAATAGTCCAAGGTTATAAAAAAACAAACAAACACAAAAATATCAAATTGCAATGATGTCACACTCACGTGTCTGCACTGGAGCCTGCCCTTGTAAACATGTCCTCTGGTTGCTGGATACCGGTGGGAAGCTGTGGTTCCCCTCCGATAAAGAGGTCACGCTCACTATTTTGATGCCTCCTTCTTCCTTGCCAACCTCCTGCTGGCTGCCAGTGTCTCTTTTTTTGGGGTCCTGTGTCCCCCTCCCCTCTCCATTTTGGTGTAATAGGTTCCACAGCCGTTTTTCTTCCCACGGTTGGGCTTTTGGGCTGAGATTTTCGGGCGCAGCAACTGACTTTTCTGGCTCAATGTTCTTGCGTTTCAGAAACAGGTAGATGGCTTGGGGTGTCACTCTTATATTGTCCAACTCAAGAACCTTCTTGATCTTCCGGAAACTTAATCCGGCTTTCCTCAACACCACAATCCTGTGTTTTGCTTGATCATCTAGCCGACCCATAATCCTAGGAGCCTTTATTGGCCAGCCCCACGTTGTGAATAAAAAATGTGTATCAATATATCTCAATACTACAAATTATAAGAACTTATTTAACAAATATAAATCCAAAATTTCAATATTCTTCCAAAGAAAAAAATAAATTCAAAAGCTTAGTGTCGATGGAACTTTAAGCATAGTGATTATATACACTTGAAATAAACAAATGGAGTGCTGAAAGTAGGAATTATCAAATGTGACTCCATTATGAAAATCAATTGTGTTAGATAACGCTCTCCATACTTTTATAATAAAATAGAGATTATTTTCAACTTTCAGTCATAAATTAAAAAAAGAAAAATAATGGGCCCAGGTCAGGTTAAAAATAAAATAAAAAAATATATAGATTCCTGATTGGTTAAAGTCAGATTTTCTACGATCACCTTTTTGTCTTAGCAATGGGTTGTTGGACTGAAATAAAGGACGGAGACCTTCTAGGCGAAAGAAGTTCTATATATTACATCTTTGATAATGCGCGTTGCACGCTTTCACATTTTTACACAATGCACCTTGTTTGTTGTCTTGCACCCTTTTCTTGCATTCAATATCCACCTAAACTATAACTATCATATATTTTTTTTTTCTTCAGAGATCGAGGCTTCTAGCGTCAAGTGTTCACTGGAGAAAAGTCTCTTCTGTTTTGTAAGATCTAGGAATTAAATAACAGGTTTGACATTAAAAATAATATATGCTTACTTGTTACTTATACAATCAGTTGTCTGGAACAATAAAATGATAGATTGTAAAATCTAGGATAATGTGTTAGATTTGATTGTCTTATCATAATGACTGGTCTAATACAATATTGGGGTGCTACTTCTTTCTACAACCTCCCTATGAATAAGCCACTGTCTTGGTGAAATGGTCATCAGCTATTTTTATGCTCCTGTAAGATCAAATCCTGTTAGCATGCTACATTCCTGAATGCTAGACATGTGTCAGCATGTGATGACATCATCTAACCTCGACCCTAATCTTCTTGACGTCCGTTTCGCCACTACAATGGCTTATTCATATGGGGGGGGGGGGGGGGGTGATACTACATATGGTGCACTAATCTTCATTTAACCATTTAAAATCGACCACTGATGTGCTATATTTATAGTACAGGCATACCCTGTTTAATACTTTTTCACTATAAAGCTGTTTTTGCCTGACATATCCCCCATTGTATACAACACAGTTTTTGTCCGACACATGCCCGATTAACACAAATTCAATCCTTGTGTATCATCCAAAACACCAAGCGCCATGGAAGGAACCAACTCCAGTATTTTTGCCATGAAAACCTTATGAATAAGAACAAGGAGCCACAAGGTGTTTGATGACCTGCTGTCTAGAGGGTCATTAAGAGTTGGACACAACTAAACGACAACAAGCTCTGTTTTACAAGTGGGAGATCTTACCATGGTAGTATGAAACCTCTTGAATAATCTAGGCTTCCTGAGACATAAAAGAGGACTGTAACCCCATATTTACAATATGCTCAAACCTGATAATGGGCAGAACGTCTAAAAGTAAAGTAAAAATAATATATTTCCCAAACAAATTCAAGTTACTGATTGATTTAATTGAACAAGCCCGAAAGTACATGGCCGAAAGCCAAATCTGTAAACCATGAACCCGTACGTAGCATTTAGGGCATGATCATCATCAATTAAGCAAGCCCGTAAGTAACGATTTAGAAACATCCAATAGTAAATGAGACCGTGATCATGATATCAGTAAAACATGGAGGTTACACATCAATCAATTAGCGTTTAGAGGTCCAGTATGCAATCAGACTCGCAATCCAGCGATGTAAAAATCAATAAAAATTAATGAAGAAACTGTTCTAGTCCATGTGGGTGGCCTGATATGTATTAACTCCTTGATTCCTGGGATCGATATAACACGGAATTTAAATGTAAAAAAAAAAAAAAAGTTATTGCACATTTGTGAACTTGAGACTGTTGTGCAATTAATTCTAATGTCTTTCATTGCTTTATTTTAAAGTACAGTAGTGTGTGTTTATTTGCTTTTGCAGTGTTAGGAACAGGTGTTTAACCCCCTTGTGAGTCCTATCTGGTACTCGTAGAATTTTTTGCTACATTTGCCACTGACGGGTTTGAAGGTAATTGCGGGCTTGGGGAATTGTTGCAATTAAATAGCAATTTGCGATTTTAGTGATAGTAACAATTACGGTCTTAAAGATCAAATGCTTAGATGGGTCGGAGTTACGATTTTGACAACCCCAGGAATTTTAAGCCTACATTACGGGCTTCAGTAATTGCGATTTTGACAATTTAATAGGGCCCTAGGTCTCCTTCTAACCTTCAAGAGAAAGTTGATTTCATTTTAAAAAAGTGCATTAAAACCTGGCTATACAATATACTAGCAGTTTATCTTTACAGTAAATAATTTCTGAAATTATTATAATTTATTTTGTATGCTAATGTGCTGCTAGAGCGCTTGGAAAGCATGGGACAGACTGACAGATAACCTTTGGGGTCTTTATTTCTGCCACTACAGAGAAAGGCAAGCAGCCAATTAGTGTGTGAGCTGCTCATTTGCATAAAAAACAACATGTAGCCATGCTCTTTAAAAGTAACATAAAAAAAATAAAAAACAACAACTTTATTTTGGGATGACAGGGTTCTTTTAATATGATTTAATATGTAATAAAATGACTGTGCATTGTAAAAAAATGTCCTACCAAGTGTAGCATATAATGTGATTATAAGAATATTTGTCTTTTAACCCTTTCACGGCCCCACTTTAAAATGGATTTCTACACAAACTGATTTTTCATGCAAAAAATAGGTGGCTCTTAAAAAAATACAAAGTTAAATATATATACTTTAATTTGTGCCCTAATGATGCAATATCCTAATAGCAAGAAAGGGTAATCTGAGGAGCAAACATGGGAAGGATAAATATTTATACAGAGCAGAGAGGCTGCATGGCATGCTGGGAAGGGAAGCTGGCAGTGAGGGACTCTCCAATACACAAACCTCCTCCTAATACAGAGAGACAACAGGGTACAAACATGGCAAAAGACACATTCTCCTAATACACAGACCCCATAGGCAAATGTCTCTTCTCTCAGATTTCACAGAGAGGGGCACTGCTCATAGGTCTCCTAATACACAGACATCAGTGACACATAAGCATGCCCTGGGAATACATGGGGTCTCACTGCATCGTAATATACAAGTATTAGGACATATGCACGTCACCACCTCTGCCCAATACGCAGGCATCAGGACACGCGCCTCCCGGCCTCCTCCTAATACGCAGGCATCAGGACACGCGCCTCTCACCTCCTCCTAATACGCAGGCATCAGGACACGCTCCTCTCACCTCCTCCTAATACGCAGGCATCAGGACACGCGCCTCTCACCTCCTCCTAATACGCAGGCATCAGGACACGCGCCTCTCACCTCCTCCTAATACGCAGGCATCAGGACACGCGCCTCTCACCTCCTCCTAATACGCAGGCATCAGGACACGCGCCTCTCACCTCCTCCTAATACACAGACATCAGGACACGCGCCTCGCACCTCCTCCTAATACACAGACATCAGGACACGCGCCTCGCACCTCCTCCTAATACACAGACATCAGGACACGCACCTCTCACCTCCTCCTAATACACAGACATCAGGACACGCTCCTCTCACCTCCTCCTAATACACAGACATCAGGACACGCTCCTCTCACCTCCTCCTAATACACAGACATCAGGACACGCGCCTCGCACCTCCTCCTAATACACAGACATCAGGACACGCGCCTCGCACCTCCTCCTAATACACAGACATCAGGACACGCGCCTCGCACCTCCTCCTAATACGCAGACATCAGGACACGCGCCTCTCACCTCCTCCTTATACGCAGACATCAGGACACGAGCCTCTCACCTCCTCCTAATACACAGACATCAGGACACGCGCCTCTCACCTCCTCCTAATACACAGACATCAGGACACGAGCCTCTCACCTCCTCCTAATACACAGACACCAGGACACACGCCTCTCACCTCCTCCTTATACACAGACATCAGGACACGAGCCTCTCACCTCCTCCTAATACACAGACATCAGGACACGCTCCTCTCACCTCCTCCTAATATGCAGACATCAGGACACGCACCTCTCACCTCCTCCTAATACACAGACATCAGGACACGAGCCTCTCACCTCCTCCTAATACACAGACACCAGGACACACGCCTCTCACCTCCTCCTAATACACAGACATCAGGACACGCACCTCTCACCTCCTCCTAATACACAGACATCAGGACACGCACCTCTCACCTCCTCCTAATACACAGACATCAGGACACGCGCCTCTCACCTCCTCCTAATACACAGACACCAGGACACGCTCCTCTCACCTCCTCCTAATACACAGACATCAGGACACGCTCCTCTCACCTCCTCCTAATACACAGACATCAGGACACGCGCCTCTCACCTCCTCCTAATACACAGACATCAGGACACGCTCCTCTCACCTCCTCCTAATACACAGACATCAGGACACGCGCCTC
This sequence comes from Discoglossus pictus, assembly GCA_027410445.1. Taxonomy (NCBI): domain Eukaryota; kingdom Metazoa; phylum Chordata; class Amphibia; order Anura; family Alytidae; genus Discoglossus; species Discoglossus pictus. The sequence continues at coordinate 80,334,608 of CM050172.1, forward strand.
TCACCTCCTCCTAATACACAGACATCAGGACACGCTCCTCTCACCTCCTCCTAATACACAGACATCAGGACACGCACCTCTCACCTCCTCCTAATACGCAGGCATCAGGACACGCTCCTCTCACCTCCTCCTAATACACAGACATCAGGACACGCTCCTCTCACCTCCTCCTAATACACAGACATCAGGACACGCTCCTCTCACCTCCTCCTAATACACAGACACCAGGACAGGCGCCTCTCACCACCTCCTAATACGCAGACATCAGGACACGCTCCTCTCACCTCCTCCTAATACACAGACACCAGGACAGGCGCCTCTCACCTCCTCCTAATACACAGACACCAGGACAGGCGCCTCTCACCTCCTCCTAATACACAGACACCAGGACAGGCGCCTCTCACCTCCTCCTAATACACAGACACCAGGACACGCGCCTCTCACCTCCTCCTTATACACAGACACCAGGACAGGCGCCTCTCACCTCCTCCTAATACACAGACACCAGGACACGCGCCTCTCACCTCCTCCTTATACACAGACACCAGGACAGGCGCCTCTCACCTCCTCCTAATACACAGACACCAGGACACGCGCCTCTCACCTCCTCCTTATACACAGACACCAGGACAGGCGCCTCTCACCTCCTCCTAATACACAGACACTAGGACACGAGCCTCTCACCTCCTCCTAATACACAGACACCAGGACACTCGCCTCTCACCTCCTCCTAATACACAGACACCAGGACACTCGCCTCTCACCTCCTCCTAATACACAGACATCAGGACACGCGCCTCTCACCTCCTCCTAATACACAGACACCAGGACAGGCGCCTCTCACCTCCTCCTAATACACAGACACCAGGACACGAGCCTCTCACCTCCTCCTAATACACAGACATCAGGACACGCGCCTCTCACATCCCCCAGTAATATACACACACAATATATATATAAGCTATGTACATTACATAAACATAGTAATGTATATATATATATATATATATATATATATATATATATATATATATATATACACACACATTACATACCCTATATTCCTTATTTACTCTATACACATTATATATACCCTATATACATAATATACACACACATTATATATTCTATATACCCCCTATATTCCTAATATACACACTATATACTACACATGATATAAACCCTATATACACTTTACACATGATATACACCCTATCTAATTATATACACTTTACAGATGATATACACACTATATTCCTTATATACACAATTGTGTGCACTATACACATTATATATACCCTATATACACACACAAACTATATATACACACACACACACTATATATACCCTATATACACACACACACACATTATATATACACCCTATATTCCTTATATACACAATTATGTGCACTATACACATTATATATACACATTATATATACCCTATATACACACACACACTATATATACCCTATATACACACACACACACATTATATATACACCCTATATTCCTTATATACACACACAATATGAACAGTACACACTATATATACATATTATATACACTACACATTATATATACAATATACACATTATATACACATATTATATACACTACACACATTATATATACACATTATATATACACACACACATTATATATACACATTATATATACACACACACATTATATATACACATTATATATACACACACACATTATATATACACATTATATATACACACACACATTATATATACACATTATATATACACACACACACACATTATATATACACCCTATATTCCTTATATACACACACAATATATACAGTACACACAATATATACAGTACACACAATATATACACATTATATATACACTATACACATTATATACACCCACCTCTCAAACAGACCTGTAATTCCCTGCAGCCATTTCCACCTCTTTGTTTTTTTTTATTTTTGTGGGCGGGTCCAGTGGAGGCTTCTGGGATTAGTTACCCTATCAGTGGGCGTGACACCGAGCTTTTATTAACCCCCTTTACACCGCTGTCTCGCTTTATTGTATCATTGCATTCTCCTTTAAATCGCCTTGCACATGTCTGCGTCTTTAATCAACATCACGCCCTTCCGTAGCTCTCGTCCACGCCCCAAACACTGTGACGTCTGCACAGGCGACCAAGGCTTCTTGTAAGCTCAGGGATGGCGGCCCCGCGTCAGAGCGAGCGCGACGGCTTGTCCGAGCTGAGGAGAGAGAGGCAGAGAAAGGCCGCGAAAATGTAAGAGGGGGGACGGGCAATCCGTGTCCATCCTGCGGGTGTGATACTGTGTGTGCACCGGGGACGGGTGGGACTTGGGCGGGAGACTCTGAGGATCAATCCTGGGCTTATATCATGGCGGTGCAGGGTACTGGGGGTAGGCCTCAACCGGTCCTGATAATCGGTACAACTGCAATGTGAGTTAGGGTGGGGTGTAGAGGCGGATATATGAGCGGCTGCTTCCTCATATACTTATATTATATGTCTGATCTAGTATTAATGTGACGATTCGGTTATTTCCGTTACGTTTAATGGCGTTATGTGTTTAGGTGTAGAGAATTAAAGATGGCTGCCCCCATTCATTGGGAATCACCAGTGTACTGAATGGGAGCTTTTTCTTTAGTGTAGTTTTATTGAAGTAATTTTGTAGAGTGTTTGTGCGTGTATATGTGTGTGTGGATATATATATATATATATTCCTTTACATTTCTAACGTGCTGTAAATGGGTTCAGTACAAGCCACTGACAATATTGCAAACAATTGAAGGCCCCTTTGAGTTTAAATCAAATGTACATAGAGCCGGCTTCCACAAAGGCATATATATATATATATATATATGCCTTATATATGTGTGTGTGTGTATATATATATATATATATATATATATATATATATATAGTGTGAAGCACCTGCGAATGTCCTGTAATCTAGTAAATATATATATATATATATATATATATATAGATTAATGAGTAATACAGTATATTGTGATACCTTTTGTATTGGACAAATACCTTATTTATATTGACGAGCTTTGGAGAGGTTTGACCTCCCTTAGCGAGCCTGAAGCAATATACACACCAATAAATATATATATATATATATAAACTAGCGAATTGCCCGTCAAAAAATGACGGCAATGAAATTGTAAGGTAGCTAATGCTGTTTGGTGTGTAATAATGAAATATGTAATACATTAATAAATTAATATACTTTACCTATTTTGAAGCATTGTGTTGAAGAGCTGGCAATGTGTTTTGATGTTGCTGCAGCATTAGTGGTGTGGATCTGCTGTGTAAGCATGCTGAATGTGTGCAGTGTAATAGTGTGCGTGCGCGAGACCAAACCGTTAGCGTAGTGGTGGACTTCTGCTTTGCCGTAAAATGACGGGTAATGTGTGGTATGCGTCTTCGTGGAATATACGTAGGTCTTTAGTGCTGTTTTGCGAGTTTCTTTTGGTGTTTTGCGTGCTGTAGCTTCGTTTTGTTCGGCGGCCATTTTTTAGTGTTCAAACTCTTATTTTTAGTTAAATGAAGGTGTAAGTTGTTTTTTTTTAGCTCCTGGATGCTTCCTCTTCCTGTAGGTAAGCTTTTTATGTATGTGCTGTGTGTATTTATTGTGTTTTGAATTTTGTAATGTTCGCGAGTTGCGTCCGATCGTTGCGAGGTCGTAATGTGTGGTAACGTGTCTCGTATGTTGTTTGCATTGCGAGGTAAAGTTTGCGAGGTCGTAGTTGGTGTGTTGTGTTTGCGTGGTCGCGGTTGTTGTGTGGTTGTTTGCATTTGAACGCAAATTTTGTGAGGGTTGCTGGCAAGGAGCGCCATTGGCCCGCAAATATATATATATATATATATATATATATATATATATATATATAAAATCACACACACTCTTGTTCTGGTGTAATAAAGAAAAAAGATCTCTAAAATGGAGAGCCACATAATTGAGATATTAACCCCTTTACAGCGCTACAGAATATGTTGGCACGTTACAAATAAAGGATCTTAACAAAAATAACGTATTTTTTAGTTCCCCGTTAATTGACATACAAATACATATGTAAACTGCAGCTAATGACCTTTTTAGCCATAATTATTTACAGTTTCCAGTCCTAAGCACTTCTGAAAGTAAGTGAAATATTTCAACCGGTAACATTATTCAGCCATTACTAAGCCTTCCTAATCAGTGATATCTAAGAAGAGATCTTTCAGTAGTGCTCAGTACAGTGAGATAGGTGCTCTGCTGTTTGTATATTTAATGTTGGTTAATACTGAACTTAAACTTAAAGTTGGTTAATCGTAATTATTCTACTTTACTCTGTCCCTTTTTTATAGTTACAATTTTGATTAGCAAGTAACCTTTAAAGGATGTCCTTTATCACATTGACAGTCTCTGTTTTCTTTTTTAGGTATATAGAAGTTGAGTTAGTTTGACCAAACTCTTTAAAAGGAAACCAATAACAGTTGTGTGTAAGATCACTTTATTACTACACAGCAACATTAGAGGCGCTCCATCTGAGAGAGGACAATACCTAAAGTAGGGTTGTCCTATAGGTCTGGGTACTCGGCGCGCAACCTCTTTTAGCCACTTGTGCCGTTCACAGGGAGAAATCCTGAAGTATATCAGTCTTTTATTATTTCATTACTATCCTTCATCTAATTGGTTTTCCTTCCCAAAACTTCCTCCCACTTTACAATACTGATATAGAACTATAGTAGGACTTATTGGTTTAAAGGAAGAGTAGATCCCTTTTTACGCTTATACTCTTCCTTTGAACCAATTTTGATATTTTTTTAAGTGGAGCATGTTCTTTAATTATCCCCAAAACTGTTTGTTTCCTTGAGTATATATTTATTAGTACATTTGTGTTAACATTTGAATGTCTAAAACAACTTTAAAAAAACTTGTTTAATGCCCAGAATTGCAAGAAATACAGTTATTACACTGCATTCTGGGTACTTGGCAGGGACATGCAAATGTGCCAACAAAGGCTTCCCTTTTGCAACCCATAACCATATCCAACGTGGCTTCCCTTAAGCATATGCCCGCCGTATCAAACAGCTTTGAGCAAAGCTAGGGTAGCTGCACAACTCTACTTGGGAATAAAGTAGGTTTTGTTTAAAACAGAGCATCTTCTCCTTTACTTACACTAGGTTTTTGAAAATGTATTTTAAATGTGAAATTTCCGTTTGTACTTAGATTATAGTTGTACGTAGATGTACTAGTCACATTGGTGTGTAACAAGCTCAGCATTAATTACAATAGTTTCATTACAAGAGCCGATTGCTCAAATTAGCAATTTACATTATATTCTTCCTTTTAATTTGTTTCTCTCAAGGGCTCCTTCTCCAACTAAACGCAAGGAGCGGTCGGAAGACAGAAATAAAGAACGAGCAAAAGAGAAGGCTCCAGCTAAAGAAGGTGCAGAGAAGGACCGGGGCCGTGATAAGGCTCGGAAGAGACGCAGTGCCTCTAGCGGGAGCAGTAGCAGCAGGTATGAAAAATCTTTTCTGAACAAATGGTTTCTGTAAAGTTTTCATTGATTCTCGGAGTTTCTTAATGAGCAGACTTGATTAGATCAGGGTGAGCTTTATCAAAATTAAAGTTTCCTTGAGGCTGGAGATTCAGGCTCAAGTTCAGTTTTAGCTCCCCTTGATGAAATATAGTACTTTTAGGTGCATTGGCTTTTGTTTGTGTGCCTTAAGTGTTTCAAATCTCCATTCATCCTAATTCTGTATTTTTAAGTTTTTAATATATTGCAAATTCTAATCTGTTCCAAAAGTTCCCGCTCCAGCTCTTCTTCTAGTTCATCATCTGGCTCTAGCTCCGGCTCCAGCTCTGGATCCAGTTCATCATCTGCCTCCAGCCGCTCAGGAAGCTCCAGCTCATCTCGCAGCTCCAGCTCTAGCAGCTCTTCTGGCTCCCCAAGTCCTTCCCGTCGGCGCCATGACAACAGAAGACGCTCCCGTTCCAAGTGAGTGCTTTGCTACAACTTGCTTTTTTTATGGTTCACGGTTGACTTGTATTTATTCTGAACCCATTTTAACATATGCACGTTTTTCTTTATTTATAAAGCTCTGTTTCAATCATGCACTGCCCCCAAAAATATAGCACCCCACTCTGACACACAGCTTTCACCAAATTATCCCAGATGCCTTCAGCTCCTAGCACTAACATGATTATTTTTTTTCTGATTAAAAATTAGCTTTATGATTTTTTCCCTTAACTAAACATGCTCTTGGAATCAAAATGTTCAGATTGTGTGCATGTATATACTATTTATTTGCACTGTACTAGACATATTGGGATGCATATATCTTCTAAAATGAAAGCTGCATTTGGCTTTCTATATGTTGTTCTGGAACCTAGTGTACTTATTAATGTAAGTAACTTGGGTAAGGCATGTATTGTAGCGATCCCTTGGATCGCTTTAAAATCATATAGATAGATAGATTTGTTTTTACTTCCCTAAACATTAATTTTTTTTGCTTTAGATCCAAACAGCCAAAGCGTGACGAAAAGGAGAGGAAGAGACGAAGTCCAAGCCCCAGACCTACAAAAGTGCACATTGGGAGGCTGACAAGGAATGTCACAAAGGTTAGTGTTTACAGGCTCTAGAACTTAGTTTCCCAAAGTGGGCGGTACCACCCACCAGTGGGCTTTGCATCCTTCTAGGGGGGGGCGGGGCAGCGGGTTGGCTGCTTTAGTCCATCTGCGCGGCAGAAAAGCCTCAACAAGTACCAATTTTTTTATATGTGCTACATTTAATCAAAATCAGTATAGCAGTTTCCAAGATGAAGCATTACTTTTTGCTAATAACAGATGGCTTGAATGGGAAAACTTTTACAAAGGGGGAGGGGGTTAAAAAAAATTGTCTTGTACAACGGGTCGGTGGTAACAAAAGTTTGGGAACTTATGCTCTAGAATGACATTTGCCTCTGAGTTAGTGATGTAAGGAAAAAGCGTTTTTTTTATTTTTTTTGGAAAAGGAGCATTCACGGTTTGACTTTGTCTTCCCCTAATTTCCAATGCTTTGCAGTCTGTAAATAGCAATATAGGAGATTCTATGTGTAGTGGTTGTAATAGTGTGTAGCATCATTCTTTAAATTGTATTGGTTGTGTGGAATAATATCATTGACTGTATAAAGGCAAGTAACTGAATTTGGAAAAGGTCAATTCTTTAACATTTCTTTGGCGTATCATTTCAAATGTTTTTTTTCCCCCATCTTAAGATCCAAAGCCTTCTGTAGGATACAAGCGATTTAATTTTTATGATGCATTGTGTGCTCCAGTTTTCCTCACTGTAATCTCATTGACTTTCATTCTCAGGACCACCTTCTGGAAATCTTTTCTACCTATGGGAAGATTAAGGTGATTGAGATGCCCCTAGACCGCACTCATATCCACCTCTCCAAGGGCTATGCCTATGTAGAGTTTGAAGGACCCGATGACGCTGATAAGGCCCTGAAACATATGGATGGAGGTAAATATTTTTTTGTTTACGAATTACAGCGTTAATAGTTTGTTTTGATAAAAATGGGCATAATTAAATGTGTTGCTTATTGTCCAAAACATTTAGCATGCTTTTTAAAAGATCATGTTTTAAACTATATTTATAACTTTATATGAAAAATAATTGCTCTATAATGTAGAAACATTATGTTAAATACAGATGGGATTGTTCTGACATTTTAAAGGGCAGGAAACAGCAGCAGTGAGCCTTATGGAAGTCTAAACTGCTACATATTATGCCGCCCACCCATTGATTTTAATGTAATAGGTTGGTGTAAAACCTAAAGTAAAGTGTTTTCATGAGCCCTTATTAGCATTTTCTTACTGATAAGATGTATGAAGAGCTTTAGCTGCTTGTATGTTTTAGTGTTCATTTTCTTCAATGAATATTATTTTCAACTGCATAAAAACTTTTGTAATGTGTAAATGCATGTGTAGTGCAAGAAAACTCTATACACCATAGCTTCATAAAGTGGCCCATTGTAGGTTCTAAAATAAATGGCATTTTCTTGCTTACTCATTTATCAAATTATTCCAAATTATACTTGCAAACAATCTCTAATTACCCCCCTCTGAGTCTACATGTGCTCTCTGTCCATGCTAGTTTGACTGGGCATATCCTGCAGACTCAACAGAGTAATGTAGGCTTGTTAATCCGTGGAGTTTGTCCAGATTCTTGACCACAAACACATGCATATTGAATAAACACGCAGGAGTAAGTAGCAGATATTGGAAATACACCTATCAATTTTGTGATGATCCTGATAATGCCACAATATTGATAAATGGATTAAAAAGGCTGATAGGTAATCATTATTTGCCCATGTATATTTTTATTATTGTTGATAGTAACATTCAGTTGATTATAATACCCTGTTTGGATCCCTTAATAAATGGCTGGTGGTGGTGCCACAATTCCTTACAAAATGCATGTCTTTAATTTTATTATTTTTTCTTCACCTTTGCAGGACAGATTGATGGACAGGAGATCACAGCCTCTGCTGTGTTGGCCCAAAGACCGCGTGTGATGCCCCGCAGATTCAGTCCTCCACGCCGAATGTTACCCCCTCCCCCTATGTGGCGCCGTTCTCCCCCACGGATGAGGCGGAGGTAGGATATGGGGAGTACATAGCCAAGTTGTGCTTTGTAACAATTTTTTTAATCACATTGTATGCTGCTTGTATGTTTGGACTATGAGAGACTTTATGATGATTTCTTCCCATTGACTCTGTGGTTTCTTTGCTGGTCTCTCTATGGATGTTATCTATTTTCACCTGTGCAGTCATCTTGATTTAGTTACAAACCTCAGCGCCATGTCGGGAGAAAATTTAAAATGATCTCAAGCTCATGTATCATTAAAGGAACCGTTTATTTTTTTTATTATTATTTATTTTTTAACTGGGCTAGTTAAATTAAATTATCACTTATAGAAGCCCCTGTGAAACTCCTCTCATGTGGGCCTGGCCTTTGGTCAAATGTAAGACCTTCCCGTTCTGAGGTTAAACTGAAAGGGAGAGGCTCTACAGGGTAGATAGGTTACTCAGGGGGCTTTCTAGAAGTGTCATAAATACGCTGAGTAGTATAAATCTAGTTAAAACCTTTTCTATAAAACATGTTTTACCTAAATATTCCCTTTCAAATGTTGTGTTCCGTGATCTTTGTAAGGAAACTAATGGATACAGAACTTCATTGTATATTATTTAAGACAAAATAGGTATTGTAGAGATGGAGCAGTAGTTAGTTGTTACAAAGTAGCACCTTTGCTTATATTAACTGGTAGACTTTCCGGAGTCATTGCCTCCACTTATTAATCTTTATTCTAATTTTCCATTTGTGTTTTAGCTAAGCAGTGGGCTCTGTCTCGTGCACAAAATAAAATCTGGTAGGAAACCACTTGAAAACAAGTATAAGAGGCATGTTAGAGGACATAGTTGGATAACATGGCCAGACTAGCTTAAGTACAAGAACACTTTACACTAGGAATATTAATGTATACAGCAAACAAACACCATTAACAGCTGTGTTGGCCATGGTCATAAAAGTGTTTTGCTAGAAAATCTCCATCTCTGCAGTCTTGGTGCATGGAAGTTGCCATGATCTGCTGACTCGTGTCTTGAAAAGGCAGTCTGGTTATAGACGAGGCTTGCAGGCTGCCTTCTACTGAGCATGTGTGGTGGAAGATGTTAACTGCTGAAATATTATCTACTGCTTCCTAATAGGATATAGAAAATTTAGCTGAACACACCTGCTCAGACTCCAAGCCAACAGGAAACCAGAATCCTACTAATCCTCAAACTGCTTTTTATACCGATGGCCTACACAACTGCTAAAGTTAATTTCCCCCAAATCTGCAGTGGCTATTTGACATGCATAGCCATATAATATTTATCTTTGCCTCCCTGCATCACTTATATTCATGAACTTGGAAGTCTCATTTACTGCCTATTCAATGCAGATGTTAACTTCCTCCTCTTCAGGTCCCGCTCTCCTCGTCGCCGCTCCCCTGTCCGCCGACGCTCCAGGTCCCCTGCACGCCGCCGCCATCGCAGCCGCTCCAGCTCAAACTCTTCACGATGAACATCCTGCAACATCATTTCCATACATCATCTTCCTTCAACCATACATTGACCATCATTGTGCACGGAGCAGTCAACCTGTAAAGTTTTTTTATATACATAAAGGACCCCTCAATTGTTAAGTTACAATCCAGTGTGAACATTTGTTTTAACCTTAAGTCTGTGCAACTCCTTGCACATAGTCAAAAAAAAAGATTTACCCTTCATTAATCTGAAGAGGTGTACCAGTAATTCAATAGTTTAAACCTTTACCAAGATCTGTTATAGGTTCAGAAACCTGTATAAACTAGCTGGGTGGGAGATTTTAAATGAACAAACCTTGCAATCCCTGGTTCAGGGCAACTTAAAGCGTCACTGTAGTCCTCTATTTTACATATACTTTTTTATGAACTATACTTTAAAATTGGGATATGCTGTTTGAATGTAAAAAAAACAGCCCATAAGATTATTGCCTTTTTAGATGCAATTTTGGGGATTAACAAATCTGGCAAAGGTTAATGGTTGGTGCTGCATTGCGAACAGGAACATTCTTGTGTTAAAAAGAAAATATAACTCTTGTACAGTTGACATTCATTGGTTTAATTCCTTTTTATTTTGTTTTCATTTTGTAGTGTGCATTTTTGTAATATTTGTTTCATGTCTGTAGAATGAAACTGTGGAATAAATGAAAAAAAGATTTAAACTTATTTCTTTACAAAGTGCTGTAATTCTCTTCTTACTGGCCCTTCAGAAAATAAAAGGGATCTTTTTATCTAGTGTAATTTATTTAATTTTGAGACATGAATATGTTCAGGATAAATGGTAACAGTGTAATGGAATAGTTTAATGTTTCTGCACATTTTTAAGATGGTTGAAATCCTAAAAATGTCGTTTTTTTTTTATTTTTTTTTTTTCCTGGTGCTTTACACTAATATAATTTGACAACTTTCAGCTACTGATTTTTCATAAGCTCAAACCTTATCCACAAAAGGTCCAATAGGGTATTATTATTAATGCTTTGGACCCAATTTGAACTCCATTTACTAGAAAAAGTCTTACCTGCCAAGGGTCCTAGAGCTTAGTAAAATGGGCTGATTCAACCTAATCTGGTTGAATGTGTATGTAGCCAGGACTAAAGAAAGGGGCGTCTTATAACCTAAGTAGTCCTATAGGTCCATAAATATACCACAACCGGGAGAAATTAGAAGATAAGGACAAAAACCCTTCCTTTTATCAAAATTTTACACATTGACCTTTATCAATTAGAAGGCAAGCAATGTCCTATGTCTCACCCAGGAAACCTGACTGAATGCTATGGTGTGGCCCTCCGGCTAGCTGTTGTCCTATGGATACGCCTCCAATTAAAAAAACAATCCCTATCCAAGTGGACATCATAAATATGGATTGTCAGAAGAAAACAAAGCTCGGCACTATTGACTAATTGCAGCTGAGGTAATAAGGTTAAAAAGAGTATATATACAATCACACCAAGTAAAAACAGAATTTTTTTTAGCCTGATTACAACCTCTTGGAGAGTTAAATTGCCATAGTATCCAACCCACCACCACCTAAATGCATAGATCGGGTAACAACTCAACAACTGAGTAGTGCTATCTCCTGGTGGGGTCATGTGACACTAACAAATGTCATGAGAAGCACCTGATGGGCTAAAATTATTTTTCCTGTTTCACCGCGATAGCGGCTTTATCAAAGGCTATTTTGTTTTTAATTAAAATTTTTAATTTTCCAATTTACAAAAAAAAGTTTTTAGCCTACCAAACTTCACAGCAATAATGACTAAAACAAAACAAGCCGTGAAATACGCAAACTTGTCATCTGCTGTGAGGCCACTTCCTCACACGAGGACTTACTTGCACCACATACCGTATTGGTCCGAATATAAGCTGCACCTTTTTTCCGAATTTTTTTTTTTTTTTTTTTTATAAAGCTTGCGAGTTACGGGTGCGGCTTATATTTGCGACCGTAAAAAAAATCATTGCCGATTTGCAAACTTTTGCTTGTTACGTGTGTGGCTTCTATTCGTGAACGCAAAATTACTGCCGATTTTGCGCGATTGCAAGTTAAGGGTGCCGATTTTCGTGCTTGAGACTGCGGTATTGAATAGCGATTTACGGTTTTAGTGATTCTGACATCCTGTAAAGCCTGTAACCTGCAAAAAAAGCTACAGTGCTAATTGGAAAGCCCGTTTCTTGCAATGGCTGATCACTATGAGCGTAGTTTTCTCTCCAATTTTACAGGCGCGGCTTATATTTGAGTACCATCTTTTTTCTATTTTTTCCCCTTGAACTTTACGAGTGCTGCTTATATGTGGGCGTGGCTTATATTCAGACCAATACGGTACTACAAGAAATGTAACATTCGCCAATGAAGACTTGGAAAATGAGACAAACCCAGCTCAACACGAGGAGCCGCCTACTTTTGAAGCAAATACATCTTCTGAGCCCATTTATTAACTCGGGATGATTTAAATAACCTTGTTCAGGAATTGAACTCAACAAAAATCGGACCGAACTTTCGCGATGTAGACTTAAGGGCTGGGTTCTATTTCATGCAGACACAATTAGTTATTTTGTTTTACTCTTAAGAGTTGCACACAGGAATATTTAAAATCTTTTAAGGCAATGGACAAAATGTTGCTGGGTTTGTTTATTTAAAGGAGAAGTTCCTAAGAATAAGTGATGCTAAAATTATAGAAAGTTTCTCGTTAGCCCTCAAGTAAGACATTTGATTCAAGATCTTTTGAACCAAGTTGGAAAAAATGTGGAGATAGTTTGAAATTGTTACAAAACCTTTTATAGAGAGTCTCTGTGCTGGTAGATGAACATGGCAAGAGATTTCACCAGGACATCTTGTACATGGGAAAAGAGCTACCAGGGAGAGTGGAGACTTGTATGCTTGCTGACTCCTACTGGACACTTGAGTACTCAGCATCTGGAACATCCATTTCAAGAAAATAATCAACGGTTACTTTAATTGTACACTATAAGCCTAAATGTTCTCTGCTAATAGATACATCCACTTCTAGGATCAGTCTAGTAAATTGTAATAATAGTAATTTTCTATTATGCTTATGATAGCACCAGTTTTCTTGGTGTGTTTATACATTTTCCAAATATTTAAGTTTTGTTCAGTGAGCCCTAATACAAGTCTATTTGCTTAGCATATCAAATAAAAAAAGGTGATCATACTGATTTTTTTTACTACTTAAAGGGATATGGAAGGTTTCTGGATTTTACTAGGTATCTATTTTACTTTTATGCACTTTATTTTATTAAAACCTGCTTATAAGCTCTGTTTTTACTGCCTAAAATCGTATAAATATGACTGCTGTACTTGCTGTGCTGTCTTATACTAGCCAATCAGTGACTATCTCTCTGTAAGATGCTGGTGATACAGGGTCACTGATAGATTAGGACACACTACACCTCCAGAGAATATGCTCTTGTAGAAAGAGATCTCGGAGAAGAAGATATGTATGGGCATATCAGCACCTGGGAAAGTACATCAAAATTAGGACTCTCCAAGCAGTTGTCCACTATAGACCAATTAGAAGGTAAAACATGGGCATGGCAATACATAATTTGACAGACTCATCCAAAAAGATCCTGCCCTTGAGCTAACACATGACACTTTTATACAAAGTGCTTTGCATGACTGAGAGTCTGCAAGCTTACAATCTAAATGATTAATGAAGCAAAAGGTGAGGTAATTAAAAGGATGAAACAAGGGCTTGGCAAGTAATTGAAAAGAGTAGAGGGTTAATTAGTGATTGCCGTAGATACTCGAATATAGCGCCACCTGAATATACCGCAAGGGTTACGAATTTGGTAGGTGAATGGGTAAAAATATAATAGAACTTGATTGGCTATATCATTTGATTGACTTATGTACTGTATACTTGACACTTCCATTCCCACCCACTCCCGTCCCCTCAGGACTCACAACACAATGGCCACAGCCTATGGTAAATACAGCAGCAGGATGCGCTATAATAAAGACATGATATTGAGGAGCCGTTTGTTCCTGTATCGGTGGGAAGACTATAAACTTCAACAATAAGAACGGCAGGGAACCAGTTTACCATAATTTAGAACAGCTGTATCTCAAATATATTGCGATCCTTTGATAATTGGTTAAAATGGGAACATAAAATACTAGTGCTATACTCGAGTATCTACAGTAAGTCTGTGGGTGTATCTGCTGTCAACAATGGAGATAATAGCGCAGAAACATGCACTAAAAGTAACACATAGGTAACTAATGAGATGTTATGACAATATTCCCCAGGATGTTTGTTCCCAGATATTTAATCATAACATACCTCTCAGTGTTATATAGTCTAGTGTTCTCAAACATGTTTCCATTTACCCCTTTATTATCACTAATATAGTTGTCGTACTGCAAGTTTGTGTGTAACACTCGCAAAGTTTGCGGGTTGCGAGGCCAGCAATGGGTGCCGAAAGTTGCAAGTCGTGCATGTCAAGGCTTGCAAGGTAGAGCAAAGGAGGGGAGAAGAGGTAGGGAGGACACAGGAGGGGAGAGAGGGATTGCATGGGTGGGGGGGGGCAAAGAGACACAGGGGAGGGAGAGGGGGGAAAGAAATGGGAGGATAGAGGGAGGTAAAGAGAAACAGGAGGGGGCAAAGAGATACAGGGGAGGGAGAGGGGGGAACGAGACACAGGGGAGATAGAAGGGTAAAGAGACACAGGGGAGGGAGAGAGGTGAAAGAGACACAGGAGAGGGGGGAAGAGACACGGGAAGGGATATTGAAAAAAACATATTATCCCGTCATTTGTGATTGGCACTTGACTAGTATTTCATAATATTTTTATTACCCCAATTGTTCCATGGAGCACCTGAATATAGAACAAGGGCCAGTTGGGACTCTGATCTTGTCTGTTCGCCATGTTGAGCAGTATGTCCACGTATATTCAATAAATACACTGTGCACGTTGCTCTGTATACAATACAAATATATTCTGCAGAACAGACATGCTCCTAACCTGCTCCTCACAACATTTCAGGTACCAAGAAGGAAATACATTTTTGAAAATACACTATTTTCTAATTTTCTTGCTACTGCCTAATAATGGGATGTGCTCAAACAAAATGCCCATTATATAGTCGTGTGACGTAATCTAGGACTCCCTGCCCCAGAGCAAAGAAGCAACAGCAAGGGAGTCATAGGAAGCCCTCAATAGGGCCCTACACTGCAGCAATTAAAAAACGATATATATACAGTATATCACATAAGTGAGTACACCCCTCACATGTTTAATTATGTCTTTTCATGTGACAACACTGAAGAAATGACTCTGCTACAATGTAATAAGTGTATGGCCTGTATAACAGTGTAAATCTGCTGTCCCCTCAAAATAACTCAACACACAGCCATTAATGTCTAAACCGTTGGCAAAGTGAGTACACCCCTAAGTGGAAATGTCCAAATTGGGCCCAATTAGCCATTTTCCCTCCCCAGTGTCATGTGACTTGTTAGTGTTACAAGGTCTCAGGTGTGAATGGGGAGCAGGTGTGTTAAATTTGGTGTTATCGCTCTCACACTCTCTCATACTGGTCACTGTATGTTCAACATGGCACCTCATGGCAAAGAACTCTCTGAGGATCTGAAAAAAAGAGTTGTTGCTCTACATAAAGATGGCCTAGGTTATAAGAAGATCGCCAAGACCCTGAAACCCTGCAGCATGGTGGGCAAGACCATACAATGGTTTCACAGGACAGGTTCCACTCAGAACAGGCTTCGCCATGGTCAACCAAAGAAGTTGAGTGCACATGCTCAGCATCATATCCAGAGGTTGTCTTTGGGAAATAGACGTACAAGTGCTGCCAGCATTGCTGCAGAGGCTGAAGGTAGGGGGGCAGCCTGATAGTGCTCAGACCATACGCCGCACACTTTATCAAATTGGTCTGCATCCCAGAAGGAAGCCTCTTCTAAAGATGATGCACAAGAAAGCCCGGAAACAGTTTGCTGACGACAAGCAGACCATGGACATGGATTACTGGAATCATGTCGTGTGGTCCAAAGAGACCAAGATAAACTTATTTGGTTCAGATGGTGTCAAGCGTGAGTGGCATCAACCAAGTGAGGAGTACATAGGCAAGTGTGTCTTGCCTACAGTCAAGCATGGTGGTGGGAGTGTCATGGTCTGGGCCTGCATGAGTGCTGCCGGCACTGGGGAGCTACAGTTCATTGAGGGAACCATGAATGCCAACATGTACTGTGACATACTGAAGCAGAGCATGATCCTCTCCCTTCAGAGACTGGGCCGCAGGGCAGTATACCAACATGATAACGACCCCAAACACACCTCCAAGATGACCACTGCCTTGCTAAAGAAGCTGAAGGTAAAGGTTATGGACTGGCCAAGCATGTCTCCAGACCTAAACCCTATTGAGCATCTGTGCAGCATCCTGAAACGGAAGGTGGGGGAGTGCAAGGTCTCTAACATCCACCATCTCCTTGATGTCATTATGGAGGAGTGGAAGAGGACTCCAGTGGCAATCTGTGAAGCTCTGGTGAACTCCATGCCCATAAGGGTTAAGGCAGTGCTGGAAAATAATGGTGGCCACACAAAATATTGACACTTTGGGCCCAATTTGGACATTTCCACTTAGGGGTGTACTCACTTTTGTTGCTAACGGTTTAGACATTAATGGCTGTGTGTTGAGTTACTTTGAGGGGACAGCAAATTTACACTGTTATACAGGCCGTACACTTACTACTTTACTTTGTAGCAGAGGGTCATTTCTTCAGTGTTATCACATGAAAAGATATAATAAAATATTTACAAAAATGTGAGGGGTGTACTCACTTTTGTGAGATACTGTATATACTAGCGACTTTCCCATCAAAAATGACGGCAATAAAATTTTAAGCCTGGCAATGCTGTTTGCCACACATTGCGAGCCTCTCCCCCCGTCTACCTGACGGGCCTCGCGATGAGTGCCTTCGCCGCTCATTGCAGGGCTCAGCCAACCCACCACATTCATGCTTCTCAATGAGCACCTTTGGCGCTCATCGCAAGCCCCACAATGAGTGCCATCGGATTTGATTGCAAGCCTCTCTATCCCTCTACTTTACGGAGATAGGTTTAGGGTTTATGGTTAGGATTTACGGTTTATTGTTAGGGTTTATGTTTAAGTTTTTGTTTAGGGTTAATGGTTAGGATTTAGGGTTTATGGTTAGGGTTTATGGTTAGGATTTAGGGTTTATGGTTAGGTTTAGGGTTTATGGTTAGGATTTAGGGTTTCTGGTTAGGGTTCATGGTTAGGGTTTATGGTTAGGATTTAGGGTTTATGGTTAGGGTTTATGGTTAGTATTTAGGGTTTATGGTTAGGTTTAGGGTTTATGGTTAGGGTTCATGGTTAGGGTTTAGGGGTTTATGGTTAGGGTTTATGGTTAGGATTTAGGGTTTATGGTTAGGGTTTATTCTTTAGGTTTAGGGTTTGTGGTTATCAAAGTGGCAGATAACACAGTGGTGCTCATATTAAAGGAAAGATCCATAATCTAGCATCATTATATCTAACTAGAATGACGGGAATAACATTTTAAACCTGGTAATGCTGTTTGCCACACAATATGAGGCTATGGGCCCTCTGCGCACCTGTGGTGCTCATCGTGAGCCACAACTTTCCTGCATTGCAATGATCACCTTTGGCGCTCATCGCGATCCTCTCCCCCTGTGTATTTTATAGGCCTCGCACTTAAGTGTTAGTGTCTTTGGTTGTGTTAGTGCCTTAGGTTAAGTGTTACTGGGTTGGGTTAAGTGTCACTACCTTGTGTTAAATGTTAGTGGCTTGTATGAAGTGTTACTGGCTTTCGTTAAGTGTTACTGCTGAGCGCTTGTTTTTTTTGTCCTTCGGGCTACTTTTCTGTCCTTTAGCCTTATTTTCGTTGTGTTGCGTTTTGTCGGCAGCCATTTTTTACCTTGAGTAGGTAAATTTTGTTTGTGAAAAAAACAAAAAATATGTCTCACATTGACTTGCAACCTCAGTCACAGGCTCCCTGGCTCTCCCGCTGTGCTGTATGCGAGTCTGGAAGTGAATTTGAGGCATATTTGTTTTTTTTTTTTAGGTTTTTCCAGTTCTGTGGTTTGGCCGTTAAAGCCGGATTTTTGCGAGGCGCCCAGTGCATTTACGGGTTTTGGTCCTAAGTCGTACGGTCGTAAGTCCCGCGTGCTTCAACTGGTTGCCTCTCTTCGCAGTGCAATGAGCGCCTTTGGCAAGGCTTGCCGCTGCGGCCCTATAGGCGGTAAACGGCAGCCTAAGTCCTGCGTGACGGCTCGCCTCACTTTGTGAGGCTCGCAAAGTGTGACCAACATTGTAAACATTCCGGACAGCCCCGCAGATCCACAACTATATATGTGATGGAAAGCTCATTAGTATAGTAGGAATATACCCTCCTGAGAAAGTAGCAGTCAGAATGTAATGGAACCCTAACATATAACTGCACACAAACATTTCAAATGGCTAACTTTTATTTTTTATTAAAACACATTTTGTCCATTATGAAGTTCAGCTATTCACTCTACCATATAGAAACTATCAACCATATTAGTCCAGTCATTACTGTACTCTGCACATCTGCATGGGCCTGCGCAGTGAAATAGTTAACTTCTACCCAGAAACAGTTAACTCCTATCTATTTCCTGGTTCTCTGTCCCACCCCCTGCCTTCCCAGCCAATCAGCGGCCTTGTTACATGTCAGCGCGAGATGCGTGGTGTCATTGTGCAGTGGCGCTGCTGTGTGTGAGTCCTGTCTTATTATCCTCCTATAGGTTCCGATTATTGTCTGTTTTGTGCTATATTTTATGTTTTTTTTGTACTGTTTGGTTAGAAATCACTATTTTAGTGTAAATACAGAGCTTTATACCCAGTCACGTGCTCACAGCTGCTCTGTGTCATTATAATCTAGATTTATCTGATATTAAAGTAACAGTGCAGAGAAAATCACTTTAATTGTTAATCCATTTTTAATTGTTGCTTTTATAATTAATTACAGTTTATAGATATTAACATTGACTTCACATAACAGTATAGGCATTGGGATGTTCTGGTGACTTGCACACACATTACTGAATATCTCTCTGAGTCACTCGTTGTTGTTGTTTAGTCTTTCAGTCATGTCCGACTCTCTATGACCCTATGGACCGTAGCACGCCAGGCACATAATGAGTCTGGTTGTACTATTTCATAAGGTTTTCATGGCAATGATACTGGAGCGGGTTGCCAGTTCCTTCTCCATGATTTGTAGGTGATGGTACATGGTATAGCTCACAGCTTCATTGAAGCGCACAATCCCCTTCACCACGACAAGCTATCGATCCAGAAGGGGATATGTTTAAAAACTGCTATTATATTATTTTCCTATATTTTTCTATGTTGCATTAGATAAACAGTATTTGGTCATTTCAAAAAAAGGTCTCAGAGCACAAAAACTTATTCAGAACGCTCTTGGTGGCTTGTCCTATGACAGCCAATGAGATCTACCGAATAAAGCATCATCTCTGCACTTCCTGTTAGTGTCAATGAAGTTTAAACCGGTTTTATGTCATATTTTTTTCATGCACAAAAAACTACTTTTTTAATTATTTAAATCATGCTTTTTTTAAATGCTTTAAAAAACAATGTGTTGCATGTCCCTTTAATATTACTGTTTATGTAGTACCTTTATTGTTTGTAGTACTCTATACAAGGGTACAATAAAGTAATATATGTACAGTAAATATATAATGGCGTCTGGGCTCCTAAAATGTATACTGTTGGCTTCTAAATATTTTTGCAAAGTATAATAATTATTATTACCATTATTATTGCTATTATCCTTAATGTGTAACGCGCCAACATATTCTGTAGCGCTGCACAGGGGTTATGTGCATAGCAAAATACAATCACTAATATAATTGTCGTAAGTGTGTAACGCTCCATGGCAGCGTACACACTTCCTAAGTCCGTACAGACGCTGCAAGCGGTCGCATGCACATCTCGCGGGAATAGGAAAACAGGAGGGTGGAGAGACACAGGAGAGGGGGGGAGAGACATGGGAGCGAGTGGTGGTGGAGACATAGGGGAGGGAGATGGGGGAAGAGACATAGGGGAGGGAGAAGGGGGGGAAAGAGACATAGGGGAGGGAGAAGGGGGGGAAAGAGACACGTGGGAGGGAGAGGGGGGGAAAGAGACACGTGGGAGGGAGAGGGGGGGAAGAGACACGTGGGAGGGAGAGGGGGGGAAAGAGACACGTGGGAGGGAGAGGGGGGGGAAGAGACACGTGGGAGGGAGAGGGGGGGAAAGAGACACGTGGGAGGGAGAGGGGGGAAAGAGACACGTGGGAGGGAGAGGGGGGAAAGAGACACGTGGGAGGGAGAGGGGGGGAAGAGACACGTGGGAGGGAGAGGGGGGGTAAGAGACACGTGGGAGGGAGAGGGGGGGGGAAGAGACACGTGGGAGGGAGAGGGGGGGAAGAGACACGTGGGAGGGAGAGGGGCGGGAAGAGACACGTGGGAGGGAGAGGGGGGGGGAAGTGACACGTGGGAGGGAGAGGGGGGGGGAAGTGACACGTGGGAGGGAGAGGGGGGGGAAGAGACACGGGGGGAAGAGACACGTGGGAGGGACAGGGGGGAAGAGACACGTGGGAGGGAGAGGGGGGGAAGAGACACGGGGGAAGGGGGAGAGAGACACGGGGGAAGGGGGAGAGAGACACAGGGGAGGGAGAGGGGGGAAGAGACACAGGGGATGGAGGGGGGGGGAAAGAGACCGGGGAGGGAGAAGGGGAGACACACACAGGTGAGAGAGAGATACAGGGGAAGGAGAGGTAGAGAGAGACACATGGGAGGGAGAGGGATGGAGAGAGGGACACATGGGAGGGAGAGGGATGGAGAGAGGGACACATGGGAGGGAGAGGGATGGAGAGAGGGACACATGGGAGGGAGAGGGATGTAGAGAGAGACACATGGGAGGGAGAGGGATGGAGAGAGAGAGACACATGGGAGGGAGAGGGATGGAGAGAGAGACACATGGGAGGGAGAGGGATGGAGAGAGAGAGACACATGGGAGGGAGAGGGATGGAGAGAGAGACACATGGGAGGGAGAGGGATGGAGAGAGAGAGACACATGGGAGGGAGAGGGATGGAGAGAGAGACACATGGGAGGGAGAGGGATGGAGAGAGAGAGACACATGGGAGGGAGAGGGTGAGGAAAGAGACATATGAGAGTGGGGGAAAAAAAATAATATCCCGTCATTTATGGCGGACAAACGACTAGTATAACATATCACATATATAGTTGTGAGCGTACGAGTTGTTGCTAACGCTGCGGGCTCGCTACTCGAGTCGCGGCCCTCGCAGCGAGGGCACTGCCCGAGGGTCTCAGTTGCTGGCATGGAGCGCCGAAGGCGCTCCATGCCAGCAACTGCGACCCTCGCAAACTTCACGCCGCAACCCAAACAGTACGACACACACATTACGACACTCGCAAACAACATACGACACACGTTCACACACATTACGGACTCGCAACACTCGGACGCAACTCGCAAACATTACAAAATGTAAAACACAATACATACACACACCACATACATAAAAAACTTACCTACACCAAGAGGGAGCACCCAGCACCTCAAAAATACAACTTACACCTCGATTTTACTCGAAATAAAACAGTTTAGAGACTAAAAAAAATCGAAGCGAGAGAAAAAATGGCCGCCGAACAAAACGAAAACGAGGCTACAGCACTCTAAAGTCGCAAAACACCACAAGAAACTCGCAAAACACCACAAAACACCTACGGATATTCCGATACAAACGTATACCACACATTACTCGCCATTTTACGCCAATGCGGAAGTACACGACAACGGTTTGGGCTCGCGCACGCACAGTGTTACACTGCACACATTCAGCACGCTTACACAGCAGATACACACCACTAATGCTGCAGCAACATCAAAACACTTTGCCAGCTCTTCCACACAATGCTTTAAAATAGGTAAAGTATATTCATTTAGTAATGTATTACATATTTCATTATTACACACTAAACAGCATTAGCTACCTTACAATTTCATTGCTGTCATTTTTTGACGGGCAATTCGCTAGTATATATATATAATGCATCTTTATGAAGGCTTCCTATCTGCCTCCTATATAATTGTCCTGGCTAATAAGTTTTAGATATGTTTGTCTACCACTGGAAAAAGTTACTAGGTGTACAGTGACGGAGCTACTGCTGGTGCAGCAGGTACAAAGCACCAGGGCCCACAACAGGGTAGGAGGCTTAGCTACTGGAAGTAAATGAGGAATCTTAATTTATTAGATGAGGATGGCAGATAGTGACTTTTTAGAGGTGGTCTGACCATCGACATATAGTTTTGCCATTTTATTGACCCAAAGGTGTGAATTGAGAAGTTGCAATGGACCCCCAAATTTGCACCGGGGCCCTCCATTCACTAGCTCCAATAATTAATTGGGCAACACAATGCAATGGAACGGGGGTAAATTTCTCTAGTACACTAACATAATGAAATGTACTAAAGTTTTTTGTCATCTTATAATGTGCTCTTTCTTGAAATAAAGAAAAAAAACTAGATCCGATATTGGGCAAAGAAATAAAATATAAAATTTTTCATTTTTATATTAATAATTTAGCTCTGTGCTCTCTGGGGCAGAATTTCTTTATTTAGCTTCCTTGTCTACATCCCTATTGAAAGTACTGGTACTAATTGTCATATTTTATCAAAATTAGCTGAATCATTCTCTACATTCAATGCCAGTTTACACTTGTGAAAGCAGGTTAGCAGAAACAATAATGGAGGCTCCCAGTCATCGATCTCACTTCTTTTCAACTTAAAAAAAAAAAAGTCACTTTTTTGTGCTTTAAAAAACATATTGTACTCCAGTTACCCTTTTAACTATTCCAGTCATTAATACTGTGTGTGTCTTCTGTAGGTATAGCGGGTCCAGCAATGGACGAGGATGCTGTTGTTGTCCGTAATGCGGTCCAAGAGGCCACGACCGAGCTGTCAAAAATTAAAGATGGAGATCGGATGGTGGAGTTATTTAGTGATGTGAAATATTACATGACGGAGGGAGAGAACTCTGCTCCACCCCATCAGAAGACGGAGTTCATTAGGGTCCACTACACACCTTTTCTCAGGTTCTTGGTGGCCAAAATGGGTCCTCAATGGATGGATCTATTGACTTTAAATAGGCTGCCATTATGGGAGAGCTTTTTCCTGGAGGGCCCACCAGACCAGGCCTTTCTTGTATTAATGGACAGTTTTGGACGAACTGGGTGAGTTGTGTCCGCTTGTCCTGTTTGTCCTTATATTACTAATTTGCTGTCTAGGTAAATGTAAAGTGAGACGTCTTTGGAGCATTGGACCCACCTCTCCGAAATGTATAAGTGTCTATGTAGTATAACATAGGAAGTTACTTTTAAAGAAACACTATCATTAGGATTAACTGGATTTTGTATTAACTGTGCATAGTCTCAAAACAACCTTTAGATATAATGATGCAATGTAAGTTATTTTGTTATTTTCTTCAGACTTAAAGGGCCACTTACTTCAGCTCTGTGTAATTAGCAAAGAAAGAAAAAAAACAACCCTTAACAAATGTATCTGTAGGAATCACCTAAACTTGTCTGTTATGGGTTGACTGGTCAGTGCAATCATGAGTCCAGGGAAAAACTGCTATCAATCACTGTCTTGTCTATAGACAATCATCATCACGGTGTGCTCCTTGGCTATCTGTTATTACTCGTGCAACAGCCAGTAGTCAGGATACACTTTGTATGTAAACAGACATAAAACTTAAGACTTTTAGCTGTTATTGGTGTAATTAAATCTTATGCTCTATCACACCATGAAGATCACTTACAGTGAGGTAAATGGCCCTTTAAAGTGTTTGAAATATAGTTTAATTCAAAACTATAGTTCGAGTGTACTTTATCTAATCAGCCCGTTATTCCTTGGAGTCTGAGCCTGGCCAGTCTTTTTTTCTTTTGCATGGCTTTACACCAGGGGTGTCCAAGTTTGGTCCTGCTGGGCCACACACAGGCCTGGATTTGAGGATATCCCTGCTGCACCCAGGTGAGGCTTGCCTTTTCAGTCATCCTGATTGATTTGCCTGTGCACAGAAAGGAAATCCTCCAATCCAGGCCTGTGGGCGGTCCAGTAGGACCGAACTTGAACACCCCTGCTTTACACGGAAGACCATAGATTTAGATGCCCAGGGTGTAAATTGATTAATAAATTATTGGCAATGATCTCCCATAAGCAAACGCTATCAATCCTCAGTGGATGAATCAGAAAGACGGATTGATAGGTAAAAATGTAAAACTTCAATGTAAGTGTACAGTAGGAAAATGCATTTTAAGAATATTTAGTTCATAAAGTATTTGCTATTACTTGCAGTTTTTGAATATACCATATCCGGAACCTCAGCTATGTCACTTGAAGTTATCATATCTACATTTGAAACTAATAATACTGTCTCTGATGTTATGGAAAAGCTTCTTAGATTTTACTGATTGAGCAATTGCTTTTATTGCAAGAACCCAACAGAATAAACCAAATCTACAAGTTCCAGTGGTTTACACTTAAATCATAATTTTTTTTAAAAAGAGGAAATTTAGAACTTTTAATAATTTTTGTTGCACTCGGCCTTACTTAGAACCAGGTGAACATTTTAGCAGTAATAAACTTGGTAACAATACACTAGGAGATGTCAACCAACACTGGCAAATAAAACACAACTTTCAACTCATCTATTCCTGAATTAGCAAATACCAAATGGATAATAAAAATCAATCCTCGCTGGTACAAGTGGGCAGAAATTGTTAAAAACAAACTCATTCATTCATCAATATTAAAAACAAAATATTTGCCTTTTTTGAAAAGCACCTCAAAAGGTTTCATAGGAGCTGACTCAATTTAGCTGGGTAATGGGAATACATGCGTCAGCAACATTTTTTTAAGTTCCGGCCTAACTGGTGTCTGTCCTCCCGTTTCACCCTATAATGGGCTTTCTCAAAGGCTCATTTGAAGTAAAAACTGTAGTCTGCACGCAGCAACTTTAAATACTTCTTTGTAATAGCCATCAGCTTCATACGATTGTGCGCGTGATGACGTCGGACGCTCACGTTTGCGTCATGATGTCATTTCCTCTTCTGCACAGTGATCCATTTGTTTGACTTAGAATTTTTTACAAAACCAATAAGGAATTTAAAGTAACAAGACCAAAGAAAACCCCTATCTCTTCAATGTTAGTTCCTCTGAACAGGAGTTTTCTGATTCAGACAAACAAAGAACACCTTTTTATAACAGATTTAATGATACAGGAGCTGGCAGTTCTTCTTACTATTCTGGTAGACCACGAACACGGACCATCTCTAGTCAAAGAACTATAGATTATTTTTTAGATAAGGGGCAAGACCAAAAACTGCAATATGTCTCGAGAAACAGAAGAAGGAAAAAAATAATCCTTCTACTAAGAATTCACTAAAAAAAATTGGCTTCTTCTATTAACAACTCATTAGTGGAGAATAATAAAGGACTACATTCAGATAAAAGTGAAAAGCATTTAAGACAAAGAATAAATGAACTTTATAAAACAGGATTGAGTCAAGAAAGAAAAAAAGACAACAGAATTGTCAATTTGTCCAGATTTCCCCTAAATAAACATCACTTATATGAACTAGACAAAGGTCTTACATTTGTACCCCTATCTTACCCTAGCCTCTTTGAATATATAAAGGATGTTAACCTTTTTGTAAGGAAATTGGCCCTAAAAAAATTCTATAAGAGGAAAAAGGAAAGGGAATATATTGATCAGGGGATACCACAACAAGATGTAGACATAATAATGGAACTCATAGAAGAAAATGAGAACTTTATTAGAAATAGTGACCGTCACAAGAGAATTTAAACTCAGAAGTAAGTTCACTCCTAACATCGGTGATTATGCAAACTTCAAACAAAAATGGTCACAAATGACATGGAAATGTTATATGAAAAACCTGAAAAATTTGCTCTTAAAGAACTGAAGGAAAATTCAGAAATTGTTATAAAAGCGGCAGATAAGGGGGGAAAGATAATGGACAATAAAGATTACTTAGAGGATTTTAAATGATGTGACCACTTATGGTATTTTGGATAAAGATCCAACTAATGAATTCCAATTGGAACTTCTGTCGATACTTACCCATGCGAGAGATACTGATGTGATTGATTTATGCATACCTTTACAATAAACATCCAACATGTTCAACGTTCTACTCGCTCCCAGAAATTCATAGGAACAAAGTGCCCATTCTGGGTAGGCCAATTGTTTCAGGAACTAATAACATGACACACAATATTAGTCTATATGTTGACAATTATCTAAAAGATATGGTAACAGTATTACCATCATATATTCGGGATACGACCCATCTACTGTGCCATATATAAGACATATGTGTGCTGGCCAATACCATCTTATGTAGCATAGACGTTGAACAACTATATACATGTATTCCGCATGAGTTGGGCATAAAAGCGGTGGAATTCTTTTTAAGAAGTAAAAAAACTGATTTAGTTACTCATAATACATTTATAATTGAGCTTCTACAGTTTCTTCTTCTTCTTTAACCGTAAGTGGTATCACCAAAAGAGGGGGACTGCTATGGAAACACTCTCTGCTCCCAATTACGCCAAATTTATTTTTAGGTTGGTGGGAGGACACCGTGGTGTTCCTAGAAAATACGGCAGAAACAACACAAAAGATACTGTTGTGGCATCGTTTTATAGACGATGTGTTGTGGACAGGCACTGTGATAGTAACAACATAATTTCTCACAGACTTGAACAAGAATACTCTAGTTTTACACTTCACTTATGAATGTCATAAAGATCATATCACTTTTTGGATCTAGATATCTATAAAAGTATGGATGGAACTATACAGACTACCATCCATACAAAACCTACGGCTACAAATTATTTCTGTCATGGACAAGCATGCATCCTATACATCTTAAACGGGGAATACCCACCCGTCAGTACTTGCGAGCTAGAAGAAGCTGCTCTTCAGATACAGAATTTAAAAATAAAGCTGTTGTTCTGAGACAGAAATGTAAAATCAGGGGATACCCAAATAGATATTTAAAAGCTGCTTATCAAAAAGCATTGACAACGGACAGAAATTAACTTTAAAGTTCAAAAGATAAGATCCATACAAAAGATGAAAATAAAGTGATGTGTATAAAAACCTATGGACAGAACTTTCAAGAAATTAGACAAATCATGGAAAAGTATTGGTTCTTGTTAAAGAATGATAAGGATCTGAGTAAGTCACTATCTGATCACGTCCAAATAACATATAGAAGAGCTTGCTGTATAAAGGATGACATTGTTCACAGTGTTTTCCAAATAAATGACCCTCCCAAAACTTGAACCTTTGGCTGGCATGTTTCGATGTGGCAGATGTAAAGCGTGCCAATATATACATCCTAAAATATATTTCGTAAATCCTAACAATCAGAAATTATCTAAGATCAAGGAATTTCATAATTGTGGTTCTTCTGGAGTAGTTTATGTTATGCATTGTGTTTGCCACAAATTATATGTTGGCAAAACGATACGCCAACTCAGACGGCGTGTCGTAGAACACGTCTACTCCATAAACAACAAACTTGATAGTAGTATCTCACCATGTTAAATATAACCACAATAACAATGCTAGGGTGATGCAATTTTTTGCAAATAAAAGGGTCAGTCTAGGCCCTAGAAAAGGGCATTTGGATAGAATCCTCTTACAAAAAGAGTCCAGATGGATTCATCAATTGAGAACACAAAACCCAGGTGGATTAAATGAAGGGTTTTTATTTACTTAATTAATATGAATATTGCAAAATACATGAGATTTAAGGTATAAGATCTTACTGATATAATAACATATAAACGGACATGTATCAATTTGGTTTTTATTCAGAATATATTCCCAAAACATTTTTTTCATTATTTTTAGGAAGTTGCATGTATCATAATGATGCATCTTTATTTATTTTTTGCCACTTTATCCGCACTTTTTTTTTTTTTTTTAAATATACAGTAATTTGTATTCTAATCAAATAATGATTATTAATTATCTTCAACAATTATAATGAACATAGCAACATAATGAGCACAGTTTTCATTAATTAATATCACTTTATATAACTCCATCCACCCAGACGTTATTGCGAGAACGCATTTTAAATCCCATTTATTGGAAATAATTTTTTCTATGTCCCAAAAAGCAGCAACTGCACATGTGCTGGGACTTAGACTGTGAGAGTCCACTGCAGGGAAACTGCGCATGTGTAGGGAGTTCATTGCAGAATTCGAAGTCCCAAAAGGAAGCTACTGAGCATGTGCAGGGACTTAGTTTTTCAGAGGTACTGGGAAAAGTATTGGGAGCAAAAAAAAATTCTAAGTCAAGCAAATGGATCACTGCACGGAAGCGGAAATGACGTCATGACGCAAACGTGAGCGTCCATGTCATCATGTGCGCAATCGTATGGAGCTGATGGCTATTACAAAGAAGTATTTAAAGATGCTGATTACAGTTTTTACTTCAAATGAGCCTTTGAGAAAGCCCATTATAGGGTGAAACGTGAGGACAGACACCTGTTAGGCAGGAACTTAAAAAAGGAATGTTGCTGATACCTAAATTAGGAGTTTAATTTAAGCTAAGGGTATATTTCCATTACCCAGCTAAACTGAGTAAGCTCCTATGAAACCTTTTGAGGTGCTTTTCAAAAAAGGCAAATATATATATATATATTTTTATTAAAAATTGATGAATGAATGAGTTTGTTTTTGACAATTTCTGCCCACTTGTACCAGCGAGGATTGCTTTTTTTTATCCATTTGGTATTTGCTAATTCAGGAATAGATGAGTTGAAAGTTGTGTTTTATTTGTCAGTGTTGATTGACATCTCCAGCCAAAGATATACATGTTTAAGGTAATCTACTTATAAACAATACAAAGTTGGATTTATTCCAAGGGTACTACCTTTCTGACATACACAATAAACTCTAGAACCATAACAATATAAAACAATATATATATTTTTACCAATGGATATGGTAGGGTATTGTTACCAAGTTTATTACTGCTAAAATGTTCACCTGGTTCTAAGTGAGGCCAAGTGCAACGTTTTCACCTTTTTAACAAAAATTATTAAAGTTCTAATTTTCCTCTTTTAAAAAAAAATAAGATCCCAACAGAACCTGCCACAAGATCCAAATTGTGAAACTAATCAAGGTCGGGAATCCATAGTTTTTACAGATACACCCAGCATTGTTCTAATGTAATGGCACAAGAAGGAATATTACATAGCACATCATTTTAATAATATTGTTTTCTAACAATGTGGAAGCTTTGCCAGGAATATATAATAAATGTAGTTAAGCCAGTGTCAGAGCAAATGCTGGTGCAGCAGATGCAAAGTACTGGGGAACCCAACAAGATACGGGTCCTCTGCTAATTGGAGTAAAGAGAGAGGAGAACTGAGGCAGGTGGAGGAGAGGACGAGGATAGGTGAGAGAAAGGTCAGAGGGGAGAGAAAGGTCAGAGGGGAGAGAAAGGTCAGAGGGGAGAGAAAGGTCAGGGAAATAAATTTGATAGGGGAGTGGGGCAGACAGTTATTTTTATAGAAAGGTGATCTGATTAACCCAGAGGTGATCCATCCAACTACATGTATTGGGCTTTTTTATTGACCACTATAGTCACCTACCCTTGTGTAGAGAAGGCCCAAATTATTTTCACTAGCTCCACCACTGAATAAAGCAGTGGAGCTTATTGTTATTTTAGTGAGAAGGTTTCCTAGAGTAACGTAAGTGTTGGAGATCTCACTTATGCAAATCTTCTAACCATAATGAAAACAACTCCATGTTATAACCCCTCAGTCGTGCTTCCATCCATTGTGTCTTTCCTTTCTCTGTTTTAGATCTAGTGTCCGTCTGGATCGTTGTGTTTTCGTCCTAGGGAGGTTCCTGCAGCGAGGGTTACTGGCCGATATGATCTGGGTGGTCTGCCAGCAACAACTTGAGGCTGCTCCCACCCCTATCCTGCATGATGCCATCCTGGGCAAAATCTGCACCCTACCAGACATCATGGCCAACTGCCTCCAGAAGCAGAACAAATCCCTCTTCTACCCCAAGAACTATTACCCAATAGTTGGAAACGCCATACTGCAAGTGCTGCGGTTGGTGTCGGATTGCTTGAGAGGTGAGATATCCTTCCTGGGCTCTGGATTAACCAATATCATGACCAACAACATTAGCAGCTATGTATGGCATGAGCATGCCATTTTTTTTATTTAAAATCTGCTGCTTGTATCTGATCAACCAATGAGTCAACATTTGTAGCATTTTATATCTTACTTTATACCCACACATGCTCACTAGATGGAAACTTGCAAGTAAATTTGCATTCCCTGCTTGCTTTACTATGTGCTTCTCCCCTTGCGCCTTAAAAAGGAATTAAGACTGTCATGGCAGCTTCCATACACTAGCAGAGTCTGCTAAAATTAAGATGCTTTTATGCCCATGTCTTGCACATTTACTAGTGTTGCTAGTTTGTTGCATACTTCACAAATGGGAAGCTTTTCCTAATCTAACCTTAAAAGATTTAATAAAACTGTTTATTATTTTCCAAAACTTACATTTGCTTTGTATCATTTAAATAGTCAGGCCCGGGAGAGGAGCAAGCACTTTCATCCATAGCATGTCTGTGTCAATATACCTTTTACAAGTCATTTTTCAAAGAAAGTTAATTTATAAGGGGAGAATAATGTGTTTGGCTGATAGAACTAGCAAAATAATATACAAAATAGTGGAAATAATATAAAAAAAATAATTCTCACTGTTTTAAACTCACCTTAAAGGACTACTAATATCTAACAATATGAGCAACATGTTTTATTTAGGCATTAATCATTGATAATTTTATAATATAATACTATAAGCTTGCTTTCAAAGTTCAGACTCTGCTGGAAGTGTCTTTGTTTAGCATGCAGCTGCTAAATTTTCAGACACAGTCTTTTATCACAATGATGTCAATTGACTGGATACTTGTTATGTTACAATGGTTTCCTTTTGAAACAAGCTTTTGCTAAGTATCATCTGATTTTTAATAAAACCATTTTAGACCTATCTTTTAGCCTGAAGTGAAGACTGATACTTTATTATTTGAAAAATAATTAATTTAATATTAAATACTGCTATTATTATAAATTAATAAATAGAAATTGTATTAATGGTCAATGCCTAATTAAATAAATAGCTCTTGTTGCTACAGCATTATGGTGGTCGTTTAAAGCTTTTGCAAATGGAAGTTCAATCTAAATATTTCCTTAACCCCAGATCTCCTTCACAGTGAGAATCCCATGTTGGCTTCTCGGCTAATAAACGGAGAACATCGAAAAACTGTGGCCTGTGATTGGATCAAAAGATAATTAAATGGAGGCTGTTATAGTTTGCATCTAAATATCATGTACAGTATTTGCCCCAGAAATGTCTACCAGCCAGGTGACATAGAGTAGCCGGGTGGGTTAGTTCTACAATGTGTGTTATTTGCTTCTCAAGTGGGGCGGCACTTCTAATTAGGTGGGTGTAGCACCTTCCTAAATCATGCAGGGGTGAACACTGATGTATGTAATCATTTTTTAAATGGATATATTATTTGAATGTCTTAGTGTGTTTTCCCAATAATAATTAAAGCTGCTCTTTTTTCCAACAGACGGGAAGGATTGCTCCATCTCATTTGTATCTCGGATCGTGGGTAAAATCTGCATGCAGGGCCGTCATGGTAAGTTACCAACCAATAGCCATACTATTACCTGGCAGTGCAAGGAAGAGTTTCTACATTATGAATATTTTGGCCGTAAAATCCATCTTTCACAGGTGGTTATAATAGTAAGTAAATAAAAAATAAAATAAAAATAATAATAATAAAAAAAAAAAAAAAAATATATATATATATATATATATATATATATATATATATATATATATATATATATATATATATATATACACAAATACATTACTCTAAAACTTATTTTCCATTATAAGACTTTATTTCAGTCTTCACTATTTCCTTACAGGAATTAAGTCTATTTGGCCGTCTCATCTTACTGTCAAAGGAGTTAGAAACTGTACTACAAAGTGTTGGTAGCCATAAATAACGAAAACCACGCTAATGTAATATCTCAAAGAAAATATATATTTTTATATAAAATAACCTTTATAGTGGGTGTCTGCTTACCTTTAAATCTTACAACAAGTGTGTAAGTTCTGCACAGATAGGCAAGAATTAAGTAATAAACTGTATTTAATTTTTTTTCATGCAAATTGTTATTTCTAATTGCTGCACTTTCCTATATAAGACTTAAAAATAAGGCTTACATTTAACTAAATACATAAACATTGTATCTACATGAAATATTGTATAATGTAATATCAGGTCTTGTTGACATTTTGGCTCTCATACAGTTATGTATTAAATGTAAGTATTTCTATAAACCTGCTGACAAAATGAAAGTCCAGACAACTCCCGACCCACAACCCTAATAACGCTTTTTATTCCTCCGCTGTATCACTTTCGGTTTGTTTTATTCCATCTATTCCTGTTGCTGTATGTGTGCTTTCATTCTCCTACAGAGGAGCTGTTCTCCTTACTGGTGCCACGTTTGTCTGCTCTTGTCAAAGCAAATTGTATCTGGCAGAGAATGTGCTGGAGACTGATGGAGTCTGTGCCTGACAGGTGGATGGAGGCTGTAGTGACTGGACTGGTGCAGACCGCACGAGGGTAAGACATATTCCTCTTACACTGCTGTCTCTAATAACTGTTAAGGTAACACCATGTTATATCGCTGTCATGTCATAATCTGTTTCTCACTCTCTTTCTCCTTCAATTTCTTCATTTCTCTTGTTTTCTTTCTTATCTGTCTGTTTCTCTGCCTGTCTCTCTCTCTCTCGCTGCCTGTCTCTCTCTCTCTCGCTGCCTGTCTCTCTCTCTCTCTCTCTCGCTGCCTGTCTCTCTCTCTCTCTCGCTGCCTGTCTCTCTCTCTCTCTCTCTCGCTGCCTGTCTCTCTCTCTC
Source organism: Discoglossus pictus (assembly GCA_027410445.1). Classification (NCBI taxonomy): domain Eukaryota; kingdom Metazoa; phylum Chordata; class Amphibia; order Anura; family Alytidae; genus Discoglossus; species Discoglossus pictus. The sequence goes on from CM050172.1 coordinate 80,367,888, forward strand.
TCTCGCTGCCTGTCTCTCTCTCTCTCTCGCTGCCTGTCTCTCTCTCTCTCTCGCTGCCTGTCTGTCTCTCTCTCTCGCTGCCTGTCTGTCTCTCTCTCTCGCTGCCTGTCTGTCTCTCTCTCTCGCTGCCTGTCTGTCTCTCTCTCTCTCGCTGCCTGTCTGTCTCTCTCTCTCTCGCTGCCTGTCTGTCTCTCTCTCTCGCTGCCTGTCTGTCTCTCTCTCTCTCGCTGCCTGTCTGTCTCTCTCTCTCTCGCTGCCTGTCTCTCTCTCTCTCGCTGCCTGTCTCTCTCTCTCTCTCGCTGCCTGTCTCTCTCTCTCTCTCGCTGCCTGTCTCTCTCTCTCTCTCGCTGCCTGTCTCTCTCACTTCTCTCTTTCAGACCCTCTGTCCTGTCTCAGCTGCTGGGAGATTTGGTCTTGAAGAACAAAACAACACAGTTCTTGCTGACTCAGAAGATGCTGTTACTGCAGTACAGTCTTAAGGTGAGGACTCACCCAAAGTAGGACAACCATTACAAGTGTCATGATAATCACTGCAATGCAGCAGAACTTGCACCTTGAAAAGTCATATCTCTTTCTCCACTAGGTGTTTTTCTACACAAATATAAAGGGGTGATAAAATCCTAACAGCCCAGGCTAAAAAACCTGCTTCCAGCTCAGAACTCCAAGAAAAACAGTTATTACACTGCATTCTGGGAAGCTAACCCGGGACATGCAAATGTGCCCACAAATGCCTCACTCTTCAATCCATAGCCATTATCAATCATGGCTTCCTTTAAGCTTATGCATGCTGTATTGCAAAGGTTTAATGCAAAGCCAAGGTTGGAATAAACACAGGCTGAGTATCCAATCCATGCACAGCTGTTTCCAGCTTACTGGCTATCATCAGCATGGAGCGGGATCTCAGCCTGTGTTGTGGAAATTATGAGTAGGTAGTTCACCACAACAATTATACATATACTGCCAGAAAATATCAGGTACACATAGGGACAGAAGTATCACTGTTTATTTGTGTGTGTATATTTATGTATATATTTGTTTCTGTACGGTGGAGGCCTTCGCTTGCTCTTGTTGCTCACCATACACTAAATGGTTGATTATATGTAGACTAATGCACACATGAACACTGTTTAGCGCTGCATCTGCAATTTGAGGTATGCTGATGCCCTAGGCCTCAAAGGCAAAAACACGCCACTGGCTTGAAGACCAGGTTGCTTCTTTGCTGTGACCTTGTCATAGGCTGCTCAGGTTGTAGCCATTTACCAGGTTTTGTGTGTCCTTAGGCCTTTTGGTACAAAATTTCTATTGATAAACAATAGAGAGGACTGCCATTACAAGTGACTGCCAGTATTTATCTTGTCAGATGTAACTTTTTTCCAAGTTTCCCATTTCTGTTTTCTGTAGTAAATATAATTACAGTATTCTGGAAGATTTACTCCAGGACTTTTTTTACTTCTACGTAGGCTTTAACTCACTAACCCAATGTGTGATAATGTATTTCTATTTTATTACTATGACTAGCGACTTGCCCGTCAAAAATAACGGCCAAAAAAATGTTAAGACACAAAAGACAGACCAAACTGAGGGAGGAGTCCCTGAGTAAGGACTTGGGTGATCTAGAAAGATTGAATCAACGAAGTCCTTCCAAGCACCTATGTAAAAAAATAGATAAAATTAGATTGGAGCTGGATTTATTATTATCTAACTATGCTGAAAAAGCGATTAGATGGATAAATCACAGGTTGTATGCCAAAGCTTATAAACTGGACAGCTTACTGGCCAAGAAACTCAGAAGCAAAATCTCTTGGTCAAAATGTTTTCGAATTAGAACTTCTGCTGGTGATATCACGGCCAGTCCTAATAAAAAACCTTCTTGTAATTTTTCAGAAGATATATTCATCCTGTCCGCACCAGCATCAGCAGGAGCAACAGAGATTTGCCTTTCTTGGCTCCTGTGATTTGCCCACTCTGTCATCGGAGGAAGGGGATCTCCTTAACTCCTTAACTAGGGTTACAGAATTAGAGGTTAGGAAGACTACTATCGGCTTCAAGAAATATATTGAAATTCTTGCCCCCCCATTTAACTAATCTTTTTAATCAAATTTTAGAAGGTCACCAAATGCCCCAGGAATTAAATCAGGCGGATATGATATTTTTCCCCAAAGAAGGTCGGGACCCCCTAGAAGTTAAAAATTATCGTCCAGTATCACTTCTAAATAGGGAGATCAATATTTTAGCAAAACCGATGGCCAATAGAATCTCCCAATTTCTTCCCAGACTCATTCATAAAAACCACGTGGGCTTTGTCCCGTACAGACAAACGGGGGATAACATTAGGTGCACTTTAAATTTGATATCATGGGCATCCCAAAACCGTACCCCAACCTGCTTATTGGCCTTAGACATAGAAAAGGCTTTTGATACTTTAGAATGGCCTTATCTCAAAGCGGTATTACTTTACTTTTCTGGCTTTGGGGGGGGGGGGGGGGGGGACCTCAGTGAGACCTACTATAGATCTCCCAAAGCAAGGTTGAAATTACCAGGCGAATCCACGGAGGTACAATGGGGCACCCGACAAAGATGTCCCTTCTCACCCTTACTCTTCCTTGTAGCAATAGAGCCACTTGCTCAGTCTATACAATCAAATCCAGATATCCATGGCATTCAGATTGGACAGCATAATTTCAAATGCAGTCTCTTTGCTGATGAATTCTTAGGCTCATTCACGAAAAAACCTCCATTCCTGAGCTACTACGAGTTCTCACTCATTTTGGAAACTTCTCGGGACTCAAAACAATGCTAAGACGGAAGCATTAGGTATTGCACTTTCTCAACCATAGTTTCAATATCTTAAGCAAAACTTTGATTTTTCATGGCCTAAATCACATATTAAGTATTTAGGGGTTTATATAACCAGTAAATTGGCAGATCTATATAAAGCTAATTATCTATCCTTGAACAAAGATATGATGATGGATTTACAGAGATGGTCAAAAGGGAGAATTTCATGGCTAGGCAGGATAAATGTGGTTAAAATGAATATTCTTCCCCGGCTTTTATACCTATTTCGCACCCTCCCGATTCCAATTGTTTATAGGGATCTTGAGAGGTTTCAAAATCCATTTTTTTTATTTATATGGAACTCCAAATCCTCGAGGATTTCCAAATCTACTATGTACAAACATAAAACCAAAGTGGGGATCTCATGTCCCAACTTTAAATTTTATTATAAAGCGGCACAGCTCTCATTTATTCCCCTTGCACATTCCTCTCAACACCATCCACAGTGGGTCTTTATAGAAAACATACAAATGTTCCCATACTAATGGGATACCATTATATGGCTTCCCAAGCCAAGTAATGTCCTGGGGAAAATAAGGAACCAATTTATCAAGTACTCATTGGTTGTATGGGCATGGGCGATCCGCAATTATCATTTAGCCCCAAAATTAGCTAGCATATCCCCTATTATACCCAACCCACTACTAACTATTCATCTAACTCCAACTTCTAAACACTGGTGGAGCTTCCGGAACCTACTGACTTTTGGGGCCTGGTACCAAGAGGGTGCAGTGGTTACTTTTGAATATATGAGAGACAAATATAACCTAACCTTGGTAGAGCACTACACCTACTGTAGATTCAGGCATTTTTTATGTTCCACTATAAATTATTTGGGAACCCTGGAAACCAATTGGCTCGCTAGACTTTGCAGGGATCTACCACTGTCGAGCAATATTATAAACTTATTATATGATCTCTTAAATGAGACTTCGCGGTCACAAAAAACAAAATGTATGCAACTATGGGAAGAGGATCTGGGATACACTCTAGACCAAACAATTTGGGAACAGAGTTGGCGTAGTCTTACCAGAGGATCTTTAAACTATAGCGTGTTGGAGACTTCGATAAAGGTCCTACACAGAATCTATCACACACCAGTTAAACTATTTAAATGGGGATTGGCCCAAGATTCGAAGGGCCTCATTCTATTATCGGCCGTAGACGCTGCGGGGCCGCAAGGACCGGCCGCAAGCTATTCGGCTATTCTATTCCCCTCCGGCGGGGGTTCCGGCAGGCTTGCGGCCGGCGCCTTGCTATCTCTTGCGGCCGCTCGCGCCGGAGGAAAGCCTTTGATCTTAAACGGCCGCAAGAGAATCGGTCGCAAGAAAAGCCTGGTTGCAATTCTATTGCTCCGGGAACCCTCTCTGCAAGGCTAAAAGCGAGCCGCAGCTTACTTGCAGGAAAAAGGTCCCGCTAGCACCAATTAAGCACATAAAATAGCCCAAATAAAGCCATCCTGCACTCTGAGGAGACTATAAAGTGATTTTATGTTTTAGCAAACATTCCCCTATACTCAAATCCGTAAATAATTTTTTTTTTAAATATATGTCAAATATCCATGTAAAAAGTCCAGAGGGCTTGGAGCACCTCAGACCCGCCCACTCTGCGGCCGGAAAATAAACAGTTAATGTAAACTCGGGTTTGGGCTGATGTGCAAGCTTGAGAGGGGGTTACTATTAATCCTCATGTCCCCCAATATGATCCCTAGCATTTACAGAGCTTTATAGTGCTGTCTTGAATTTATTTTTGACTTTAAAGATTTCTAAGCTTACGGCCGGTTGCAAGATATACGGCCGGCCGTAAGGGGAGATCCTTGCGGGGCCGTTTAATAGAATTGCGAGGTAACAGGAGCCCCGCAAGGAATCGCAGCCTTACGGCCAGTTTACGGCCGATAATAGAATGAGGCCCTAAGTGTTTTGGAGGGGGCTTTGGACAGAGGTATTTGAACTGGCTTCTAAAATCTTTAAAACCAAAATTTACAAGTCCATTGAGGTTTGCCTCCTAGGCCTTTCCAGCTTGCTTCTAACATCCCATTAAAATCGTTTGTTACACTTTCTGATCTTGGCCACAAAAATCCATATTGCTCCACAGTAGAAGTCCTTGAATTTGAGTTTGGAGGCAGTTAAGAATAAATAAAATTTTATTTTGATTAACCCCTCTATTGGATGACTCTGTTTCTAAGTTTATGGACATTTGGGTTCCATGGCTTATGGAACCCGATAGTATTTCACTGGAGTCCAACACAAGCTGTTAATCAATGGGTAGTCCCCTAGTGAAAGGGCCTAGGGGAGTGGATGGCCCTGGAGGAGGTGGACGGAGGTAAGAAATATTTGACATTATTTATTCAACCTGGATAATCTGTGAACAAACTGTTTTATGATTTCATCCCCCCCTTCCCCAATTGGGGATTTGACAGTATCAATGTTACAGGTTTGAGAAACTACAATATATTAAAAACAAAAAGATAGGCTTTTGTAAATGGCTCTTCGGGGCAGGTATTATGAAGTTAATAATCAAACAGTTTTATACTCTAGGATTTTGAGCCCGGATAGCAGGCACAGTGTATAAGATAATGTTTTATATGTGAAAGATGTATCTACCTCATATGAATGCTTCCTCACTGTAATGTGATTTATCATTGCCTAATAAAAAAATGTTAAGCCCGGCAATGCTGTTTGCCACACAATCTGAGCACCTTCGGCGCTCATCATGTGGCTCGTTGTGAGCCTCTTCCCTCTCATTGCAAGCCTCTCCCCCCGTCTACTTTACTGGGCTTGCGATAAGCTCCTTCAGAGCTCATCGTGAGCCCCGAGCCACTTTCATGCTTCACAATGAGCACCTTCGGTGCTCATCGTGAGCTTCTCCACTACTTTACATGCCTTGCCAGTCATTGCAGGCGTCGTCCAACCCACAAGTTTGTTGCTTTGCAATGAACAACTTCGGCGCTCATCACGAGGTCCTGCGTGCCTGCATTGTTCGGCAAAGTGTTACTGGCTTGGCTTAAGTGGTACTGGCTTCGGCTAAGAGTTACTGGTTTTGGCCTTGTTTCATCCTGTTTGAGAAAATGTACGTTTTTTCGGCGGCCATTCTTTTCTGTCTTCTAAAAACATGAATTATGGGTCAAATTAGATTGCAACCTCACTCGCAGGCTCCCTGGCTGTCCCCCTGAGTTGTGTGTAAGGATTTTTGTTAAGTGTTACTGGCTTAGGTAGTGTTACTGGCTTTGGTGATGGGCATCTTCAATCTCTTTCCATCCTCCATCAGTGGAGCGTAATGGGGCAAATGGCATCTCTGGCGGGACACAGGACCCTTAGAGGGACCCTGAAAAAGCACTATTGCGAGAGCTGGAATTTCAGCAAAGTGCTGCAAGCCTAGCGATGAGCGCCTATGGCGTTCATTGCAGCCTAAGTCCTATGGGCCAAAGGCACTCATTGCAGGCCTCGCTATGCGAGGCCCATTAATTGCAGGCCTCGCTGGGCAAGGACCTGCATATTTCGGGCTTCGCTGCGCAAGCCCTGCAAATCAAGCGTAACGACAACTCGCAGATTGACAACTATTACAGTTGATGTGGAATGTATCAAATGAAATAAAATATCCTGCTTAATATGAAGTAAGGTGGCAATATTTGTGGTAAATTTGGGAGCTGAGACAGTCATACATAAAAAAGTTGGAAAAAAAAATGTTACCTCATATAATTCTAATTTAAAATATTGTTTAAATTGTAAAGGAGAAATTAGTAGATTCTTCAGTTAGTTCAAAGGTGATTTTGTACGGGCTTGGGGTTTCATGGGAGATGAGTTAGAAGCAGATCTTTAGCTGGGGTTTTAATTTTTACTTTCCTAAACTTAAAAAAATCCTCATTATGGGGTTGTTAAATTGTTAAATCTCTGCCAGGAAAACCTTATGGATAAGCACAGCCAAAAATATTGGAGTGGGATGCTCCATTGGACCACAATTTATCTGGCCTATATGCTATGGCCTGTCCATCCAACGTGACCCTACATGGTATGGCTTAAAATGTAATTGAGGTACACAAAGTACACCTTTCACCACAGCAAGGTAGCGATGATGGGGTAGGTTTCTCTTAGATCAAGTAAGCATATGCTGTCCCAACAGCATATGAGGAGATGCTACCCATGTGTAATTACTCATGATGACCGGGAGAAGAAGATATATGCTGCCATTCTCATTCCTTGCTTAGAGTATCTCTCTCTCTTTCTGTTGCAGAAGGAAATGTTGCAGAACATACTGGGATACCTATCTTTGGACAAAAGTCGCCGACACCTGTTGGTCAAGGTGAGCTATGGAGAGAAGTTAGGAATATTAGAGGAGCTAGAAGAGGCATTGTATTGAGTTGTTATCTATGTGTGTGATGAGGAGATTTGATTGTTAATTACTATAGTTTTAATTTTATATTTCACACTTTTGTGTCTGAGATTCAAAAAGGATGAGCATGGGGGGTGGTTGAGGATGAGGATGAGGATGGGGGGTGGTTGAGGATGAGGATAGGGGGTGGTTGAGGATGAGGATGGGAGGGTTGAGGATGAGGATGGGGGGGTTGAGGTTGAGGAGGGGGGATGGAGGATGGGGGCGTTGAGGTTGAGGAGGGGGGATGGAGGATGGGGGCGTTGAGGTTGAGGAGGGGGGTTGAGGATGAGGAGGGAGGTTGAGGATGAGGAGGGGGGTGGAGGAGGGTGGTTTAGGATGAGGAGAGTGGTTTAGGATGGGGGGTTGAGGGAGGGGGTTGAGCATGAGGAGGGAGGATGAGGAGGGTGGTTTAGGATGAGGAGAGTGGTTTAGGATGGGGGGTTGAGGGAGGGGGATGAGGATGAGGAGGGAGGATGAGGAGGGTGGTTTAGGATGAGGATGGGGGTTGAGGTTGAGGAGGGAGGTTGAGGATGAGGAGGGGAGGGGAGAAGAGACACAGGGGAGAGATAGAGGGGGGACACAAGAAAAAGGGCACACAAGAGGGACACAGGGGGCAGCACATTCCCCACCCTCGGCTTATACTAGAGTCACTCATTTTTCCCAATATTTTGTGGTAAAATAGGTGCCTTGGCTTATACTCGAGTATATACGGTATATGAAAGAATGTTTTTTTTATTTTTATAAATTACCACGAAGAGAAGGTTTACATCACATCCTCTTTCATACATTGGAGCTTGTAAAAGAAAATCTTCTGTTCATGCTTCGGTGACCAAATTTGTGTGCGTGTCTAATTAAACTTTTAACAGTTTATTTTAAGTTAACTCTAGGGTTTGTTATAATAAAATTCACAGGTCTAGGTGTGTGCTAACGTTGCAAATAAACATTAGACCAGTTATTATCACCAAGATGATGCCGAGTGATATATGTCTCTCTCTTTCAGATCATGCTAGAGCTCATGGAGGTTTGGTCATCAAGCACTATGGTGAAACATGCCCATCATGCCCAGATCCTGCACTTGTGCCGGGCCATCTTTATCTGTCTGAGCCTCCTGAACAAGAAGGAAATTGAGAGCTGCAAGGATGGTGAGAGCAGGAGTGTATGAGGAATGATGAGGTGCTACTGAAAAAAAGAGCTGGATATATTTTTGAGTAAACAGGAATACAAGGTTATGTCCATTACCAAAATAGGTAGGACATTGCCCCCAAAAATAATCTAATTGCCAGATTTTGGGATCAGGAATGAGACTATTAGCAGTGGAGTTTTTGTTTTGTCTTCCATTGGATTAATCCACAATGCACATTTCACTTAAGAAAAGGATCAAAGGAGATCTGTCTCAAGTCAAACTTGAAGGACTCTGTTTATTTTTCAATGATAATTAGTATGTTACTATGATTTTTTTGTTTCTTTTTGTCCTATTTGCACCCTAAATTTTTCCTCTCATTCTTTTCCCTACTCAGATGTGCTATTTGCAATTACTACTGGCACCCGAAACTATGTGGATACCACTGTACCTGCCATCAGACATTTGGGGTTCGTGGTAGCAGAGTGTGTGAGCCGTCACATGGACCCTGGTGGCCCGCAGTTAGCATTAATGGTAACGTTTGTGTTCTTTATCACGCAGACCCTAACTGGCTCCTTATCCACTGGAATCCTATTTGGGCACAAATTTATTTCTCATCCCTAAAGGGTACTGTCATATAATTGTATCAAATAAAAACACCGTTCACAGCTTGAACACGATGGAACAGCCATCATACATTTAAAAACGCTGGTGCTAATACTTTTGCACTCGCTTTAAAACGGGACAATAACATTTTAATGTTACGTGCTTCCTCTGTGTATATTTGCAACATACATCTCAGACAAGTTCCTTTTTTCCAGTATGAGGAGGATGAGGAGTGCAAGGAATTGAAATCTCTGCTGACACCTCCTTGTCTTTGCCCCACGGACCCTTCACAAAGTGTGACGATTTCGGTAGATAGGTAAGGAGTAAGTCGGCAAGAGTTTTGCTATTGCTCTCTGTCTCCTTAATAAGACAAGTGAAGCATTTTTAATAATTTGTTTCATTACATGAAAGCTGTGAATCAAAGAAAAGTTTAAATTTTATGTAACAAAAATGTGTGTGTGTATATATATGTATATATATATATATATATATATATATATATATATATATATATATATATATATATATATATATATGTTATTTCTGTGCAGATTTTGGAAAGGTAAGAAACTTTTTTTTAGGGTGGTCCTTGAGCCATGTTGTTGCTATATCCTGCTGCAGCAACGGTTTGCAGCCTATAGTTCTAGAGCCAATTGTGGCTCCGTACAATTCAACATATGACTTTTGTTATCTGCATGTAGGGTGAAGTGGATAACCTGCTCCATAAATGGACACATTGAGCTTGAACAAAGATTGTCTTTCAATCACAAGTTGTCTTGTAAAAAGTTCAAATAACAGCTGGGAATTCATGCCATTGTCAGTTTACTTCAATGTTCTTTGCAATTTCTACCACCCGGCTTTCTTTGAACTGCAGATTAACTGGATAAATAAAAGACATAAATCCTACACATATTTTAAAATTTACTAAGTGTCCATTCTTCATTTTAGAACAACATATATATTTTGGAATAACTTCCCTCTTAAAATAAATCTAGATGACCTGCTGTACTTTATGAACAAAAGCTGTGCAACTACTGTTAGTTGTTTGAAAAGTGTATAAATCCAGTTGAGACGTGAGAAGCAGAGAGAAGGGGCTCAAATTATTTGTCTTCACCTTGCAGTACACCATCCAAAGTAGACGTACCCAAATCTGTCACCCGTACTGAGAATGTGTCCAAATCTGATTCTGAGCTGGACAGGTGAGTGACCATAACCCATGTGTAACTCTATCTATAAAAAGGTGGGGGAAATTCAAGAGAAAAGCAAGAACATCCGAGGGCACATGTGTATTTGGTACATGAAATTAAAGGGCCACTGAACGCAGAGAAAATGTATTACATTGAATCAAAATTCATCTCTTCTATACTTTTTATGGAAAAATTGTAGTAAAATATATTATTTTTTGGGGTTCACTTGCTTTATTTACCTGGACTTGCATTAGAATATGCCAGATGAAGAGCCATGGACACAGCTGGGCAGGGTCCACTTACAACATGACAAGAGGAGCTGACAGTAGCCATTTAATGTGATCATATCCATAGCAGGGAAGGAGCATTTTACTAAGCAATAAAGTATTATTAGTGTTTATTCATGGGAGAGTTTTGTGTGCGGTGCAGTATTCTTGAGGTGGGGCATGTGAAGAAGAGTTTGATGTAGCTGTAGTGTATTGGCCAGCATGCATGTGCCGAGTGAGGGAAGGTGGAGGTGCCTACGTCACCTCTCCTGACAAACCGTAAATAACTGATGTCTCCACATCTCTGCCAGTGACGATGACCTGGAGCCCTATGACATGAGCACAGATACAGAGCTGAAAAAGGGCAAAGCCCCAGCGTATATCCGTGATTGTATGGAAGGTGAGAAATGAGCATGTATTCCATGAACTTCTAATATTTTATTAGCATGAACCTTACATCACTGTCTCTCCATCCCTCTAGTGCTGCTATCCGATGACCTAGACAGGTTGGAGGTGACCATGACTTCACTGGCGGCCCTGATAAGAGCAAACCCTGCAGCCACCAAAGAGGTACGGGCAGAGTATCATCAGGAAGCCTTGTTAAAATTATCCCTTTCTGAGTAAAGTTGACGTAATACTTGAGTGAGATACGGATTAACCCACCTGTGCTGAAATAGGGATATATCATTAAAGGACCACTGACATTAAATAATCCAAACATTTGAAGCGTGAGTTAAAGTCCGGCTGTCGGTGTCCTTTGGGACTGAATTTGAGATACCCCAATGTAGCACATTTTATTCTATGCAGAATTGCTTCTCATAGCATCTTCTCTAGCGCAATTTTTTGCCCTTTGATCATTTTTATTTTGGGATTAAGATGGGACCGTGGATGCTGATTTATTTTTTTTGTTGCTTGATACTTCTGTAATGAACAGTTTTCTCTTCTTCAAGAGGATTTCTGACCCTAAAGGAAGAAGATAAAGTTATTTTTAGGTGACAGTTTTTTTTAAAGTGTGATGATCCCAAGACAGGGATGGGGTTATTATATGTGGTCACAGTGTTGTGCTGTTTTTACAGTAATATTATCCCTGCAGGTCAGTGTGGAGTTTGCCAAGATCCTGCTACATCTAGATGACAAACCTGGAGTGGAGCGTTTCACAGAGCTGCGATATGGGGCCTTGGTGGCCCTGACTGTTACAGATCCTGTGCCGGTAATTTTGTGTCACTTGCTGAGCGATGTGTGATTGCTTTTCCAGAATGCATGTATATTTAGATATGAGTGAGTTGATATATATTTACACTTATGTGTAAAATATATACACAGTGGTACCTTGGTACTTAATCTTAATCTGCCCCGGACGGCAGGTAGAGTACCAAACAGATTGAGTACCTATCAAGCATTTCCCATAGAGATCAATTTAAATTTAAATAATCCCTTCTAAACCCCCGAAATTTCTTATTTTAACTTTAACTGATGGTTTTGTTTCTTGATACAAACCCTTAAAACTAAACCGACATTAATAAAAAAACAATAATTAGATTAAATAAAACAAAATTTAACTTCACTTTAACTGTACTGAGAGGACTTGAGGGCCCAAGGCACAGGCTGCACTTTGGTTCTTATAAGCAGAGGCTGCACTTTGGTTCTTATAAGCAGAGGCTGCACTTTGGTTCTTATAAGCAGAGGCTGCACTTTGGTTCTTATAAGCAGAGGCTGCACTTTGGTTCTTATAAGCAGAGGCTGCACTTTGGTTCTTATAAGCAGAGGCTGCACTTTGGTTCTTATAAGCAGTCGCTGCACTTTGGTTCTTATAAGCAGTCGCTGCACTTTGGTTCTTATAAGCACAGGCTGCACTTTGGTTCTTATAAGCACAGGCTGCACTTTGTTTTTTTAAGCACACACTGCACTTTGATTCTTGTAGGCACAGGCTGCTCTTGGGCTCCTATGCCACAGTCCATTCTTTACGTCCTGGTGAGACAGGATGCAGGGTGACACTAACGCGAAGAGTGCAAAGGAAACGTCGAGTTCCGAACCAATTTTTTCTCATTCAGACCCTTTGCGTACCGAAATAGACAAGTTCCGAGAGGTCCACTGTGTGTGTGTAATTATATATATATATATATATATATATATATATATATATATATATTCCATAGGTAGAGAACTACCTATTTTATCAAAGTATAATATAATTCAAAACAAAATAAATGTAAAAAAAACAATCCAGTCTTGCTTTTTATGGTTTTAATCAGAGTTCAGTCTTAAATGCTTCTTGGATGACATAAAGATACATTTTAACTTAAAAGTTGATTAAGACATTTGAATCTGACAACATTTCGGGAAATCTAACAAATTATGAAAATTCATTTTTTTACTAAAGATATTTGATGATATCTGGCAAAATTTAAGTTTTACTTCTATACGTGTATAAAATGGCATCTAAACAATATGGTGGCAAAGAAAAAAATACAAGCACTTTTCTACTTTAAATTATCATTTGAACCTGTGTTTTTAATATTTGTATGGTCTGGATTCTTCATTTTCTTGTATATTTATTTTGTATGGCTTGTATTTATATAACTTGTATACATTGCATGTGTGTAATACATACTTATAAGCAATGCATAAAAGGTAACTTATATGCAATGCATAAAACCTATAATGGTATGTAGGATACTTCTATGTGGCAGGATAAGATAAGTAAAGCGGAAGACTTCTGGTCTGGCAGCCATATTGAAATCACTGCTTATCACCTCTACTCCCTTTAACCGGCTCCCAAGCCACAATGTGTATATATAGTCCAAATCAGCCCTTCAGTTCCTGTAAGTGCTTGTAAGGCATAGGGCATACACTTGTGGATAGGTGGACTCCAAACTTTTGCAAACTGAAATTCTAGGAGACCCTCTTGCCATCCTGGTCCTAGCTATTTTCTGTGTGTGACCGCAGCCTAATGCAAGTCTAGGTTCAATAATTTAAGGCTAAGGCATAATTTTGACCCAAATTTGCCTCAATATATATTTTTACTTATTTATTTTATTTTTAAATTAAATGTTGACTATGGAGGAACAACGTCATATGTACCCAAACAGATTGTCGACCAGTTGGTATGGGTGATCGCCTACTTCTTCATAACCCATACAGGGGAGCTCAAGAATTAACTCATGAAGATTACTTCCAGCTACTCCCAACCTCCTCAGTGCTACTAACCAGCTCACATGACAACCACTGAGCAACTCCAACTAAGTACCAACTACTCACTGGTGAGCCACAATGATCCCAGGCCCAATATGAAGGTCACCCGACAATCCTCCCTTCAAATGGAGATGTATGACACTCTATCCAAATTGTCAACAGGGCAAGTTACCCACCCTGAGCAATTAACTTATCAAGGACAATATGGGGAACCAGATATCTCCATAGTACAACTCATTGTATTTAAACAAACTATTTTGCAGACCCAAGATAGTGGAGATAAACCAGAGAACACTCACAGATGATACAATGGCAACCTGTGAAGCTATCATGCAAATATCCCAAGAGTACTTATCAAAAAGAGGTACTCATTATTCAGTTGGGAACCTACAGGATATGCAGACTGTCACAATCTGGCAAAAGAAGCACAGAGACACACTCTGGATCTATGTAGTTGGAAAACTTTAATACACTATGTAAGAAAGCCCAGTCTCCACAACAAAAAGAGACTGGGACTTCATCTCCAACCATTACTGCCGTTACTAACAACAAGATCCAGCTCAGCGATTACACAAGGTAACCTGATTCTGATTGAAGACTGGGAGAGCAGGAACCAATATGTTAAAATACTGCTTGTATATTCCCCCAAATCTAGACTTAAAGCAGGCATCTGCCAACATACCCTCTACTATATTAAAAATGGATGGGAAAACCTAGTACCAAAAAGATTGCTCGACAGACTTACCATGAGACATTCATTGAACAAACTTTTAGTTTACGGTTACTTGGATTTCTATATGCTTTTTGGGGTAAAACATGTTTACTTCCAATTTACACTTTTATGATTTTTGTTCTTGAGTAGAACGGAATAAAGCTCATTTCCCAGACGACTCTCTGCTGTTAAAGAATAAAATATTATAGCTTTTACTGGACCTTATATAATTGATGGGAAATTAGCTTGAATTCAGACCAATACTGTAGTCTTCAAATTCACAAAGATTAATCATTAATGCATACTTACCTAAAGAGATATGTAAGTTTCCTGGATTATGAATGCATCTGATAGAGGAGAATTAATAGTATATAAAAAAAAAAATGTTTGCATGAAAAAATACCCAAAAAAATATTTAAACGCTTACTGTGAAGTTAGCAAAATCTATTGTAATTTCTGACCGTTTAAAATTAAGGTAAACACCACCTCCATAATTTGTTTTGGCCAATCCGGATCAATGAAATATTTGACACATAGCACTATGTTAGTTGCTATGGCAACAGCACACAGCATAGACAGGAAGCAGGGATGAGTCATATCCCAGCAGTGACTGGGAGGATGACAACACTGCTCTCCTATTTGCTGAGCAAGCAAGAGCAGGTAAATAGTGGGTTAATATTGCTCCCCGGATGCTGCATGCTGATTGGGTGGGGATCAGGAAGTTGTGTAGACACCCCCTGGGGTTGTCAACATAATCATTAGAGGGATTTTTAGATATGGATAAAAATAAAATGTTTTATGAGATGTGCTGTATACACATAGGCTACTTTGTGCCTATAGAGTGAAGAAACGTATTAATCCAGCAAACTTATATATCCCTTTAAGTAATACTATTATACTTTTTCTAATTCTTATAACGACAACTACAGAAGATAGACTGAATTCACTGAAACTTCCAAATACAGTCTTTCTATTATGATCAAGTTGAAAATACTCAGTTCCAGGACTATTCTATATTGGACGCCCACTTGGTACCATTGTATTCTTTCCATTTTAACCCTATACCTCTATTCCATTCTCCTCCTCCTCCAACCTCTATATATTGTCTCCTCCCTTCCAAACTACCCCCTTTTATAAAAAACACTGTGAATTCACTGTATATTTCAATCTTTATTTACCAACTAATGGCTTTGATATGATCATTTTTGCATGTCACAATTGTACTATGTACTAAGCATAAGATTGAAGGGTTTGATCTCGCCATTTTACCTACTGCAAAGATAAGGAAAGCTGTGTGAAACTATTTCGTACTGATCTCTACGTCTTTTCACAGGTGTCCGAGTATCTTACTGGTGAATTCTACTCCTTAAATTACAACTTAAGACAGAGAATGGACATGTTAGATGTACGTATGTCTGAGGATCTTTCTCATTGCTACCTATGTAGTTGGTGAGCGCAGCATGTCATTGAAAGCGTGTAAAGGGACAATATAGTGGAAAAATAAAGTTTTACTAGCTCAGTTATGTATTGTTAAAAATATGACTTATATTTTCAACTTTGCTATGCTTACCTCTGGGCTTTTGCCATTTCGGCCTTCCTCCAAACATGTGAACCTCCATTTTCCACATCCTAATGCAGACAGCATGGCCATTGGCTCCTTATTGGTGTCATTTTAACTTTACTCCTTTCTCACTTATAAGTTGTTTGTTAAAGTTATTGCTTTTTCAGAATTGTATCCATGGATTTACATACTTGCACCTTTTTCCACCAGGTTTTGGCAACCGCAGCACAAAAACTTTCAGAGATCTCAGCCCGGGTCAAAACTGTGAAATCAAGCTCCTTAAACAAAACCTCGAAAGCTGCTGTTGAGTTATCAGGTTCGGAGAAAGCAGATGCACCCATCGACTGGAGAAAGGTGGTGGAAGAAAGAATTAAAAGCAAGACCAGACGCTTTGGCAAGGTATTGGCAGGGACTGAGCTAGAAATGAAGCAAAGAACATCTACACCTTGGTACCTTGTTGATCCTTATCTCTTGCTAATCATATATCCTTGCCAATTTCATCTTTGCCATATCTGCAAAATGTGCCCCTCTATAATTATTTCTGCAACTAAACTGTTAATTCACTCTCTTATGTACATCTGCTTTAATTACTACAACTCGTACATGCCCAACTCGTACATGCCCAACTCGTACATGCCCAACTCGTACATGCCCAACCCGTACATGCCCCACTCTTCATCAAATTCAAAATGCCTCCGCAAATTTTATGTTCAATGTCTGCACAACCCACACCTCCACTTTCCTGGCCAAACTACTATAGCTATCTATACTGTGCTTGCAGCGTCTCATACTAATCAACCTGTGATTATCTCTCAGCAAAATTCTGCAATGTGCTGCTGAGATGTAGTCCCTTATAGGCTAGGACACCTCACTGGGCATCTAGCCCTACAGAGTCTGTGTCTGCATATGCTGCAGTGGTCAGACAAATACAGGGACTTTTAAAAAAATATATTTTTATTGTGACAAAACAGAATACAAATAAACTACACCAGTGTTGTAAATGCACTTCAGTAAATGGTAACAGTAAAAGAAAACACAATTACATTTTTATAATATAACAGTTTTCTTTTAATCTTTTTACTGTAATTCTTATCTCTTTATTTCACCTTTTCTTAATTCTAACAATAACAAATCTATGATTATAAACCTTTTATATAGTAAATCACATATATAGTTGTAGTAATTGCGAGTGTTGGTCATGCAGTGTTAAAAATTACGGGCGTACACAATGAGTGCCGAAGGTCGTTTTTGAGCCTCTCCCCCCTCAAGCCAGTCATGTATAGGGCTAGCGATGAGCGCCTTCAGAGCTTATCTCGAGGCCCGAAAGTTCTGGGTTTGACGGGGCTGCAATGAGCGCCATAGGCCAAAGGCGCTCTTCGTGAGTTACAGGCTTCAAAAAATGTAAGGCTTTAACGGACGCCATTTTGTCACGGCTTTAACGGCGGCAAAAAGAAGCCAATTAATTACAAAAATTACTTACAACCTCACACACAGCACAAGGGGACAGGCAGGTAGCCTGTAAGTGAGGTTGCAAGCTAATTTGATATTTAACTGGCGTTTTTGGGAGGTCTGAAAATGGCTAAGCGAGAAAAAAAATGGCGGCCGTAAAACCGTAACTTTTTTTTTTCCAAGCCTGTATATCGGAAAAACATTTTGTTCTTGGGGAAAGTTAACAATTTCCCAAGCCCGCAAATGGTTTTACATCCGTAAATGCAAACAGGAGGTCAGAGGGGGGGAAGAGACACAGGGGAGGGGGGGGGGCAAAGAGACACGGGAGGGAGAGATTGGGGAGAGGCCTGAAAGTTGTGGGATGACCTATGCCAGCAATGAGCGCCAAAAGCGTAAAGTAGAGGTTGCGGGGAGAGGCCTGCAAGTTACAGGGGGGAGAGCCTTGCATTGTGTGGCAATCAGCATTGTCAGGCTTCAAATTTTTTTGCTGTCATTTTTGACGGGCAAGTCGCTAGTTAATATTATTTCTAAGAACTGTATTTATCTTTTTTTCTGCTTTTTATGTCAGATATCTTACATGGCAAATCCAAATATTAATCCAAATATTAAGCAAATCCAATATCAAATAACATATTATTCATAAACCTTTTTACAGGCACTATATTTTTATTTTATCCATTAAAACAGAGTTTATAAGAACTACTTAATAAAATAAAGTACATAAAAGTAAATAGATACATAGAGATATTATATACCTAGTAAAATCCAGAAACCTTCCATATCCCTTTAAGACCCACTTCCTCTCACTTTCCAAACCTGCACAATTTCAACAATTATCCAAAGCTCAATTTACTCTCAGCCTATTATATAGTTCAGCGAAATATTACTTTCTATATCGCAAAACAATGATGTACCAGGTTGTATTTATGTAAAGCACCTTGGACAAAGACACTATATACAGATGTAATTAAATACAATATGGGCCCAACAATGGCAGTGTCCTGGAAACTACATACAGCTAAATACTTATTATTATATATTGACAAGTTTTTGTGTTTCCATGCATTGGGAATGTTTGTATATTACCATTCTGCGACCAGGCTCTGTAGCCTTTAAGTAGATGCACCGTTTATCCTTGTACGCCTCATGCAAACTGGTTAATCCTATAAGTTCAGTTATCTGTGTTATACACCCCATACACTTAGCTAGAGATACTAATTATTCCACATCTCACGACCTGTTCCATACAAGAAAGTGTGGCCCAGTAGAGTTCCAGCAGCCCGGACCCTTTCCAGTGGCAGTCCTATTGGGTCTACAGGTAAAATAGCCCAAAACCAGTTCTGCTGCCTAGCCTTATTGTTCCATGGCTGACATTTTGTTTTCTTTTACATCGCTACCTGATATCTTCACCCTTGATGTTGGTCCCAATCTTTTCCTGATCCCTGGTCTCATTAAATATGACCTCTTAGGCATATGGCTTAATTCTACCCTGTTTAGGTTTGTATGTCTACATATTGTCCTCTGGTTGGAGGTCCCTCCTCTGCCACCTCTGTACAATTGATCAAACCTATAACAATCAAATGTAAAAAATTAAGACTCCGTTCCATTATAGTAATCTATTTGAATATATTCCAACAGGCTATTTAAATATAATCAGAACACATGAAAAATAGTGGGAATTTTGACCCATGGTTGATAGTAATAAATAGTTTATTAAATATATGTATATAATAAAATGATAAAATACATTTTTTGGAAGACTTGTATAATCTTGCCTGGTTATACATGCATCTTGGATTTAACCCATAATGTCACATACTGGTATTTTCAGTGTGTTTTGTGCTGTGTATTTGATGGTTGGCTGCAGTGACTGGAAACCTCACTTGTCATCATGGGCTTAGTTCAAGGTACACCTATATTAATGGTAAGATTTAAACAGTATTATCCTAAACATGCCTGCTTGTCTGTTGTTACCCAGACATTTTATATACCAGTTACCATGACCATTCACTACATTCCAGCCTAGATTTTGTTACCATTTGGTCTAACAAAGTATTGAGGACTGATCATTGTGAATAGTTGCTAATGTCTTATGGCAAAATAATCAAATTTAAAATCATGACCCTAACATATAAAGCCCTCAACAACAGTGCACCCCCTTATATCTCTGCTCTTGTTTCAAAATACTCTCCCAACCGCCCCCTTCGTTCTGCTAACGACCTTCTTCTTTCCTCCTCTCTTATCACCTCCTCTCACTCCCGTCTTCAAGACTTTTCTTGTCCTGCCCCTACTATTTGGAACTCCTTGCCCCGCTCCATTAGATTACCTTCCTGACTAAAAACCTTTAAAAAATCACTAAAAACACACCTGTTTGAAAAAAATCATATCACCTTCAGCCTTAAGATGTACAACTGCACACTCCACAGCCTAATAACACTTACACCCACAATCTACAGTACAACACACGGACATCTCCACTTGACTAAACAAATTGCTTTCACACTGCCATCTTGTATCTATCACCCTCTTGTATCACACCTAAACCCTTAGATTGTAAGTTTGCGAGTTTTCAATTGTGTGTCGGTGCCTTGGAAACCAGCTCTATGTACATTTGATTTTAAGCTCAAAGACGGGGCCCTCCATTCTTTATCAGGTGTTAATTAAATTTTTGCCATGTACTTAACCCCTGTACAGCGCTACTGAATATGTTGGTGCCCTACAAATAAAGATAATAATAATAATAACCGAGCAAAAAGAAAGATGTGATGGCGTAGTACCAGGAAACGTGATAAGGTTTTTCTTATTGTTTTGGGGACATCTTTCTCACAGTAGACTAGACAATCATTGATTCTTATATTGTTTTTATCCTATAACTATACAGTGCACATGTTATGTCCGTGCTATTCCTCAGGTCACGGCTCTCTCTTCATTAGGGTTCATCGTCTCCAGCCCCAGTTGCGGCCCCAAACCGATTCCATCCTGTTGCCGGACATTTCTTCTTTCCACTGATTCAGACCTTTGACCGGTAAGAGCTAAGCATGGGTTTATATTTAGAGGGAAGTGGCAATTTTTCTTTCTTTCTTACTATTAAGTTGGAAAAATATACTTGTATCTGTCCTTTTCAAGAGTCAAAGAAAAGCAGATTAATAGACGGCATTAAAGATATCATTAAGGTTCCCTGGTGGTCCAGTGGTTAGGATACGGTGCTTTCCCCGCTGCGACCTGGGTTTGATTCCAGTCAGGGAACCAAGAGGTCACACAACCCTGAAGCCATGCTGGGTTGGGCCTGGTCAGTACTTGGATGGGAGACCACCTAGATATACCAGGATCTGTATGATGTGGCCCACTGGAGAAGGAGCAGGCAACCCACTCTAGTAGCTCTGCCATGAATACCGAGTGGATCAGCATGACGTCATGGAGAGTCAGACATTACTAAACGATGCAAACACACACACATACAGAAAACTGTTTCTACTTGTTGCATATTATTTCTGAATCTTTAAAACTTCACATTGTGTCTGCAGCAAGATTTGGCAGGGGAGCAGGTAGAGCTGAGGTTATTTTTTTGTGGTGAGTCGGGAAATTGTATATTTTATAAACCCCAGCTTGTTTTATCATGGAGATTTTCTCTGTATAAGTAGTTGTAATGTCCTCTATTCATAAATATGATTTTTTTGGCCCTTTTTAATAGTCAAAGTTCAATTTTCAGCAGCTAACCAAAATGCAGAATCTATTTCTATACATTTTTCACAAAATTGCTTGTGCAGATAACGAGAGAGGACTCGCAAGGGGAGTTACAGGCAAGGAGACCATAAGTGACATTGAAAGCTAATTAGCTATTCAATTGGAGGCCTCCCAACGGCTGCCGAGTTATGGCCTTGAAAAAAAGTGGCGGTGTTAAACCTGTACATTTATTTTTTCAAGCCTGCAAGGCTTGGACCAATAGCGATTTATGATTCAAGCCTTGCGGGCTTAAGAAAAAGGTACAGGTTTAACCGCCTCCAAGCCTGCAAATGTTTTCAAAGCTGTGAGAGAGTGGGAAAGAGACACAGGGGAGGGAGAGGGTGGGAAAGACACACAGGAGAGGGGGAAGAGACACAGGAGTTACGGGCTTGCGCATTTGCGCAGCGCATGTCATGGCCAGCAATGAGCGGCGGGGCTCACGATGAGCGCCGCACAAGGGAGGGAGAGGTGGGGGAAAAAGGAGACACAAGGGAGGGAGAGGTGGGGGAAAAAGGAGACACAAGGGAGGGAGAGGTGGGGGAAAAAGGAGACACAAGGGAGGGAGAGGTGGGGGAAAAAGGAGACACAAGGGAGGGAGAGGTGGGGAAAAAAGGAGACACAAGGGAGGGAGAGGTGAGGGGAAAAGGAGACACAAGGGAGAGAGAGGTGGGGGAAAGAGACACGGAAGTTACGGGCTTGCGCATTTGCACAGCGCATGTCATGGCCAGCAATGAGCGGCAAAGCTGCTCATTGCGGGGCTCACGATGAGCGCCGCACAAGGGAGGGAGAGGTGAGGGGAAAAGGAGGCACAAGGGAGGAAGAGGTGGGGGAAAAAGACGACACAAGGGAGGCAGAGGTGGGGGGAAAAGGAGACACAAGTGAGGGAGAGGTGAGGGATAAAGGAGACACAAAGGAGGGAGAGGTGTGGGAAAAGGGAGACACAAGGGAGGGAGAGGTGGGGGGACAAGGGGCACAAGAGAGAGGTGGGGGGGGAGATACAAGGGAGGGAAAGGTGGGTGGAAAAGGAGACACAAGGGAGGCAGAGGAGGGGGAAAAGGAGACACAAGGGAGGCAGAGGAGGGGAAAAAGGAGACACAATGGAGGCAGAGGAGGGGGGGAAAGGAGACACAAGGGAGGCAGAGGAGGGGGGGAAAGGAGACACAAGGGAGGCAGAGGAGGGGGGAAAAGGAGACACAAGCGAGGCAGGGGAGGGGGGAAAAGAAGACACAAGCGAGGCAGAGGAGGGGGGAAAAGGAGACACAAGGGAGGCAGAGGAGGAGGGAAATGTGTTCCGAGGGCCCATAGCTTCGCATTGTGTGGCAAACAGCATTGCCAGGCTTACAATTTTACTCCCGTCATTTTTGACGGGTAAGTCGCTAGTACAATATCCCTACAACCCCTGTCAACAGTTCCCTAGAGTATAAAACTCAAGGATTTTTTTGCTTTTTATGTCGTTCGGATTTTAAACATTTTTAACAAGTTGAAATAAAATATTGTGTTTTTATATTATTAGTAAGTGGCATCTATGAAAAAAGTATTCTAGCCTTATAAAAGTAAAGTATTCTAGCCATGTACATTTGGACTGTACCTCAAATATGCAACCTGAATGCTTTAAGATACTTAAAGATAACTGATATATTGTTTTTCTCTTCTAAGACCTGTGGTGACTTTTGATCTGCTTGGAGAAGACCGCCTGGTGTTGGGGAGGCTGGTTCATACACTTGGCATCTTGATGCACCTTGCGTTACATGCTACGGTAATTAACTGCAAAAAAATAGTTAAAGGTACAGGAAAACCCACATATTGAAGATATTTGAATTTCTGGGATTAAAATATCATCTGAGTTTTAGAAAACTAGATTAATGATTCAACAGAACAGAAGGAGGGCTTAACATTACTGCACAAGCAGTGGCACAGGGACACAAATATACATATTTCACTTTGCACCACTTGTTTTGCAAATATATTGCAATGATTTCAAATCCCTGGATTTATTTATAATGTTGAATATGTGTATAAACAGTATGCATGAAACGCCAGAAAGAATAGTAATCCATCATGAACCCTTCTGCATGTATTCACTGACAAATAATGCTTAAAGGGCCACTGCACAATAAAAATAAGTATTTGTTTAAAAAGCTTTGAGTCATACAGATAGCTTTTAGTGAGAAAAAATAAATCTTGATGCCTCTGCTTGGCCCTAGTGGAATCCATGACCCATAGGTGGAAGCTGTATGTGTGAGGGTATTTACATTTCTGGAGAGATATGGTTGCTTCTGGGCCAGTAAGGTGAAAGAGGTGTGGTGTCAATTTACATCTATTTTACTTTACAAAGGCTCTCTTCCTCTCTTTCCTAATAGCCAAAACACCCCTCATGATTCAGCTTTGAGGAAGTGATGAAACAAACACAAAATGGATGCCTGTACTCGTAAAAAAAATTCTTGAAACATTCAGATTTTCCCAAAAAATGTTTGTCCATGGCTTACACAGTGGCTAATATTAATTCTGTACATGTTTGACAATATACAGTAATTTGTACACACTTTACGCTCTATACCCTGTTTGCTTGTCTAAAATAACGTTACTCTTATTTTTAAGGTTGCATCTCAGATGGGAAAAGCCCTGATGGAGTTTATTTGGGTTCTCCGCTTCCATATAGACCCGTAAGTATGGTGGAGGTTGATAGTTGCCATCTCCAACCTGTTAAAAGATGTAATAAAGTGGGTAAATGCGAAACTGCTGAATGATGCTTAATATGGTTGTGTTTTCCCTGTAGGTTTGTCAGACAGGGTCTACTATTCTGTGTGTCTACCATTTTGCTGAGTGTCCCTTGGGAACGACTTATAACAGATTCCACAGATGAGGTTCTAGAGATGAGCTGTTGGCTGGCGGGTGAGTACTTGACATTATTAGAAACATTTTATGTATTTATTTATTTACATTTGCATTTAGTCCTTTGTCCATGGCACTTTACATAACTACAAGGTGGTACATTGTTGTGTATTATACAGACAGATATGAGACAGCATAAACATAGGTTTGTTGCTGCAATGTTGCAAAGGGCCAGAGACAAGACCGGGGTTATGGGTTCAATAGATCAAGCCAAGTGATCTGGAGAAGTGGGGTGAAGGCATTTAAGTCATGTTGCGGTTAGACAGAGAAATGGTCTTCCGGAAGGTTAGATATTAAATCTTTTGTGAAATGAGAAGATATTCTAGAGGTAAGAGAGGCAAGATAGGGAAGTTCAAGACGGTGTAGAGATTTGCAAGCAATAGTTAGAAATGTTAATTATTTCACTGGCACTTGGCATTTTGCTATATTTTGGAAGGTTTAATGGTTTCCAAAGTTTGACATACCTGTTAAAGGTACTTGACATGGTTTAGACCTTTATTCTCATCTCGGAGGCTCCTAGAGTGTTTCCATCTTGAAAACTGACTGGGGTGATATTTTTGGTCTCCTGAAGAAAGACGCTTTTTAATAAATCAGAGTATTTATAAGATAAGCATGCCCATTTAGCCTTATCACAATGTGATAATTACTTAAACTGACCATGCCGTTGTGGAAAAAGATATAGTGCAGACTTTCCAACAACCTATGGCTTAGGTTCTGATAAGTTTTGGGCTTAGGTGCTGATGAATCCCCATATTTCAACTCTAAAGCTCTCCTTATTGAACACATTAAGATTTTCATGTGTCCTATTACAAGCATCCTGTGTCAGTGTCCCATTCTTTGTTACTAATAGACGCATAACATCGTGCCTTGCAAGTTGATCTACAAAGTTAGTTCTTTATAATGGAAACGTATTGGTGGTTAATATAATACCAAGAAAATAATCTTAGGAATCTTGGTCTCTCTTACTTTATTTTTTGTTCGTTTCATGCCTCTTACTATCCTTGTTTTTCTCTATTACTAACATTTTAATAGATATTTCAAGAGCACTGTTGTGTAGTATAAATTACCCCCAGCACTCGTTCTTCTTCCTTCCAGATGTGGCTGAGAAAGACCCTGATGATGACTGTCGGCGACTGGCTCTAAATGGCCTGGTGCTCATTGGAAAGCTGAGAAACAACCTTAAACCACCTAGTGGCAAATGACTAAACCTTCCAAAGTCCTCTGTACGATTGTCATATTTTTGATGTGCTGGAGTTAGCTGACCATTGACATGTGGCCAGGACTTTGTTAGTAGCTTAGACTCTAAAACCATGTCAACCATTCCACCAATGGCTTGCAATTGTTATATGGAGATGGATACCACAAAACTGCTTGAATTCCTCTTGATGCTGACCTACTTTGGTTTTGGGAAAATGACACCTTGCACGTAGATGAACTCTATGATCTAGCAGGTCTCTACTATTTCTTTCCACCTCAGTTTCTTTCGAAACTGACGAATTGTAGTGGGATATACACTTACCATTTTATGTGGTTTGTAATGATGGTATGTGTGTTAGCCTTTTATGATTCCCATGTCAGTAAAATTAGGGGAGAAATGGAGGGGTCCTCTTGAAAAAAACAGGCCCTTCAGAAGCTGTAAAAAATATTACTGTATAATTACTGTGTAAAATACTAAAAACTTTATAATAAAAAAAAGAAGCTCTGACTTTAAGGCAGAAATGCAAAAAAATATACTTTTTCTTGTCTCTGTGAGGTAAAAAAAAAAAGCCTTAAAAGGGATTTAGGAAAGAATTTTTAAATCAAAAACAATAAAAATATGTATTTCTCAATTTGAACTTAAAAATGTGTACAGATATGTAATAAATGAAACGTCTTTGTTTATAAAGTGATTTCTTATTTTAAATAACAACTGAAGTTTATGAAATATTTGTGTAGTGAAAGTCTGAATATATGTCAGGGACTAGTACTAGAAAGTCAGACCCTTCTGGGATGAAAAATGTATTTTAATGAACAAAAACAGGATATACAAAGTTAATATCCAATGCTTGTATCAGTCCGTGTGCAGATACCATAGCAGTATATATGTAACACACACAGAACTCCTACCTGATAGGAACGGAAGTACCAGCGCTGGACACAGGCAGAACTATAGCCAGACATGAACAGATGTAACCACAGCTGCAGCTATGAACTAGGCAGGACAACGACTCCCAGCAGGACTTACTTAATGCTTTGGCTGAGCCCCATCACCTGTCGATGACTAGGGGATGGGGATATGACCTATTGCCTTCCTTGACCTACCCTGAGGTCTTCCACACCCATATAAAACAAATGTTAATGTAAATGGCCACTGTAATGGTCCAGTTTTAATAACTTTAAGTAATAAAGATGAGTATACAGAGCTTTTCAATTTATTGTGGTTAAAAAGTGTATCTTAATTTGAGTCTTTAGCTTTTTTATCAACTATCATTATACTGGAGCTCCTCCCACATTGTTCGTTCTGTGGCACAGTCTGCAGTAGTCTTGCCTGTAGCTGCATAAATTCTGCACAACTTTACTGGCAAAGTCTAGGTATTGTGCTATATGACAAATATTATAGGAGCTTCAGCCTAATAATTAAGGTAAAAAAACTTTTCCCCCCCAAGAATAATCATTTTTAATCATAATAAATAAAAGCTGGATGATCATACCTGCCCATGTCATGTAGTCATGTAATATGCACTGGAGCACACAAGAACAAAGCAATATGTATGGGATGGATTCTATTAGATGCTGAGACAATTATGATCATTTATGAAAGATGAGCACAGGGTTTGCAGCCATTCTTGTTTTCTTTTGCATAATACCCAGTTATACGGACTTAAAATAGATATACTAAATAAATGTTATCTAAGCAGCTCCACCAGAATAAACTACTTCTTATATGTAGGTTCAACAAATTATAGGATGATCTTTTCTATATGTTTTTTTTGATTAGGTTAACTGGGTGATGGACAAAATGTTTTTTTTTTTTTTTTTTTAGAAAACAAACAGCCTTTTATATTTTTAACATTTATATGCTATTACTTTCTTCAAAAGTTCATAACTTGTTTTCTGAGGAGCCCAAATAATTTTTTGGGGTAAATTTTAAAGAGACAAAAAAACTGCAGCCTCGAATGGTACAATCCAATTTTCAATTTCGAGAGACCTCTCAGCAGAATAATTCAGCTTGATGAAAGAGAATTTGGAGGAGTGGGCAAAAAAAGGAAAAAATATATGGAGAAGGAAGTTTGGGTTATTTTGATACATGCATAAATATTGTAATTACAAACATAAAAAATGGTTATCTACCTAACAATAAAAAAGTCAATTATTTAGCATAAAACATATGTAGAACTGCTTTTGAATGTCTGTATTATGGCAGATTATTTACACTTTTTTGTAAATTTTTAATTAAAGAAAAAAAAAAAAAAACTTCTACATATGTATTATGTTAACTAGATAACCTTTTATTAATTTCATGGCTATAATGTCTATCTTACACAATACATTTGTGTGTACTGTAAGGTTGTGGACATGTTTTGTAAGTACAATTTTTCATATGTATTAAAATAACCCAAAAACTTACATCACCATATATATCATATATTTTTGCGTTTTTTTTTTTTTTTTTACCTTTTTCACACTCTTTGAGATAGTATGTTGAGAATCTGCAGAGATAACATAAGGAAGAGAAAGAGGAACAGATAATTGGAATGGTCTTCCAGTGGAAGTGTAGAGTCAATCATAGTTAAGGAATTAAAATATGCCTGGGATAAGTCAACATTAAGGCTTAATAAGGCATACTTTTGGGTTTATAGCATGGACAAGTTAGATGGGCGTTTTTAGTTATCGTTATAAAATCATTGTTTCTATAATTAAAAGAGGAGGCAAGAAAAAAAAGGAGAAATAAATAGAGAAACAAGAGCGGGAGAAGGGAGAGGAAAACCTAGAACTGTGTTTGTTCTTTAGTCATGCATGGCTTGATATCTACTGTTCATGTTCATGTACCGCTATCATATCACCACATAACACAGGCTTGTTCTCACTTACCTCCAATGTTATATACTAAATGATACTTTAACAAATTATAAAATTGTTATGGTAGGTGGGATATGGGTGATGAGGGAAAAAGAAGGGAAGGGGAAATAGTAAAGATCAAGAAGCAGAAAGCTGAAAGGAGCGGTAAAAAGCAAGAGAGGGAAAAGTGAAAAATAGAAAATAAACAAAGAGTAGAATCAGCTGTATCTCTTGCAAGAGTAAAAAGCTACATGCAAAAGTCAGGTGTTGTGGTGCAAAAATATATGCCTAAAAAAAGTATACTAGTCATTTCTAATTACAATGTTATGTGTACCTTTGTGCAAATACTGCTTTCCTTTTGATATACATACTGCTTCATAGCGCTGTGCCGTCAAGCGGGAGATTCCGGTAATGCTTGATCAAGTTTAATTTCACTATTTTGTGTGTCCCCTGTTCGTATATTCACCCCAGTTCCAACGCCCCTGCCACTGACACTTTTAACTGCCACAATAACATTTTAGAGATAGAAGCTTCCTCTACATTCAAAGTATCCGACCAGGAAACCGCTGCAGCATATCTTGTTTTATATTGAAACACACACACATATATATATATATATATATATATATATATATATATATATATATATATATATATATACCGTATTTATCGGCGTATAACACGCACCTTTTCTCCCTGAAAATAGGGGGCAAATGATAGGTGCGTGTTATACGCCGATATTCCCCCCCCCCCCTCCTCATCCTCAACCTCCCTCCTCATTCTAAACCCCCCTCCGCATTCTAACCCCTTCCTCCTCATTCTAAACCCCCCCCTCCTCAACCTAAACCCCCCTAAATACCCTCCCCCCCCTCACTTACCTGCTTCTGCTCCGGCCTCCGACGTCACATGCGCGCCGGGTCAAGGAGCACAGCGGAGGCCGGAGCAGAAGCAGGTAAGTGAGGGGGAGGTATTTAGGGGGGTTTAGGTTGAGGAGGAGGGGGGTTAGAATGAGGAGGGTGGGTTTAGAATGAGGAGGAAGGTTGAGGATAGGGGGGGTTGAGGAAGGAGGATGAGGATGGGGGGGTTGAGGAAGGATGAGGATGGGGGGGTTGAGGAGAGGGTTGAGGAAGGATGAGGATGGGGGGGTTGAGGGGGTTTGAGGATGGGGGGTTGAGGAGGGAGGTTGAGGATGGGGGGGTTGAAAAGGGGGGTTAAGGATGAGGAGGGGGGTTGAGGTTGAGGAGGGGTTTTGAGGAGAGGGTTATGGATAGGGGGGTGAAGGAAGGAGGATGAGGATGGGGGGTTGAGGAGGGAGGTTGAGGATAGGGGGGTTGAGGGGGTTTGAGGATGGGGGGGTTGAGGATGAGGTTGAGGATGAGGAGGGGGTTGAGGTTGAGGATGAGGAGGGGGGTTGAGGTTGAGGATGAGGAGGGGGGTTGAGGTTGAGGAAGGAGGATGGGGGGTGGAGGATGAGGATGAGGAGGGGGGTGGAGGAGGGAGGTTGAGGATTTTGCTTCAAAGTTCTTTTTTTGAAAACATTTTTCCCCTGAAATTACCTTCTTAATATATATATAGTGATGTCCCGAACAGTTCACCGGAGAACTATTTGCGGTGATTTTCGCATGTTCGCGTTCGCAACGAACGGCGAACATATGCGCTTTTCAATCCGCCCCCTATTCTTTATCATTGAGGAAACTTTGACCCTCCACCTTACAGTCAGCAGACACATTCCAGCCAATCAGCAGCATACACTCCCTTCCAGAGCCTTCCATCTGTATGACAGCCTCCATTTTAGAGTCATTCTGTAGCTGCATTCGTTGAGAGAGGAGATATATTCTACCTGCTGTTGATTTAATAGGGAAATAGATAGCCAGGCTGTGTATTTAGCTTTAACTACACACCTGAAGGAATTCTTTTGATATCTGCTGCAAGGACAGCAACCCAAAAAGCCCTTTTTATTTTATTATTTTTTTTCTGTGTAATCTACTTCATATGCCTGCCTGCTAGCGTGTGTGTGAGGCCTATTGCATCTAGTCTGCCAACTTTTGCCAGTGCACAGTGACACTCCTATCTGGTGTCACAGTAGCTTGCACGCATAGTACCACTAATCATAAAAAAAAATGACAGGCAGAGGCAGGCCACCCCGCAGGGGCCGTCGTGGTAGTGGTGCTGTGATTCCCTTTGGCCCTAGAATAATGCCCAGTTTTCAGAGGCAACGTACCCTGAACTTGAACAGTTCTGAGGACATGGTTGACTGGCTAACACAGGACACCCAATCTTCTACAGCTTCCGCTCGGAACCTAGACTCACCATCCTCCTCCAGCTTAGCTTCGGGCACCTCTCCAGTAACCATTCGCCCGCCTGCCGCCACCACCAACACTAGCACCACAGCCGCTTCACTTGATCCGTCAGCAGAGTTATTTACAGATCCGTTGGAAGAAATGAGTGATGCACAAACATTAGTGCCAGAGGATGTAGATAACAGGCATATGTCCCAGTCAGGCAGCATTACACACATGGACGTACGGTCTGATGATGATGTTGTACCCGGTGCTTCTTCCTTTGTTGAGTTGTCAGATACAAGTGAAGCTGTTGATGATGACGATGCGTCCGTGGATGTCACGTGGGTGCCCGCTATAAGAGAAGAAGAACAGGAGGAAAGTTCAGATGGGGAGACAGAGAGGAGGAGGAGACGAGTTGGAAGCAGAGGGAGGTCGTCGAAAGTAGCTAGTGGCACAGTCAGACAGCATGCATCGGCACCCGGGGTCAGCCAGACAGCACGCCAGTTAACGCATGCTGTTGCCACCACCAGAATGCTGTCATTGCAAAGCTCAGCAGTGTGGCAATTTTTTTCGTGTGTCTGCCTGTGACAACATCGATGCCATTTGCAACCTGTGCGAAAAGAAACTGAGTCGTGGGAAGTCCAACACCCACCTAGGTACAACTTCTTTGCGAAGGCACATGATGTCACATCACAAACGCCTATGGGATCAACACATGAGTACAAGCAGCACACAAAGTCAAAGCCGCCATCCTCCTCCTGGTCCAGCATCTTCAGCCACGTCAACCACTGCTGCCCTGCTTGCCCCCTCTCAACCATCCGCCACTCTGTGTCTCGCCCTGAGCAGTCCCTGCTCATCTGCCCACAGTCAGGTGTCTGTCAAAGACATGTTTGAGCGTAAGAAGCCAATGTCACAAAGTCACCCCCTTGCCCGGCAACTGACAGCTGGCTTGTCTGAACTCTTAGCCTGCCAGCTTTTACCATACAAGCTGGTGGAGTCTGAGGCGTTCAAAAAATTTGTAGCTATTGAGACACCGCAGTGGAAGGTACCCGGCCGAAATTTCTTTGCACAAAAGGCAATCCCCAACCTGTACTCGATTGTGCAAAAGGAAGTAATGGCATCTCTGGCACACAGTGTTGGGGCAAGTGTCCATCTGACCACGGATACCTAGTCTGCAAAGCATGGTCAGGGCAGGTATATCACCTACACTGCGCATTGGGTAAACCTGGTGACGGCTGCCAAGCATGGAATACGTGGCTCTGCGGAGGAGTTGGTGACACCGCCACGACTTGCAGGCAAGCCTGCTGCCACCTCCTCTACTCCTCCTACTCCATCCTCTTCCATAACTTCCTCGGCTGAGTCCTCTTCTGCTGCTGCTATGACTTGCTCCACATCAACGGCACCCCCCCAGCTCTACAGGTACTATTCCACATCCCGGATACGGCAGTGTCACGCCGTCTTGGGGTTGACTTTTGCTGAAAGCAGAGAGTCACACAGGACCAGCACTCCTGTCCGCCCTGAATGCACGGGTGGATCAGTGGCTTACTCCGCACCAACTGGAGATCGGCAAAGTGGTTTGTGACAACGGAAGAAATTTGTTGGCGGCATTGAATTTGGGCAAGTTGACACATGTGCCGTGCATGGCACATGTGTGTAATCTGATTGTTCAACGCTTTGTGCATAAGCACCCAGGCTTACAGGACGTCCTGAAGCAGGCCAGGAAGGTGTGTGACTATTTCAGGCGTTCCTACACGGTCATGGCGCACTTTACAGATATCCAGCGGCGAAACAACATGTCAGCGAGGTGCTTGATTTTAGACAGCCCGACACATTGGAATTCAACACTCCTAATGTTCGACTGCCTGCTCCAACAAGAAAAGGCCGTTAACGAGTATTTGTATTACCGGGGTGCTAGGACAGCCTCTGCGGAGCTGGGGATTTTTTTACCACGTTACTGGACGCTCATGCGCAATGCCTGTAGGCTTATGCGTCCTTTTGAGGAGGTGACAAACCTGGTCAGTCGCACCCAGGGCACCATCAGCGACATCATACCATTTGTTTTCTTCCTGGAGCGTGCCCTGCGAAGAGTGCTGGATCAGGCCGTAGATGAACGTGAAGAGGAAGAGTTGTGGTCACCATCACCACCAGAAACAGCCTTATCAGCATCGCTTGCTGGACCTGCGGCAATGCTGGAAGAGGATTGTGAGGAAGAGGAGTCAGAGGAGGAATGTGGCTTTGAGGAGGAGGAGGAAGACCAACCACAACAGGCATCCCAGGGTGCTCGTTGTCACCTATCTGGTACCCGTGGTGTTGTACGTGGCTGGGGGGAAGAACATACCTTCAGTGAGATCACTGAGGACGAGGAACGGGACATGACTAGCTCGGCATCCAACCTTGTGCAAATGGGGTCTTTCATGCTGTCGTGCCTGTTGAGGGACCCTCGTATAAAAAGGATGAAGGAGAACGACCTGTACTGGGTGTCCACGCTACTAGACCCCCGGTATAAGCAGAAAGTGCCTGAAATGTTACCGAATTACCACAAGTCGGGAAAGGATGCAGCACTTCCAAAATAAATTAAAAAGTATGCTTTACACAGCGTTTAAGGGTGATGTCACAGCACAAAGGCAATCTAACAGCGGAAGAGGTGAACATAATCCTCCTCCTCCCACGACCACGCCGGCAAGGAGAGGACGCTTTATAGACGTGTTGTTGATGGAGGACATGCAGAGCTTTTTAAGTCCTATGCATCGCCACAGCCCTTCGGGGTCCACCCTCAGAGAACGACTCGACCGTCAGGTAACAGACTACCTCGCCATAACTACAGATATCGACACTATGAGGAGCGATGAACCCCTTGACTACTGGGTGTGCACGCTTGCCCTGTGGCCTGAGCTATCCCAATTTGCCATAGAACTTCTGTCCTGCCCCGCTTCAAGTGTCCTGTCAGAAAGGACCTTCAGTGCAGCAGGAGGTTTTGTCACTGAGAAGAGAAGTCGCCTAGGTCAAAAAAGTCTAGATTACCTCACCTTTATTAAGATGAATGAGGGATGGATCCCGAAGGGACTGACAGTGGGCGATACATTCGATTAAAAAAGGCCTGATAGATGAGCTGCCTTGAGCTAATAATGGTCCACACGTTGCTGTATTTCATCCCTGAATGCCGGATGACTTGCGTGACTTATCCGCCACCAACTAGGATTCAAGACGCAATGTTTTAGGGCACTTTCTGCCTGGCAAACTAACATCAATTTTTCTGAAAGCTGCAACAATACCTAATTTTTGCATTTAAATTATTTTATTTTAGAAGGCGTACAGCATGTAATGAAAAATAAAGCATTTTTGAACAGTCTTGCATAACAGTTGTGCAAAAATACATATTTACAATAAAGACATTTTGTGAAAGTTAGCTGGCTATTTCTTATTTTTACTTTTTAGGTTAATAATTTTTCTTATTTTTTACTGTGATTGCAATTTAAGAGATACCTAAAACATGGTAAAACAGACAATAGTAAAGAGTATATCTGCAGGAAACACCAAAGTCCTATTGGCTATCATCCCACCAGCAGTATTAGCCTATTATTTACAATATCTAACCTGGGCAATCACCCTTGGATTACCCTAGGGCAGGCTTCAGTGAGCGACCTCTCCTTTCCTGGGATGATTTTGCCGCCGGTTGCTTCTGAAGGGTCTCCAGGGCTCCCCCACTCCGGTCCTTCCCCCAGTGTCGCTTCAACCAGTAACAAATGTTTTATATTTGTAAAGCGACCCAATGATCCTCCTTGATGGAGGTTTATCTTTACAAATTTTGGAGAACCAATTTAAGACCGGTGTCCCCTGTTTCTGGGTTAGGGAGTGTGTGAAATGCCTCAGCCTACAGTAATTGTAATGTTATGACAGCGGTAGCTCATGCTTGTCCCTCAGTTCCTCATAGGTGAGCATCTGGCCCTTTACTACCCAGTCTCCCAGTCTATCTAGTTTCCTTGACCTCCACCAGTGTTGTGATGTTGTGCTCATGTGTTTCGGGGCCTGAGGGTGGTCAAGAATTGGGGTCATTTGGGTGGATCCAGGGAAAAACCTGTGTGTTTCTTGGCCCATTTCTAGTATGATAGTGAGTGTCTGATTAGGGGGTTTGGCGAGTTTTTTAAGGCTGTGAGGCAATTCTGATAGCCAAGCCGCCTTGTCCCAGGTTAAGGGCCTTAAAGTGTGGTTCTCTAAATACACACAGGCCGGTTGATGACATATAGAATGTGCTATTGGGAGGAAAGATAGCCGACGTAACAGGTATTAAACTGATAGGAATGAAAAGTACAACTTAATACACCACTCCTATCTGGTGGCACCTTAGATTGCACGCGCAGTGCCCCAAATTCGAAGTGGGAGGACCGACCAAGCATCTTTTTCCATCTCCCTGTTCCAAAAATCAATGCCATATACACGTCCCCTGATAGGTGACGTAACAGGTATTAAACTGATAGGAATGAGTAGTACAACTTAATACACCACTCCTATCTGGTGGCACCTTAGATTGCACGTGCAGTGCCCCAAATTCGAAGTAGGAGGTCCGACCAAGCATCTTTTTCTATCTCCCTGTTCCAAAAATCCATGCCATATACACGTCCCCTAATAGTGGACGTAACAGGGATTAAAACGATAGGAATAGTACTACTTAACAGTACACACCTTATAATAACGCAGACAGAGGCAACGCGTATAATCTTCCATGCTGTGCAGTGGAAGCCCCCAGACTCTGACCTGTGTATAATCTTCCATGCTGGGCAGTGGAAGCCCCCAGACTCTGACCTGTGTATAATATTCCATGCTGGGCAGTGGAAGCCCCCAGACTCTGACCTGTGTATAATATTCTATGCTGAGCAGTGGAAGCCCCCAGACTCTGACCTGTGTATAATCTTCCATGCTGGGCAGTGGAAGCCCCCAGACTCTGGGAGTCTGAAGAAGAGGAGTCAGAGGAGGAAGGTGGCTTTGAGGAGGTGGAAGACCAAACACAGCAGGCGTCGCAGGGGGCTTGTTGTCCCCTTTCGGGGACCCTTGGTGGCTGGGTGGAGGAAGAGACCTTCAATGACATCAGTGAGGACAAGGAACGGGACATGGCTAACTTGGTATCCAACCTTGTGCAAATGGGGAGTTTGCGGTTGTGCAAAGGGACTGTTTGCCGTTGTTTGCGGTGCATTAAACGGGGAGATTGGTCTGTTACTGTAAAGCGGGTGTAACTCTTACACTACCTGATCGATACAACATCATACCTGAAGTTTTAAAGCATGTTATTCCAAACAATTTTGGAATGTTAGGTGATTTATGCCCTTTATGGCTTAAAACCAGACTCTGCATCAACTATGTAATTTTCCGTGGGAGTTTTGCCATGGATCCCCCTCTGGCATGCCACAGTCCATGTGTTAGTCCCCTTGAAACAACTTTCCCATCACTATTGTGGCCAGAAAGTCCCTGTGGGTTTTGAAATTCGCCTGCCCATTGAAGTCTATGGCGGTTTGCCGATGTTCGTCCGTTCGCGAACATTTGATGGAATTCGCGTCCGCGGTTCGCAAACCGAAATTTGAATGTTTGCGACATCACTATATATATATATATATATATATGTGTGTAAAACAAAATATCTTATTCCTAACGTAGAATTTATTGTGAATACAGTTCCACTTTTATTCTCAGAAACTCTGTGTTCATTATAAGGCAAAATCCTATATTTAACTGTATAATACACTGTAATAATAGGAAACTGTCTTGTAGAGAACTCTGTGACTCAGCACTTCTACCTTTTATAAAATACAAAGTGTTCTTAGTAAGTGTTCATAATACATTTTATTGTGTATGTAATTGTATATCAAAATACACTATAATATGAGAAACGGACTTGTAGAGAACCAGTGACTCAGCGCTTCCACCTTTTATAATATTCATTGACTCATTCAGTGTCCTTAATAAGTGCCAAGTTAAAAAAGATTTCTGCTGGAATATGTTACAATGGTACTTAAAATATCTTCTCACCAAACAATACTCTATATATAACGATTTACTTTAAACACCATTTCCTTTTTTTGGATTAGTTTAAGAGAAACACATCAAACAATTCCTTTAGTTTCTTTGTTGGTGGGTTTCCAGGCCATTTCTTTAAATTAATCCTCCTTTAATTAATTATTTGGAGTAACAACTTTCTATTGTCCAATTTGTAAATTTATACACACTTAAAATCGCTCTTAATATTGCCACATATTCTATTAGCTACACGCAATCTGATTATGAGCTCCCCGCCCACAATCACAATGGGCCAGCCAAAGATGCACATTCAGCATTAGAACTCAATTGGTTTTAGCATAGCTTGAATATTTCGAGCTCTAAATAATTAAAGTTACACAAAATTGATATTCTATTAGACCCGTAGTGCTAGCTCGCAAATAAAGTCTGACCCGCAACTGAAAAAAAGTATCATGTTTTTGTCAAAAATATTACAAGTACTAAATAGGACTCCCAAGGGCTTTTTCAAACACTTATTAGAGCTGTAACAGCAACTAAACACACAATACTGCACTTTAAAGGCATCGCAAGGCATTCAAATTTATTGCAAAACAGTCTCAAACCAACAAATAAGCAATTAAAAAATATTATTTTTACATTTTATTCCGGAGTAATATTGATCCAGGGACACAAGGGGTTAATACATATCATGACACCCACATGGACTAGAACAGATGACCTAATGCGTTCTATAGCTTGCTAGATTGTGAGCCAGATCGACAAATATCACTTATTGGCACTAATTAATTTGTGGCCTCCAATTGTAGATTACATGTAATTTACAAGTTTTAGTGACGCCATGATGACGGAAACAAAAGAACACTTATAATACTACCTATTAACCCTTACATATAATTATTTGCTATAAAGACATAGGCAGAATAAAATTACAATTAAAACTTTATTTATACATTTGTAAAACCTACAGTAAAAAAATAAATAAATAAAAAACATTGATTTAAAAAGTGTAAAACGTTTACTGCCCCCAAAGTTGACGCAGATACATGCCTTTAAAAATCACACTTAAACATCTTAGGCAAAGTATTGTTATGGGATAATGAGTCACATTGACCAGTATTGATCCACACAAAATTGCAAAAGGATCCCAGAAAATGAGGACGATCACATTTCATGAAAAAACGGACTCCAATCAAAGGGCCATATTCAATTCCAAGCCCGCAACTCGATCAATCTAGGTCGTGACTTGCGGGCTCCCGTTCGTCTCCGATTGCGATGCTATTCAATTGCTCAAGACCGCAAGTTATTGTCCCAAAGCCGAAACCGTAAACCATGCACTGGTTCATAGCAGTTCAGGGCGGGAACATGATCATTTAAGCAAGCCCGTAACCTCCCATGTCGAATCAGCAAATATAAAATGAGACTGCCATTATTAATGCAGTAAAACATGGAGATTACATGTCAATCAATTAGGTTCGGGGGGTCCGATATGCGATCAGACTCGCAAACCCTAAAAATAAAGAATTATGAAAATGAATGCTTATACAGTTCTAGTCCATGTGGGTGGCCTGATAGGTTTTAACTCATTGATACCTGAGATGATTTAACCCCAAAATGAAACATAAAAATACATTTCATTTCCTGCCGATTTGCGGGCTTGAGACTGTTGTGCAATTAATTATAATGTCTATCATCGCTTTCCCATTATTTACAGTGCAGTATTGATTATTTGATTTGCATTTACAGTGCTACGAATAGGTGTCACCCCTATGCGGGTCCTCTCTAGCACTTGTAGGATTTTCTCCTTCATTTGCCATTTACGGGTGTGAAAACATTGGCGGGCTTGGGGAAATTGAGCAACTGAATAGCGATTTGCCATTTTAGTGATCGTAACTATTGCTAAAATGAAAGATCAAAGGCTTCTAGAGGCTGTAACCATTGCAATAATTTCAAGCGCGTAACCTGTTTGGAGCCCACAAAAAGACTCCAATTGAATAGCAAATTAACTTGCGACCTCACTTACGGGCTACTGGATCGCCTGAAACATCAATTGAATATGGCCTATAGTAGATATGATAGCCAAAAAAAGTGCAAATTGTGATTAATAGTAATTAAAATATTGCAATTCTACAAATATAAGTGTTAATAATATCAATAAGTACAACATTTCTAGTGCATAATAAATAAATAAATAAGCATACATCGCTAATCTGAGTCCCTACAAAAAGAACCAAACCGTTTTGGTGGTACTGGGAGCCCACCACCGTCTCCTTAAGTCCTGTTATGAAAGACAACAACTACTTTATTCTCACCAAATCTAATAATATCTCTATTATAGCGTGATGGAACTGGGGATCCACCAATTACCCCTTAAGAGTCACTCCTCGGGCCTACACGCACCTCCTGATGCTAGGAATTACATATACTATCAGTCTGATTGTGAAAACTTAAGAATGTAATACAGTAACAATGTGATCATGCTACAGCTGCAGTTCTAAGCTGTGGTGGTTACATTCATTTTTCAATGTTTGATAGCTCACATCTCCTAACATTTCCATACCCCCAGAGGTGCTTACATAGGTACCTCATACTATCCAATAGAAACATTGCATTCAATTATGTTTTTAACCCTACCCTAACCTTCCAGCCAATAGCAGCACAGGGAAGAGATCCAGCATAGGAGCTTCTTCCTTATAGGGGGGAGAGAACGGTGTGTGGCGGGAACAAAAGATCACAAATCCCATGATGTTTTGCTGCAGAGACTGAATCCCAATACACTGCTATAATATTGTAGCTACCTCTGATTGGCCACAACTAGTTATGAATTTTATGCTAATTTTGCTTTTATTTTTAGGGGAGTTCCTTCTCAAAAAAATCAACTGCCAGAAAACTGAAGAAAGTTTGCAAAATTTTAAGTAAGTTTGGGATTTGTCATGCAAATAAATGTTGGCGTACACTACTGATTCTCCTCTATGAGGTCCATTCATAATCCAGGAATCTTCCATATGCTTTTAAGCCAAGGATACAAATATGATGCAGTGCAGTAGGGATATAGTACATTAGTAGACAAGCTAATGATGGGCAGGGGGTGAATGGTCTTGTAGTAGACCAACAATAAAGATGAAAGACAATTGTATGCAGTTTTTTGCGTTGTCATGACATGACACAAAGCTCGTTTGTATACAGAGGTGTGCCGGTGTAGCCATGTTTAACATTGGGAGTGGCATGATAACTTCCCTTTTTATTTTGTTTTACAGGCTCTCTCCATCCTGTACACAGAGTCCTGGGGAAGGAAGGAGAGGCAGTGGCAGACCGTGGAGTCAATCAGAGGACACACTATATTAAGCCAAACTGATCCCGTGCAGAAAAACTAAAAATACCCGGTGGGATCATCTTCCCACGACTCGGGTTTCTGTAAAACCAGGGCGTCTCCAGTTCCTCTCTGGCAGAGGGAGGGAGATATCTGCTGGGAAAGAGGCTTTGGAGAAATACGGGAGTGCATCTGTCCTTATGTACTAAAAAAATAAATATATCTTACCTGGAGCTGGGGTCAGAAGCAGATATAACATTTATTGGTGGCAGCCCACCTCTATGTGTTCGGTTTTACTCTTGAACTGAAAACTCTGGATACCGGTGGATCACTGCTGATCTCTAGTGGATCCCATGATACAAAAGCAAAATCTCCTATGATGTAAACCTCAGATATTAGAGAGACCTTTTCTACATAACAAAATGTTTCTGATGCAGAATATATGGGTTTTAATTACAACAATTCTCTACTGACAGCCACAGGCAATTAATACAGCAAGTTTGGACAAGAAAATGATTTTTGTACAAGAAATGAGTGCTGTAAAAGTAAAATAAAACGTACTTTCTATGCAAAGGCAGCTTATGAAAGTGTAAAAATGGTGTTGCTCAGTCGTGTCGGACTCTCCGTGACCTTATGGACAATACACCATGCTGATCCACTTGGTTTTCATGGCGGAGATACTGGTGTGGGTTGCCAGTTCCTTCTCCAGTGGGCCACAGCAAACAGCTCCTGGTATTCAAGTACTTGCCAGTGTGACCTCTTGGTGGATTTGAACCCAGGATGCTGTGGTAAAAGCACCTGCATCCTAACCACTGGACCACCAGGGAACCCCCTATGAAAGTGACCGAACCCCATCATTTATTCATTGTTTAGCAGTGTTTCACTGACCCACATAGGGGACCATTTCAGAATAGAACAGAACCTTAAAAAATGGTAAATAGAAGCTGACAAACCTTAAACTTCCATCTCAGGAGTGTAATTACCTATCAGACCTAACAGAAGCAGTGGCAGTTATAGTTGCCACTTTTTCATTGTGCAATTAGACACTTTCTCTGCATATAAAATATCTTCCCACCATCATTTTCATCTAAATTGATCTGTATTAAATATAAAGAAAACATGGACATATATTCATAAAACATGTTTTAATATATAACTTGATAATATAAAATAATTTAGTTACATAGTGTTTCAAGAAAACAAATAGACTGAAGACCTACCATATTTTGTCAACATCAGCCTCTGTCCTATTTTGTATAAAAACGTACAGCCATTCGTCATGAATCTGGAAGATGGCTGAATATATTGCTAACAGGAGGTGGTAATAACCTTCTTCTTTTACAGGGACCTGGCACTGGACTGCCCTGGCTTGCATGTAACATATTTTTGGACCCATCTTGTTATGTTTGACATATTGCAAATGAAGGCCCCTTTGGTTTTAAAGGAAAAGGCCAAATTATTATTAAGTTGTGCTACTATATAGGAGTCTGCAAGTTACAAATTGGCTCAATAAAGGTGTCATAAAGACAATTATAGATATCCTGTCACATAACAGGAATGAAACTGCAAAGTCCTCTGCAAAGCTGCCCGGAGTGTGGGTTAATCTTCAAAACCAATGTCTGGCACTTCCTCCACTTCTTCGCTGTCCTCCACACTATTGTGCCGTACACGTTCTGGTGCAGCATTTCGGCTGAGTGGGATGGAGAGGGCACGATGGACAGCCTCCACCGTGCTCTGTGAGACGTAGTACGTTAGGTTGACAGAGGGCATCTTGGCCCGCATCTCCTCCAGA
Source organism: Discoglossus pictus (assembly GCA_027410445.1). Lineage (NCBI taxonomy): Eukaryota > Metazoa > Chordata > Amphibia > Anura > Alytidae > Discoglossus > Discoglossus pictus. Next base: position 80,409,230 of record CM050172.1, read on the forward strand.
CAACGATATGCCTGGTGAATAATTAAGATATTAGAGACAGCTTACAGAAAACACTGAGAAGAGAAAAAGATCTGGTTCCCTCTATATCCACATAATACGCACCATAGTTTATTCTATCGGTTTGTTGTCTAATGTCCACAATTTAGAGCCCTTTTTAAGATACTGACCATTTTAAAAAAGACCACTCCCCGTGAAACTGAATCAACTATGTGGAGAACAAAGGCCAATAACGTAAAAAAAAAAAAAGAGAGAAAAAATGGTGCTAATGTACAGAGGATATAAAAAGTCTACACACCCCTGTTAAAATGTCAGGTTTCTGTGCTGTAAAAAAATGAGACAAAGATAAATAATTTCAGAACTTTTTCCACCTTTAATGTGACCTATAAACTGTACAACTCAATTGAAAAACAAACTGAAATCTTTTAGGTAGAGGGAAAAGAAAATATAAAAATAAAATAATATGGTTGAATCACCTTTTGATTTTATTACAGCACTCAGTCTTTTTGAGTATGAGTCTATCAGCATGGCACATTTTGACTTGGCAAGATTTGCCCACTCTTCTTTGCAAAAACACTCCAAATCTGTCAGATTGCGAGGGCATCTCCTGTGCACAGCCCTCTTCAGATCACCCCACAGATTTTCAATTGGATTTAGGTCTGGGCTCTGGCTGGGCCATTCCAAAACTTTAATCTTCTTCTGGTGAAGCCATTCCTTTGTTGATATGGATGTATGCTTTGGGTCGTTGTAATGCTGAAAGATGAAGTTCCTCTTTATGTTCAGCTTTCTAGCAGAAGCCTGAAGGTTTTGTGCCAATATTGACTGGTATTTGGAACTGTTCATAATTCCCTCTATCTTAACTAAGGCCCCAGTTCCAGCTGAAGAAAAACAGCCCCAAAGCATGATGCTGCCACCACCATGCGTCACTGTGGGTATGGTGTTCTTTTGGTGATGTGCAGTGTTGTTTTTGCGCCAGACATATCTTTTGAAATTATGGCCAAAAAGTTCAACCTTGGTTTCATCAGACCATAACACCTTTTCCCACATGCTTTTGGGAGACTTCAGATGTGTTTTTGCAAAATGTAGCCTGGCTGGGATGTTTTTCTTCGTAAGAAAAGCCTTTCGTCTTGCCACTCTACCCCATAGCCCAGACATATGAAGAATACGGGAGATTGTTGTCACATGTACCACACAGCCAGTACTTGCCAGATATTCCTGCAGCTCCTTTAATGTGGCTGTAGGCCTCTTGGTAGCCTCCCAGACCAGTTTTCTTCTCGTCTTTTCATCAATTTTGGAGGGAGCTCCAGTTCTTGGTAATGTCACTGTTGTGCCATATTTTCTTCACTGTGTTCCATGGTATATCTAATGCCTTGGAAATTATTTTGCACCCTTCTCCTGACTGATACCTTTTAACAATGAGATCCCTCTGATGCTTTGGAAGCTCTCTGTGTACCATGGCTTTTGCTGTGGGATGCGACTAAGAAAATTTCAGGAAAGACCAACTCGAGCAGCTGAACTTTATTTGGGGTTAATCAGAGGCACTTTAAATGATGGCAGGTGTATGCTGACTTCTATTTAACACGATTTGGAATGTGATTGCTTAATTCTGAACACAGCTACATCCCCAGTTATAAGAGGGTGTGCAGACTTATGCAACCACATTATTTTTCTTTTTCTTCCCTCCACCTAAAAGATTTCAGTTTGTTTTTCAATTGAGTTGTACAGTTTATAGGTCACATTAAAGGTGGAAAAAGTTCTGAAATTATTTATCTTTGTCTAATTTTTTACAGCACAGAAACCTGACATTTTAACAGGGGTGTGTAGACTTTTTATATCCACTGTACATATGTAAGGTTCAACAACAATGCTTTCATCACAGTGTCCATACGCTATAAGGCTACCAATTTTTTTTTTTTTTAAAAAGGATCTTGTAACATCTTGCCTTTTATATAGTGAAAATGAATAACAAATTAATAGAAATGGTGGTACCTATTAAATTAGTAACATACAACTGAATTGGGAGATCTGTTAACTCTTAGTTCTTCACACAGGCTCACATCCCAGAATCCACTTATGGAGATTTCTGACACATCTTGCACATGGCACCTTGACTTAAAGTCGTGCTACCCTTGCACATAATCACACCTTCTTTATTGATTAGCTGCTAATTACTCCTTGATTTCTTCTCTGCAGTGAATTCAGTCTGCTGTAAACTTATTATTTCTCAGTAGCTATAGTATTACAGAATTGTGTGCCTCTCATATGTAGTCTGCAGCTATCACAAATTGGCACATGATACATACAATAATATGAAGATTCTCTAGGTGATCTCATTTAGAAAGTACTGGTTAAGTATACTCATAAGCACGCTCTCTGGTGGGCAAATGTTAACATGCATTTTTCTTGTTTTTTATCCTCTTGTGAACACCGATTAAGTACAAAGTTTAAAGCTACCAATGTATTTTCTATTAATTGGACTTGAAGTGATGGTGGAAATAAGACATACATTTCCTGGGCATACATAACAGAATGAATCCCCTGCCTAATAGGACAGGATCTGGAAATTAAAACTATAAAAGGCTCCCTTGCCAGTGAGAGATTAACCTTTACCCAGGTTCTTTTGCTCAAGCTGCAGTTTTTCTTTGGACATAATGTGACCCCTGATTATGGTCCATCCAGGAAGAGGTCGGACTCCCCCTGATCGATGTAGTTTCTGCAGTGTCTCCGCTTACCTTCTGGAAGTCCCCCTGTTGGTTGTAGTGCTCTACCAGCAGCCCGTACACGTCCCCGATGCGGATAGCACTGTCCAGGTCAGGCTCTTCCAGAAGAAGCTCACATTGCTTGGCAGCTTCCTGACTATCTGCTGTGTATGCTCTATGGAGAACATATAAAAAATTATACACTGGCAGACACCCTGTCCCCCAAAACATCTTCACTCAGAATCAGAGCTCTACCAGAATGTGATGACATCTCAGACAAGGGACAGTGAAATATAATTGTCTATATAAAGATATAGTTTATGTCAGTTTTCTGTGTTCTGCATCTAACTGAGGCAGATCTACAGCAGACACGAGAATCAAGGAACAAGACAAGATCATCACTTCTCAAGCAGGTCCTGTGTCTTGATTTCCTTGAAGATTAAAATATAGTTTGTGCCAGATATACATGCCTAATAATGAAACCTCTTGCAGTGTAGTTGTTAAAGTAGTGTTACTGATTCCCTCTGATTCACATCTTACCGTGTGCCAATTTGCTGAAAACATTACAAGACAGATTTCTAGGCTCTCACCCAAGACACCCCACCTCTCAAACTTATGCTTGAGAATTGTCAGTTTGGATGTATAATAACTTATTGTGAGTGCCCCTTTTTAAATGCTGTTGGTATTACCCCCTTAGCTTCTATCACATATATAGTTGTCCTCAGTGCGGGTTGTCAAAAGCTGTTGCTAACGCTGCGCGCCTCGCAAAGCTAAGGGCCGCAGTTGCAGAGGTGGAGGCGACCGCAAAATTACAGACTTAGCATCCGCAAATAGGCGCCGCGGGACTTAAAAAAAAAATATTACAACCTTTGCAAAAATATGACATTAGCGCCCGAAACCCGCGCACATGAAAACATTCAAACCACACAAAATACACACAACAAACACATAAAAAGCTTCCCCACAGCAAGGGGGGGCACCCAGCACCTCTAAAAGTGAAGTTACACCTGAATTTAAATCGAAATTCAAGAGTGTAGACGCCTGAAGATCCCCTAAGCGAGAGAAAAAATGACAGACGAAAAAACCCGAAAACGAGGCTACAGGACCCTAAAGACGCAAAACACCACGACACACATACAGATTTTCCGAAAAAGCTGTACGAGGTCCAACAACATGGACGCAAAATCAGCCACAGCCGCGTACCACACACATTAGGCGCCATTTTACAACACTAACTTACACAATGCGGAAGTACACAGCTACCCTAACGGATTTACCTTGTGCACGCAGCCTATTTACACTACACACATTGCTCACACTTACACAGCAGCTCCACATAAGTGAGAACACACATTGTATGCTGCAGCAACATCAAAACAGACTGTCAGCTCTTCAGCACAATGCTTCCTGCATATATTACTTCAAAATAGGTAAAGTATATTCCTTTATTAATGTATTATTTATTTCATTACCATACACCAAACAGCATTAGCTCACTTACAATTTAATTGCAGTCATTTTTTGACGGGCAATATTCTAGTTAGTAAATAATACTGACTAGGAGACAAAGGAGAATAACATTTACATCTGAACCAAACCCTTAGTGCCACCATCATAAACAATAAATGGTGCAAAGATAAAAGGAGAAAAATAATAAGTTACATCCTACCTATTGTTACTATTGCAGTTTAAAACATAACCCAGTGATTACATGTCTGTACAGTATATGATTAATGTACACAAAAAGACAAAGATTACATGAAGAACATACAAACACACACCATAGAAAGGGTCGCGGTCCCAATTAATAAATGAATAATAATATACAATGTGTTTCTCACCTGCGAGCCTGGATAAACCGCTTCACCAGAGTTATCTTGCTCTGCATGTCAGATAGTTTCCTCTCCTGCTCCTCAGGGCTTCTCATCTTAGCCTTAGACATACATTTATAAGCTTCAGTTAGAGCTCCCAGAGCCTTCTCGTAATTCTGATACTCATCAATCTCCACCTAAGGACGGAGAAATACACAACAGAGAGGGGTGGGCAAGACGCATAAAGACACATTACTAATCTTTTCTGACTTGTGTTTTTATAGAATGTCAATAAATAACTCCTATATATAGAGAGAATTGTAAGAAAATATAATCTCCAGTGAAGCCAAGAGGCCAAATTGCTCCAAAAAACTAATCACCTTTCTTAAGAAACCAAAACTTATTTTCTACATGAAACAGATTTGCACAACAGCATTAAAGAACCCCAAAATCATGATGCTAGGATCCATTATATTTATTATATGGACCCCACAGCACTCTCACATGACTCAAAAGCTCATATGAATGACAAACCAAGAGATTAATGGGACACAGCAGAGGTCTCATATATGGCATAATATAAAACTATGGGTATTAACAAATACTCTATCAATTATATATTAAAAATATATTTTCCTACAGTAAACTCATGTCAATATATACCCAGTACTCTTTTCTGATCCATCAACCAAGCATTGTATGTTTTTTTTCTTTGTTGTGGATGATGACTGTCAATAATTTCCAAATGCCTCCTGGGAAGCTGGGTATGATATTTTCAGACATGAAATTAACAACACTGGGGTGTGTGCAGTTCCATGACATTAGACTAATTAGCCTAGCTGCCCCTGGGGTCAGCACATGTTCATTCTTTTTTTCATATGGCTTTAGACAGATAACAGACCCACAAGGTTTAATTATCAACTATTGACAATAATCATTCATATGAAAGAGAGAACATACTGTACTTGGAATGTGGGTCATAAGTTTACTCTATGAAAATGCATTTTAAAGGAATAAATTGAAAAGGTCATTTTATTACCTATACTTTAAAAGTATACCACACCCGGAGCCACCAAATATATTAATATGAACTGCATTATTTTACTGGAGTTAGTGACATAAGCTAATAGATTTAATGCAACATACAGAGCGGAAAGACCAGATACTGGTTAAAGGGCCATACTGACATATACTTTTAAAGAACTACACTTCAAAATAGGCACAATGTTTTTTAGATTGTAAAAAACAAAATACTGCAATTATATTGAAGTGCAAGCTGCCATTTTTGTTTCCACTAATGTAATTCCTGCATTGAGAGGAGACTTTTCACAGGACCTTTGTATGGACAATGAAAATGCAGCATCTAAAAATGTGAGTCCTTTCATTAGGACTAATAGAAAGCATGTAAATGGAAGCCTGCAGTAAATAATTGCCTATAAAAGTGGAAAAAAAGGTTATTTCTCTTGCCAACATTTTTAATAAAAAAAAACAAAAAACATTTTGATGCTATTTTTGGGCCCATGATACATAGGTGGAAGTTATGTGTCTGTGAGGGGGCATTTATAGTTCAGGAGCGATATGGTGGTATTTCCTTAAGCAAGGATACTACTTCTGGACCAGTTAAGCGTAAGGGGTGTGGTATCAATTCCAATATTATCCAATTATCTTAACAAAGGCTATTTGTTTCCCCCCCCCCCCCTTACCCATAACTTTTTTCACTGAGAGCCAAAATACATAATTCAGCTCTCAGGATGTGATGTAACAATCACAAAATGGATTCCTACATTAATAAAGAGAGTCCTTTTCATTAGCATATAACATGCATGAACATCTCATGCACAAAAATAGACAAAATGTAGTCTAAATGGATTCCACGTGTGTTTAAGAAAATACAATTTTCTATGTTGTTTGTAATTATGCGTAGTTCCCTCCACACAGTGATCACGCCCAGCACTTACCTGAGCACAGGCATCATAAAAGCCAGCTAAAAGGTCAAGGGCCCTTCCCTTGGTATAGAAGCTGATGATATTCTTCATAATATTGGGATCCTTGCGCCAGTCCAGGGACTGCAAGTAATTAGCTGCCATGATGTATATCTCTTTCTGCCGTGAAACACCAGCAAAGAACAGGATCTTTTCTGTGTCACCTGATTTTAGTAACGACCTCATGGCCTGCGGAGAAAGAAATGAAGATCTAAGTTGTACAGCTATAAACAGAAACAAATATTGCCAGAAATTGGGGAAAAAAAAATCTAAAAAGTTAGGGATCATCACCTTTTGTGACTATCATACTCAACAAAGTCCTAGATTGTAATCATTCAGGAGAGTGTGGGAAAAAACTCATGCCGTATTAGTGCTTGTGCGTCTGTCTGCATGTGAGATTAATAAAGCGATTTACCCTTTGGATTCTGTGTTTGATAAATAATAATACTAATATTCAACATGGATGCCATGACGGCTGTGATGTTAAAGGATTACGATCTACATGTACTATCAAAGTTAAAGGACCATTCTAATGCACTAGGAAAATATAAATATAACACTTTACGTAGAACTACTATATCAATATTTGTCAGAAGTTATCTATCAATTCTGTTTTCACAACCTCCTTTGGTAGAGAGATCCACAGTCTAACTGCCCTTACTATGAAGAACCGTTTTCTTTCTTTAATGTGGATTTTTTTTTATTTGTCCGTTGAGAATGTCTTGGCACAAAAAGCTCCTCTAACAAAGACTTATATTGACCCTGAACATATTTATATAAGGTAATTAAATCCCCTCTGTCACTTTTTTTTAATAGAGAAAATAAGTTTACTTTGGTTAGTCTTTCTAGTGCCTCCATTCTCCTTATAAATTTTGTAGCCCTTCTTTGTAGCCACAAGCACCCCCAATTTCCCTTTCTATTTCTGATACCCCTACATTTGCTTGAGGGAGCTCAGAGGGACAATAGCGGACAGGTGGAGTCCATACGGGACATGCTGCAGTCCATACTGTCTTGGAGAATCGGAAACTGAGCGACTAAACAACAATAATCATATCCCTAACAATATTTTTTTAGGACTTGTTTCTATAGTTTAACTGGAGGCTGAAAGTAAATTTAGGATTGCATATTACTGGAAGGAGCTGTGACTGAAACATCTAAATAAAATAATTATAAAGGTTAGTTGGTAAAAATGGTGATTTATGGATTTTACCTCCCTTTGGGTGCTCCCCCCATACCTTTATTTTGTTCCCAGCCTGTGTGTATTTCTTGGTTGCCAGGTGATAATTTCCCTGCCTCATACAGCAGTCTGCAATGCGCTCCAGAAGCTCCCGTCTTGCTTCTTCACTCAGCTCCTTTGAGTCCTTGGACACTGTCATCTTCTCAGCCATGTCCTCTGTGATTACCAAGTTCTGCTCAAGGCAGAGCTGTAGAGCATCATAGTACTGCCAAGAAAAGGAAAAATGTTATACTCTTGTGGGACTTGATGATCTTTACCCGTTACAAGGCATCAAAATGCTCAGTGGCAAAAACCTCTATTTATAACAAAAACCTCTATGTAACAGAGTCCGAAAGTATTACAAATAGTTCCAAACTGGTTTATGCCCTCTGCAATTTGTAAACTTATATATTTCAATACAAAAAAATAAATAGTGTATATTATAAATAATATTTGCCTAGTTAAAAATGAGCAGGATAAGATTACATATACAAGTTATTTAATAACCACTTACACGTTAAAAAGTACATTAATTGCTAAACATAAATGAAATGTATATTAAAAAAGGTGTATGATAGGAGTTAAAGAGAATGAAGACCGTACATGGGTTGCACAGTCTTATAGAAACCAATCAGTAGTTTCTATAGGTCACTGACTGGCTAGTTTGAGACGCTGCACGTCATAGTCTGTGTATTCATGATCTGCATTAGCTACAAAAGGTGGACACAACCATGTAAAATTGTATGATTTTAGGAAGGAAAAATAGAGCACTTCTTAATAAAATAAACTACATAAAAGTAAACAGATACATAGCTATGTTAAATTCCTAATGAAATCCAGAAAACTTCCATGCCCCTTTAACAATGAGCGTGTGATATTCGGCCATATATATTTAGAATGACAGCGTGCACATTTATACACGGGGTATCCTGACATTATTATGTTGTCGTACAGAATATAAAATAACTTCTGATTTCTATTTGATTCAGGATAGTTTTCTGTTTAAAAGAGAACTGAAGAAATGTCTCATGGTATTAGACCTTACTGCCTCCCTTGGAAATTAAAGTGATGAGGTTGCGGCTCAAACACAGGAAAGCTTGCCCATTTGTTTCCTGTCATACTCAATTTTCTTACGATTTTTTTTATTCAAACACATATCTCCCTGCAATCTGCTTCTTTAAGTTTTTTGAGTGTGATTATATTTGTACCTAATAATTTAAATAGGCACTTAACAACGACGCAATAAAAAGAGGGATTCACTTTTACATAAACCCACCAGTATGACTCAACTTGAAATGTGAAATAACTCCATCTCCCAGGTTTACTAAATCGGGGTAAAAAGGTCAAAATAAAGAAATAAAGGGCTGAGCTAGGAGGTATCCGCCAACATAATATGTTCTTACTCAGGTGTGGGGGGCCCTGACCACATTTATTTTGCCCCTTTTACCCTGATTTGGTAAACCTTGGAGATGGAGTTATTTTATATTTCAAGTTGCGTCATACTGGTGGGTTTATGTAACCTAAGTAAATCCCTCTTTTTATTGCATCGCTGTTAAGTGCCTGATAAAGTTTTCTGAGTGTGATTATATTATATCAGTGTTAAGCACTACTGAACTTTAAGTAGATTTTGTATTTTTCTTTAAATTATTAGAAAACAACAAAGTCAGAGGTGCTCATCAGAGAACGAACCAACCTTAATAGGTTAGTTCTATAGCCATGATAAGCTACTCTGAGAGCAACCTCTTTTAGCTCACTTGTGCCCTTCACAGGGAGAAATATCCTGTAGTATATCAGTCTGGTCCCACTCAAAAGAGTGACCCAGCCCCGAAATACCAGGCAATTCTACCCTGAACAGGAGAAACAGCAAACCCCAGACGCGTTTCGGCCTTTATGGGCCTCGTCAGTGAGGTGCAGCTGAACTCCCTAAGGCACAGTGAGCAAGGGGTCCACGTCTGGAGTCCCCTATTACCCTTAGGGAGACTAAACCCTAAAGGTAATTTGCATATAGAAAACAACAAAGTCAGAGGTGCTCATCAGAGAACGAACCAACCTTAATAGGTTAGTTCCATAGCCATGATAAGCTACTCTGAGAGCAACCTCTTTTAGCTCACTTGTGCCCTTCACAGGGAGAAATCTCCTGTAGTATAACAGTCTGGTCCCACTCAAAAGAGTGACCCAGCCCCGAAATACCAGGCAATTCTACCCTGAACAGGAGAAACAGCAAACCCCAGACGCGTTTCGGCCTTTATGGGCCTCGTCAGTAAGGTGCAGCTGAACTCCCTAAGGCACAGTGAGCAAGGGGTCCACGTCTGGAGTCCCCTATTACCCTTAGGGAGACTAAACCCTAAAGGTAATTTGCATATAGAAAACAACAAAGTCAGAGGTGCTCATCAGAGAACGAACCAACCTTAATAGGTTAGTTCTATAGCCATGATAAGCTACTCTGAGAGCAACCTCTTTTAGCTCACTTGTGCCCTTCACAGGGAGAAATCTCCTGTAGTATATCAGTCCGGTCCCACTCAAAAGAGTGACCCAGCCCCGAAATACCAGGCAATTCTACCCTGAACAGGAGAAACAGCAAACTCCAGACGCGTTTCGGCCTTTATGGGCCTTGTCAGTGAGGTGCAGCTGAACTCCCTAAGGCACAGTGAGCAAGGGGTCCACGTCTGGAGTCCCCTATTACCCTTAGGGAGACTAAACCCTAAAGGTAATTTGCATATAGAAAACAACAAAGTCAGAGGTGCTCATCAGAGAACGAACCAACCTTAATAGGTTAGTTCTATAGCCATGATAAGCTACTCTGAGAGCAACCTCTTTTAGCTCACTTGTGCCCTTCACAGGGAGAAATCTCCTGTAGTATATCAGTCCGGTCCCACTCAAAAGAGTGACCCAGCCCCGAAATGCCAGGCAATTCTACCCTCAACAGGAGAAACAGCAAACCACAGACGCGTTTCGGCCTTTATGGGCCTCGTCAGTGAGGTGCAGCTGAACTCCCTAAGGCACAGTGAGCAAGGGGTCCACGTCTGGAGTCCCCTATTACCCTTAGGGAGACTAAACCCTAAAGGTAATTTGCATATAGAAAACAACAAAGTCAGAGGTGCTCATCAGAGAACGAACCAACCTTAATAGGTTAGTTCTATAGCCATGATAAGCTACTCTGAGAGCAACCTCTTTTAGCTCACTTGTGCCCTTCACAGGGAGAAATCTCCTGTAGTATAACAGTCTGGTCCCACTCAAAAGAGTGACCCAGCCCCGAAATACCAGGCAATTCTACCCTGAACAGGAGAAACAGCAAACCCGAGACGCGTTTCGGCCTTTATGGACCTCGTCAGTGAGGTGCAGCTGAACTCCCTAAGGCACAGTGAGCAAGGGGTCCACGTCTGGAGTCCCCTATTACCCTTAGGGAGACTAAACCCTAAAGGTAATTTGCATATAGAAAACAACAAAGTCAGAGGTGCTCATCAGAGAACGAACCAACCTTAATAGGTTAGTTCTATAGCCATGATAAGCTACTCTGAGAGCAACCTCTTTTAGCTCACTTGTGCCCTTCACAGGGAGAAATATCCTGTAGTATATCAGTCTGGTCCCACTCAAAAGAGTGACCCAGCCCCGAAATACCAGGCAATTCTACCCTGAACAGGAGAAACAGCAAACTCCAGACGCGTTTCGGCCTTTATGGGCCTTGTCAGTGAGGTGCAGCTGAACTCCCTAAGGCACAGTGAGCAAGGGGTCCACGTCTGGAGTCCCCTATTACCCTTAGGGAGACTAAACCCTAAAGGTAATTTGCATATAGAAAACAACAAAGTCAGAGGTGCTCATCAGAGAACGAACCAACCTTAATAGGTTAGTTCTATAGCCATGATAAGCTACTCTGAGAGCAACCTCTTTTAGCTCACTTGTGCCCTTCACAGGGAGAAATCTCCTGTAGTATATCAGTCCGGTCCCACTCAAAAGAGTGACCCAGCCCCGAAATGCCAGGCAATTCTACCCTCAACAGGAGAAACAGCAAACTCCAGACGCGTTTCGGCCTTTATGGGCCTTGTCAGTGAGGTGCAGCTGAACTCCCTAAGGCACAGTGAGCAAGGGGTCCACGTCTGGAGTCCCCTATTACCCTTAGGGAGACTAAACCCTAAAGGTAATTTGCATATAGAAAACAACAAAGTCAGAGGTGCTCATCAGAGAACGAACCAACCTTAATAGGTTAGTTCTATAGCCATGATAAGCTACTGTGAGAGCAACCTCTTTTAGCTCACTTGTGCCCTTCACAGGGAGAAATCTCCTGTAGTATATCAGTCTGGTCCCACTCAAAAGAGTGACCCAGCCCCAGCACCTCTGACTTTGTTGTTTTGTATATGCAAATTACCTTTAGGGATTAGTCTCCCTAAGGGTAATAGGGGACTCCAGACGTGGACCCCTTGCTCACTGTGCCTTAGGGAGTTCAGCTGCACCTCACTGACGAGGCCCATAAAGGCCGAAACGCGTCTGGGGTTTGCTGTTTCTCCTGTTCAGGGTAGAATTGCCTGATATTTCGGGGCTGGATCACTCTTTTGAGTGAGACCAGACTGATATATTACAGGATATTTCTCCCTGTGAAGGGCACAAGTGAGCTAAAAGAGGTTGCTCTCAGAGTAGCTTATCATGGCTATAGAACTAACCTATTAAGTTTGGTTCGTTCTCTGATGAGCACCTCTGACTTTGTTGTTTTGTATATGCAAATTACCTTTAGGGATTAGTCTCCCTAAGGGTAATAGGGGACTCCAGACGTGGACCCCTTGCTCACTGTGCCTTAGGGAGTTCAGCTGCACCTCACTGACGAGGCCCATAAAGGCCGAAACGCGTCTGGAGTTTGCTGTTTCTCCTGTTCAGGGTAGAATTGCCTGGTATTTCGGGGCTGGATCACTCTTTTGAGTGAGACCAGACTGATATATTACAGGATATTTCTCCCTGTGAAGGGCACAAGTGAGCTAAAAGAGGTTGCTCTCAGAGTAGCTTATCATGGCTATAGAACTAACCTATTAAGTTTGGTTCGTTCTCTGATGAGCACCTCTGACTTTGTTGTTTTCTTTAAATTATTATGCTGAAACTAATTAATAATATAAAATATTTCCTCAATTCCAACTTCCACATTAAACACACAAAGCTATTCAGTCTTGTGCTTTGCATTATTAACCTCACTAAACTGAATGCTTTAAAACAGTCTCTAAAATATTCCCAAAATTGGAAAACTTTTGGAAATTCATGAGTTTATTCATGTTATCGAAATGAAACATAGAAACAAAGAGCTGACGGCAGACAAGAATCAAAAAGGGCCCATCAGCTCTGGTCATCCGATCTACCTAAACGTTTGGCTTATTTGGGTAACAGTATAGCCTTGCTTATCCAAGGAAAGCTTAAATACTTTGTACCGCTTATCTATTATTATTTATGTAATGCTCCCAGGTCCCTATATGGCACTATATATGATTTGTGTCTCTTTCTACTTTTTCCCATTTTGTTACAGTTGTATAAGTGGCTCTTATTTCCTTATATACTGCAGTGTTTTAAGATTGGCCAATTAATACCTAGATTTATGGAAACCAATTGCTCTTTACATTCCTGTACTGGAGTGTAAAAAAAGTTAGAGATGAAATGTTTATCAAAGTCTAGTTCTGGACAAACTTTTAAACCGGGTTAAACTGTAGTCACTATTAAGTAATATATGTGCTGGATCCAGGAGGATTATAGAATAAAATGGCCCTAACTGTGAGCTTTACCTTTTTAGCTGCCAGAAGCAGCTCAACAGCCTTCTCAAACTGGCTGTGCTGGATGAAGAAATCAGAGCAACGGGCGAGCAGAGCTGGGTCAGATTTCTCATCCAGATCTTCGGCTATTAATTGCAGGGCACCAAACTGCTCTGTGGCAAAAGCCAGTTCCATTGCCTTGGAGAAATGGCCAGACTGTGTAAAGAAAAAAAAAAAACACTGCATAAACAAGCAATACCAGACAAGCGCACATTTAAATTTCAGATTCTAAGTCCCGAAGAGGTGACTACCATATTTGTGATGGGATGCCACGTGGTGAGAAGATCCATACAGTCTTATGACAAATGGGCCAACACAATCACATTAAAATGATTACGAAGGTTCATATGTTTGGTTATGTTTTAAAGTATCTATGTTTGATTTGATACATCCAACATCATTTTTTTTTTTTTTAAATTGGATCCAGAAACTTCTTTGGAGTTGAACTGTTCTTTTCTCCAGCAAGTCATAATTATGCTAATGGTATATTCAATTTGCCTTATAAACCAAGAGAAATTGGTATAAACATGATGTTACTGCTTCCCTTTGAATCCCACATTGATAGCATTAATAGGGATTGGTTTCGAGGGTTAAAGGATTGGCATCATATTGATCTTTGTTCGGGTCCCATGCTTCTGGCTAAAATTCTGGGTAGCTATTTGAATGTAACCGAATAGATATATGGTGATCTGTAAAGAACCATATCTGGCACTAGTGTTAGATATTGGGATAAAGGGATGGTAGAATGTTCTGATGTCCATCTTAATTTATTCCAGAAAATCATTAATATATAGTTTGTAAAGTGTGCGTAACGCCCCAGGGAAGCACATGCGCACTTTACAAACTATTTGTACGGATTTCCGTACATATCACAGTGCGCAAATAGCGGCACTAGCTGCACATGCAACGGGGGGGGGACAGAGAGGGGGAAAGAGACAGAGGGGGGAAAGGGACAAAGGGGAAAGGGACAAAGAGACACAGGAGAAAAGGGGAAAAAGACAGAGGGGGGAAGAGACATGGGGAGGGAGGGCGGAGAGACAAAGAGGAGGGGGGAAGAGACACAGGGGAGGGAGAGGGGGGAAAGAGTCACAGGGGAGGGAGGGGGGGGGGAGAGTCACAGGGGAGGGAGGGGGGGAGAGTCACAGGGGAGGGAGGGGGGGAAGAGTCACAGGGGAGGGTGAGGGGGGAAAGTGTCACAGGGGAGGGTGAGGGGGGAAAGTGTCACAGGGGAGGGTGAGGGGGGAAGAGTTTCAGGTGAGGGGGGGAAGACACAGGGAAGGGAGGGGGAAAGAGACACGGGGAGGGGGAAGAGACAAAGAGATGAGAGGGGGAGAGACACAGGGGAGGGAGGGGGAGGAAGAGACATAGGGGAGGAGGTGGGACAAGACATAGGGGAGGGGGTTTGGAAGAGACATAGGGGAGGGGGGTGGGAAGAGACATAGGGGAGGGGGGTGGGAAGAGACACATGTAATATTATACCGTCATTTATGACGGGTAAACGACTAGTAAAAATATAAAACACACAATACAAAGTATATATTATACCAGAGAATCTACTGTTTGTAAAATACAGAGGAGTATCTCAAGAACGCTTTCCACATTACAAAATATTAATTTATGACCACTGCATCAACCTTTTTCATCTTTGTCCATTTTTACCTTGTGGAAAAGCATCACTGCCCTATCCATCTGGTCTCCCTTCTCCTCATAATACCGAGCAGCCTCCATCATGTCTTCCGGGGTACTCAGAAGAGCAAGGTTCATTAGCTGGTCATCCAAGTTATTCTCCTGCATTATACAAAACATATATAAATATTTGCTTTTGCTCAGTAAAATGACTAAATCACCATGTAATATAACACAAATTCCATTTATCCATTGCCACAATATATAATACAGTTGTGTAATAACATTAGATTAACCTATGCAGGATTTTTAATAAACTGCAGTATAGTAACCAAGAGATTCTGAAAACTCAATGATGGCTATTTAACAATGAGAAACTACATATATTATTAAATGCAACATCAACAAGGTCTGTTTATTATAATTGTACCAATCAAATTCATTTAAAAAATGATACTCTGCCAAAACTGATCAAAGAATAATCTTTAAGAAGATTAAATGAATGTCAATGTTTGCCTTTTAATGGTACAAGTATGAAGGAAAAGGGAGCTGCCATTTATATGGATGAGCTGTAATCAAAATACCATAAACCAATCAGATTACAGCTGAGACTCAAATGTTTCAATCTGTTTGTTGTCCTATGTTCTTCTGCAGCTCACATCAACTACTTTATCTAATATGCAGGCTTCTTGCAGAAATAAAAGGCACGTTTTATAAAATCTACTACCTTTTGTAAGTTTACGTCATGTAAGAGCAACTTCTTTAGTCACAGCCTACATTTTTAGATAACCATAGAATTCCCTGTATAGTCCCCATACAAATATAATTTGTAGGAAAGGTGCACATGTGTTTCACTGTACCTTGCAGAGGCGGATAGCATTGTTGTATGCCTGGGCCCTAGTGTAGAAGTGCACTGCCTGCTTTAGTTCCTCTTGGCTTTCATACTGACGGGCCAGGTGATAAGAAGCTGCCCGGTCTCCTGTCTCATTGGCTATTTCTGAGGCCTGCAAAAACAAGAACATCAAAAAAACAAAAATGAGTAGCTGTCTGAGCTCTTGTTCATTAGAGATTACTTTAAAATCATAAATATTGTATAAAGCCATGTGACATTGACAACTTGAAGACGTATCAGGCTCTAAGACATGTGCAAACTAGAACAAATTATTTTGAAAAGAAGCATAGTGTGTGTATGCATGAGTAAAATTTAAATAAAAAGAGAAAAATCAATGAAAATAAAAAAATATAAAGAAAGGTTGAGGAGAGAGCAAAAGACAAAAGGAAAGAGAAAATAATGGATACACAAAGGTCAAAGAGAACAACAATGGTGAAGAAGAAATATACAAATAGAGGAAGAGACGAATAAATAAAATTAATAATAAAATAAGGGTGGTTAAGTATTCACAAGTAATTAAAGCAAGGAGTTTTAACTCCAGGTAGTTTGTTGGGTGCTTACTCTTTGGATGTTTCCCAGGAAGCAGTACACACGGACCAGGGACAGGTAGTCCTGGGCCATTTCATAGTACTTGAGAGCAGAGTCCAGGTCTGCCTGGCTCTCCAGGTACTGTGCCCACCACTTCCACAGGTTCCTGAGAAGAAGGCACAGGATGGTGTTTTGTTATTAGATATTTAACTCTACTGATTATTCTTCATCCATCTATATACATACACACAGACTTAAACATATTTAGGAGCCGCCTCATGAAACTAGATATATTTGTTAACATATGCAGTGAAACATTACACAGTAATTTGTTCTTAAACTACCTGCAAGGAAATGATTTAAAGAAAAACTCTGCATTTAGTTTACTTAGCAATAAGTAATTATTAGGGGAGTCATAAACTATCTCACTTACTTGTCCTTCTTCTTGTTGATATAGATCTCCAATGACTGAGGATCATCTAGAAGCATCCTTGGAATCTCAAAGCGGTGGGTATCAGACTTCTCAAAGCTGTGGAGAACACAAGACGTATATTGGTCACAGAAATCACACAGTTTCCACAAATATGAGACCTCTTATTAACTGTCTAGAGCGAAGAAGCATCTTATTCATTTAAATACCTTTCCCACAGCTTGTCAACCTGGACAATACTGACAGACAGAACATTTGCTAGGTAGTTACCAGTAATTACATATTTCAAGGAGGATGGAATAAAATATGTAACTTACAAAATGGGGAAAATGCTTTATTACAAACTGCTTATAACTTATTTTGCTTAGGGTTACTTTTATAGCTAGAAAACCAGGAAACATTGAAGGATCATGTCATATGTAGCTTAAAGTACAGGACTAAACACACACCACTAACATTTCAATTGTAAGTCCTCCTGAGAGCAGGGCCAATCTCCTCCTGCATTAATGTATACGTACACATGTTGTCTTCCGTGTATGTCTACATTTTATCCATGCATTTACTATATTACATTTACTTGATACTCAGCAAATAGTAATAATGAACCACAGAAAGTAGGCATATTTCTTAAAATATATAAGAACCAGCTGACACTGCCTGGTCCAGGATCACGGGAGTATGATATTCAGCAAAAAATTTAAAAGTGACACTGAAAACATATCCCGTGTCACAACCCTTGCTAGTTATCTATGTACTCAATACCAGCATTTACAAGTAGAAGCACTCTGATTACTTACTAGTTAAGAGAAATGTTGCGGTCCCCGGTGGCCTCCAGGTGTTTGGCATAGTTGTAGTAAGTAGTGCGCAGGTGAATTCTGTCGTGGTTCTCTGCAGTTTCAATGGCTTGCTGCCACCGCCCCGCAGCCTGATAGAACTTGTTAAGAAGGTCAAAGCGCTTGCAGCTTTTGTACAGTTGCTCTGCATCTTCCTGCATAAAGGGGAAAAAAAAGACCTGTTACACTTCCATCACAACTCAAAATTCAAATGCCAATACACATCTTTCCCATAATATACCTCACACATCCTCCTAAAACTCTGATAACAGAAAACATACCACATTATATATATATATATATATATATATATATATATATATATATATATATATATATATATAATCCATACTATAATCCATTGTAACAAAGATATCATCTATGCACATTAGTCATCTAATCAAACTTATACACAGGACATGTACTGCTTATCTTGTCATAATATAAAAGACATAAGACACCCTCTCCTACTACTACTACAAAGGTATGAAATAATTTACCTCTCACATCAGGGCACTTCTTACTTTCTCCTACAGATAGACTAGGACAAGCACCTCTCATCTCTTCTGATACATAAAACATACCTCTCACATCCTCTAAACACAAAGCCATCAGGAAACATAGCTCTCATTTCCTCCTCACATACAACCATTACAGCACATACCATATATACATACAGATATCACAGCATATATCAGAGCATATACCTCAAACACTGACATCAGGACACATAAATCTACTCACCAGCATGCCGAGCTGTATGGCAAGCATAGCCACTCTGGCCTCCACCTCTGGCTCCTGTTCGGCCTCTCTCAGTGCCTTGGCACCCCTGGCGTGCCCCATGTTCCCCAGACACACCTTGGCTACGTCAAGCCTCCTAGTCTTCACGCACATACGGGCCATGTTCTCCCACACCGCTTCACTTGTTGGGTGAGAAAATAAATAATCCTCCTATCATTTACTGTCAATTGACTACACATATATGAATAATGTTTTGGAATTAATGGAATGCCACTGCATGACAATGGAGCCTTATATAGCTGTTGACACCAAAGGGCATTTATTAATATTACTACTGACATTTGGGCAGCACATCTTCTATAAAATATACTGTATAAAAGCAATAAGTAGTTGCATCAGTTTATAGACTGTCACACCGATTTGTATTAATGCGCATATGCAGAACCACATACTGCTATGTTTCAAGGTCCAAGCCCATTGTCTGATGCCTGAAAATTGTGTTCCACACACATGAATAAAATAGGAACAATGTCTATACAGGAGAAGATTGTAGCTAAATATGTAAATAAATGCAGATATGCACTTGAAGGTTACAGGTGCCTTTTACTCCACCACACTGAAGATAAAGGAGATTCTAAGTAACATTTCTATTTCTATTGTGTTGTATCAACAGCACAATTTTGAGATGTGCGATTGGTAACACAAAATAAGCAGAAAACAACTGAGATTTGGATATGGTGCAATCTGACCATTTTCTTTTGTTTGTTTTTATTGAGATCCCACCACTTTTCTCCTAAAACAAGTAGCCCACATGCACCAATTAAAAGAAGGTTCTATAACATTTGTAAAAAAAAAATTAAGTGCGCTCGATCGTGCAAGGAGATAATTTTGTTTTTAAACCGAACTTTCCCATTGAGTTAACAAACAGAATCTACTTCTTGCAAATGCTCTCCAAAAATAGCTACTTAGACCATTGCCAAACAACCTATTTCACTTGAAGTGCCCCATATATGGCCTCTAAGTCTATAAAAGGGCTGCACAGCGGTTTTACATGTAGCAAAAATGGTAATGTCACTGTGGGCAAGAAGTCAAAGTGGATTCGGTGGTGATCGAGGTATAGATAGAAAGGGTATGTGTTTTGGGGTGCACTGTGCACTGCTCATTTACAAAGTATTTGTACGGATTTCTGTACATGCCGCATGCGCAAAAGCGAAGAGCCAGCTACTCAAGGACTAGAGGGGGAGAAAGGGACAGAAAGGGGGAGAGAGACACAGGGGAAAAGAGACACAGGGGGAAAGGGACACATGGATAAGGGGGAAAGAGATAGAGGGGGAAAAAGACACAGGGCAGGGAGGAGAGTAAGAGACACAGGGAAGGGAGGGGGTAAGAGACACAGGGAAGGGAGGGGGGTAAGAGACAAAGAGGGAGAGGGGAGTGAGATGGGGGAAGAGACACATGGGAGTGTCTCTTTAGACATAGGGGAGGGTGAGGGGGAAAGAGGCACAGGGGAGGGAGAGGGGGGAAAGAGACACAGAGGAGGGAGAGGGGGAAAGAGGCACAGAGGAGAGAGAGGGGGGGAAAGAGACACAGAGGAGGGAGAGGGGGAAAGAGACACAGGGGAAGGAGAGAGGTGAAAGACGCAGGGGAAGGAGAGAGGTGAAAGACACAGGGGAAGGAGAGAGGTGAAAGAGACACAGGGGAGGGAGAGGGCGGGAAAGAGACACAGGGGAGGGAGAGGGCGGGAAAGAGACATGACGGGTAAATGACTAGTTTCATTATACATTGTATTAAATTAATATTTGATTTCTACATAACCGTATATGGATTTTAAAACACATAATCCTGTTTAATGTATTATGGAAGAAAATAGAAAAAATATATACATTACAGAACAAAAAAAACAGATCCATACTGTGTCTCCTATACTTTATGGAGCCAATGCAATAGTCCAGCTTTCTTAGTTATACTGTAGTATACATCATGGTAAACAACTTTTCTATTTGATATTAGGAAAAAAATATATTTGTTTGCAAAAAACTAACAAGCAAAAACACACTGAAATGAATTTTTCCCATTATCTTTAAGTTAGAAATGTTCTAATCTTTTTAAACACTATGGCAGGTGACTTAAGAAAGAATAGGTTTATTGGTATGGCCAGAACTGCCCAATCATTATACCCCCGAAAAGGGGAAAAAAGATCAGTTTCTCACAAAATGTCATCTATTTACAATCAAGTTGTTTGTACTGATCTTTACTATGTATCAGTCATGAAAAGTCAGGCAGCATTATCCTCCTATCATATCTGAATTAAACAACAAACTATCATTTGGAAGCTTAAAAGTCACAATTTCTACTAATACCAAAAGCCTATTTCATATTGATACATGAACAAATCCGCGGTGAAACTAAACCCATCCATGGAGAGTTAAGCCTAGTGGGTGGTAGAACAGGTATATTTTTATTATTTTTATGCTCGGAGACAGGTTGGAATATCCAATTTCTGGTTTATGTTTAACCCATGTTCACATCAAACTCGCACCAACAATGCAATGTGTACGTGACACAGCTCCCATAACAAAGCAAGGAAGCGAGATTAGATAATAAAGGATAATACTCCCATGAACCATTAATCGTCTTATAGTGATTCATAGCCAAGAAGTGACAGCTCTTAGTACTACTTAAAGGACCACAGTAGGAATGACTGTAAATGATATAACTAACAACATTAGCAGGTATGCATGACAGGGACATAACAATTTACGGAAAATTGTATATTTATAATGATGTCATGTGGATTCCATTTTAGGCTGCTAGTCTGTCTGTAGCTTGAGGGTAAGGGTTATCATATGGAAACTTACTCTTCCATGGGGTTCTATTGTCATGTACTATTTAGAGAGCATTTTTCAACATATTTGTGCTTAGAAGCACCCACATATATCTCTTTAGCAATTATATTCGTTATTGATTTAGGATGCAACATAGAGTGTAGCGTCCACATGACTCCAAGATAGTGAGTCTGGAGTATATTGTTTCTTCAAAATTTTCCTTAACAAATAACATACAAACCATGGGCTACGAGTGATTGCCCAGAAATGCTTCTGACTCCTGTGGTCATCATAAGCAATCTTTCCTCCATTTGAAGAAGGTCATTTTACTCAAGACAATCCTATATCATCAACGTAGAACTGTCAGAGAAAGATAGCAGAATATATTCACACCTCCCTTGCATTTCCATTTTCTGGATCATTTGTTAATATTGTATTTTCTTTGTTCTCATATTCTGTACAGCGATACAGAATATGTTGGCGCGATACAAATAAAAGTTACCAATAAAAATAATGTTTTTATATATGTATTTTATTGAAATGTTCCTCAATTACAAACCTGCTGAATGACGATTAAACAACTCTCTTCCTCCTCTTTATTTAATACAAAACACAAATAAATATATTTTTCCAACAGTTAACTTAACACAGCAAAGATCCCTTTTATTACACAAAATTAAGTAGTTCACATAATTGTACATAAACCAAAAAACAAGACAGTTACCTCATATTACCATATGAAGCTTTATTATGTAAACTAAAGAAAATCCCCCCTGTGGGAATTGAACCCAGGACCTGCTCAATCAAAGCAAGCAACACAACCACCTGCTCAGTTGCTACACTAGATGCTAGAACATAACAAAAGTAGTTACAATGACATAGCCACTGTCTCATTCAAATCTGTTACACCTGATTCTAATCAATTTTTAATTGTCCTGCACAGTGCAGAGCTCATTACTCATTCAAGCAAAGCCAACACAGTGAAATACCCTGGCTTCAATTGATTAAAACTCATAGTTACATAGGCCCTCATTCAATTGCAATTTGGCCAATTGAATAGGGGTCTAAATAAGCACATAAAATATATTTTTTAAAGAAGTTTTTGGTTAGTGAAAACCTTGCTTTTGGATAGATGTTTACTAACTAAAAACTTCTTTAAAAAATATATGTTATGTGCTTTTTTAGACCCCTATTCAATTGGCCAAATCGCAATTGAATGAGGGACATAGTAATTAAGGTTGAAAAAAAGACTTTCAGTCCATCAAGTTCAACCTTTTAAGATCTCCTCTAATCTGCAATATGCGGATTAGTTATTAATTAGTTGTTAATTAATTATTAATCAATTAGTTAATTATATATTTGTAATTTTTTTTTCTCCATGAATTCAGCATCAATTTTAATAAATGAAATATTTTTTGCACAAAAAATTTCGCCCTCTATTTATTGGTGCAGAACTTTTGTGGTCCTTTAATCTTGATGCATAACGTCAGAGAATAGGCAATGGTTGAATGTAATTTATGCTTAAAATACTTGGCTTTATACAAGACATGTATTCAAAATATTTAATAACAAGCAACTGTAATTATATGTACTTATACGTGTACTTTTCATTTCTGTAATAACGGAGGTGCTTGCTGTGTTACTTTATAGGTAAGGTTATATCTTCACCAAAACAGCAGCTAAATTGACATAAGGAGGAGGTAGGACATGTAGGAGGATTGTTTTGTGACCTTCACAATTTGGCTCTCGTGCATATTACCCAGTTTGGGATGTTTAATAGATAGATTGATGGGTGTTTACGATTCAATCTACATTTATAGTCACCCCATGCTGCACATACACAGCTAACACGAGAACACGTACACACGAGAATCTTCCCATCAGTAAACACCCTCTTCTTCCCACCAACATGTGGACAGAGGATTTCCTGTTCTTAATGAAGAGGGAGAGCTGATTTTAGTTCCTGGGCATCTTTAACCAAGAAGAGTGAGGAGGGAAACTTAGGAAGAAGAAAATATATAAATATAAAAGAGGAAGAGAGAGAGAAATAGAGTAAAAAATAAAGAGGTAGAACCAATAAAAAAGGGGGTGACAAAATGGTGCATGGTATAAAAGAAAAGTCTTGTAAATAAAGACTTTGTGATCTTAGGGATAAGGAAGGTTTCTGGACATTACTTGATATATGATATACCTATGGATCTAATTACTTTTACGTGCTTTATTTTAAATCAAACAAATAGTCCCTGCATGGGTCTGCCCTCTACAGCTCATGAAAGCAGACTATAGTACTTACGGTGTAGTGTCTTATACTGATCAATCGTGTAGCAATAATCTGTAACATGCTGCTGAAACGTGGTCCCTGATAGGCTAGGACACTACACTGCAAACTAGCCCTACATAGTCTGTGTTTGCATACGGTGCAGTGGGCAGACCCAGACAGGGACAATTTGTTTGATTTTAGGCAGTAAATAAATACCTTATAGAAATTTCTTAATAAAAAAAGTACTTAATAGTAATAGGAATATTATATATTATTATGCTTTTCTAATTCTAATTGTACTTAGAGCCCCCTGAATGAAGCTCCTTTGGGAACCTTTGACCGGATATAAACAACTAATAATAAAATTGCAATATTGAAGGTCAGTTATCTAAGAGTAAATTAGCTTTCTTTTGCTCCATCATTGTCTGTACATGAGCCAATATTAGGTGATTTTGGACAAAACTTCTTTGTGCCTCTCTGATGCACCCTCTAGTGACAACATAACTAACTGCACCTTATCAAAGCATCTATGATTGAATCCCAACCATATGCTCGATTACATGGCTCCCATCGTAAATTCCACAAGACTGACCTGTAACTATGGGAGCTCTTACATGAGAATATAAGTAGCTATTACTTGGCTCCCACAGACTTTTTCTTGTAAGACCTTACTGATAAGTGAAGTAAGAGTGCTTGCAACGTCCTTATGTTTTAGATCAAGACCTGGGTTCAATTCCAGTCAGGAAACCAAGTGGTCACACCATCCTAAAGCTATGAAGGGATGGGCCTGGTAAGTTCTTGGATGGAGACCACCTAAGAATACCAGGAACTGTATGCTATGGCTCACTGGAAAAGGAACTGGCAACCCACTCAACTATCTATGCCATGGATACCAAGTGGATCAGCATGGTGTGTTGCTGTCCATGAGGTCACGAATAGTCGACCACGACTGAACGATGCAAACACATGTTTCCCACTCAAATGGTGACACATTTAAGTTGCCTATTATTGCACACATCAAATGATATATTCATTTCACACTTATTACATGGTATCACATGTGAGGGGGTACACATTGATTGCTTTCATGTATTGGTAGGGCAGATGGGGTTCTATTAATGAGGTCTGAATTAGCATTATATGGGTGTCAGTATTTAATTGTGTGAGCAGGTACTTGTAACCAAAATTGTGATTTATTTGATTGTTCTTTAGTATTGTTGTGCAGGGCTGGATTAACCATTAGAAAGGCTTCTTTTGTGTTTTAGGATGTGAAGGCTTCCATTTTATTTCCTTGGAAACCTGAAAAATCCTGCGTTAGGATTTTTATTTTTCTCGTGCTGGGACCCTCGTAGCTCCTTAAGTGTCTCATAAGTGTTCTTTTGTAGGAGGTTAAATTTACACTTAAGATTTGTCTCAAATCTAGTTTGGGCACAGAAGTAAATAGATACATAGACATATTATATCCCTACTGAAATCTGGAAACCTTCCATGTCCTTTTAAGATTTTCAGATTTTCTTAAGAGAAACATGGCAGAGAAGAGCCACGTAGACCCACAGTAAGAATCTTAAATGTACAGTAAAGTATCAAGTTTTCAGTAATGCATTAAAATAGCATGTTTGAAACAGTAGATAAAAGGTGGTTAGGTGGGTTCCTCCATTCACCAACTCCATTACTATGGTTGTGCATTGCCAACAATGGCGCAGAGAAGCCCTTGTCCCTTTATGAGAATGGATGCTGGGAGATTTATAGCAGAAATGTGAGGTTATTGGGTTGCGCCAATCCTAGGGTGACGGAAGAGACTTCACTTGGAATGAACACAAAATTGCATTATTTCCCGAGTGACGGAAGCAAGTGCATCTGAAATTGACACAAGCTGTATCAATCATGGCGGCAATACGTGTCAGGCTTGAACTAGGACCAAATCTGAAGGTGTGCTATCTTATTGGAATCTGCCGTTCCTTTGTTACTGGATTTTACCTTCTCCTACCCTGACTTTTGCCTGTTTTGTATATTATCTTGCCAGTTGCCAACCTTGACCATTTGCGTAAACCTGGATGCCATTGTGCCAGATGCCAGTCCTGTCCTCGATTTGGATTTTAACTTTTCATTGCCTGGTGAACTGGTTCAAAGGTCTGTAAAATAATCTCTCTACCTCTGTCCCGTGGATCCATATTATGAATTACTAGCGAATTGCCCGTCAAAAAATGACGGCAATAGAATTGTAAGCCAAGGAATGTTGTTTGGGCCAGACATTATTTTTTATGTTGTTGTGAGATATCGGCGCTGATTGCAAGGCTCGCGCTGAGCGCCTTCGGCGGCGCTCACTGCGAGCCTCTTGGTTGTTGTATTTTTTTTTATCAGAGGCGCTTTTGATGTCATTGTAAGGTCGGCGCTGATCTGCTTATTGCGCTTATTGCAAGGCTGTCCCCTGGTGTAGTTAGTGTGCTATGAGCAGCATTGGCGCTTGTTGTGAGGCACGCAGTGAATGTCTTTTACGCTTATTGCGATTTTTTAACATTTTTTTGTGTATATGTATGTTCTGATGCTAATTAAATAAGTATTACATTAATAAATTAATATACTTTACCAATTTGTAAGTAATATATGCAGGAAGCATTGTGTTGAAGAGCTGACAATCTGTTTTGATGTTCCTGCAGCATACAATGTCGGTTTGCAGTGTTGTGGAGCTGATGTGTAAGTGTCAGCAATATGTGCAGTGTGTAGTGTAAATAAGCTGCGTGCGCAAGGAAAATCCGTTAGGCTAGCTGTGTACTTCCGCATTGTGTAAGTTAGTGTTGTAAAATGGCGGCGAATGTGTATGTGGTACGCGGCTGTGGATGATTTAGCGTCCTTGTTAATAGTGTATCTTGGACCTCGTACGGCTTTTTCAGAAAATCTGTATGTGCTTGGTGGTGTTTTGCGTGATTAGGGTCCTGTAGCCCCGTTTTCGTTTTTTTCGGCAGCCATTTTTATCTTTCGCTTAGGGGATTTTCGGGTGTCTAAACTCTGGAATTTGGACTTAAATTGAGGTGTAACTTCACTTGCAGAGGTTCTGGGTGCCCCCTCTTGTTGAGGTTAAGCTTTTTATGTATTTGTTGTGTGTATTTATTGTGTTTTTAATGTTTTCATGTGCACACGTTTCGGGCGTTAAGGTCGTATTTTTGCGAGCTCGTAATGTTTTTTTTTCTAATTTCCGTGGCTCGTATTTGTGGATGCTAAGTCCGTAAATTTTGCAGTGTAAGTCCCGCCTGCGGCTCATTGCAGCCGACGTGGGAGCCTCCAGCTCCGCAAATGCGGCCCCTCGCTTCGTGAGGGTCTGCATTTGCGGGCCTAAAGTCGTAGGGGGCCGTAGGGATGAGCGCCTATGGCGCTCATCAGCAGTACAAGGAGCGCCTTTGGCGCTCCTTGCCAGCAACTGCGGGCTCGATATGCGAGCCCGCAAGCGTTAGCAACAACCCGCATTGCTGACAACTATATATGTGATAGCAGCTCATCAAGATAAAGTAAATAAGTAAATAGCAGGCCTATAAAGTAAACCATTCCAAGTATAAATATAATACAGAACACCCAGACAACTTTCAGAGATAAATAGAAGAGAACACAATGTGCCTCCTTAAATTTGAAAGGTGTATAATGCTTCTTGAGTAAATCAAGATTGTTGGGTGACATTTAATGAGAACTTGTAAATTCCACCATAGTTGAACTCAAAGTCTTCATTTTCAAGCACTAACTTTGCCGATTTGCCTTGGTAAAGAAAATTAAAAGTGAGGTGTGACTACTTTATTTCATATTGAAGTCAAGTGATCATCTATTTCTGGACTCAGCTTAGGTATCCTTACTCCAAAGGAGCTCAGGTTTGAGCAGAATCTGTGCAAAATCCCTCTTAATTGAAATCTCCTGGTGCTACATAAGAGCTGCAAAAGAGAGGTAGTAATCCCACTTTGGCGTTCATATATGCCTCATACCAACAGCGACTAAGTAAAGTTCATGCTGCTGATTCTTCTACTAAGAAGAAGACGCTCTTATTATGCACAAAATAATGCAGACCATTTGACTTTGAGGTGTTTCTCTTAACTTTAGAGAGTGGCCCTGACCCTTGTCTCTCCTTGTCCAGCTGTGCTTATAGTCTTAAAAGGAATAAATTATGGATAAGAGTTAGAGAATGGAGGATGGGGCTGTGAAAGGGGACTTTGCCTTCCAGGAAATGCATCCTGCTTTGAATTTCTGTCTAAGCCTCTCCAAACCTATCTGAAAAACTCCGAGAGAGGAGGGAGGGGGGGTGATAGAGCAGAAACAAGGAAAGGGGGGTGGGAAACACAGCAACACAAAAACAACCATTTCCTCTGCTCCGAGAGAGACAGAGAGGAAACAAATTAACAGAATCCCATGCCAAAAATATATATATCCATGAAAAAAAACTTCCTATCAGCTGCTGCCTCCCAGACTCTATCTGCCTCCCATCCCTCGCACACAGTTAGACGGCACCGAGCTCTCCGCTTCGCACACGGTTTCAGCTGGACTGGGATGAACAGATCTCTTTGTTCTTCACATTTTGATTCTACCTTGAAGTTTGTTGGGAAATTATCCCGTTCTCTCTAGATATCTGGGAAATATAGCCCCTCTGCTCCTTAAGTAAGTCTGACAGACGCCCACATTGGTGTGGGGCTGACAGAGAGGGGTCACATCTGGAATACATCTGTCTCCTTGGATTGTGGGAAGGACAAAGACTAATTTTGTTTGTTCGTGGGGGCTCCTAGTGCAGAGGGGTCCAGACGGGAATGCTGTTGCATCTCCGAGTAGAGGAGGTGGGGGTTACTTTACAGGAGTGCGGATAAAGCGGAGGAGGAAAGTTGGTGGACTTGGTGCTTTCCACCTCCTGTTCATGGGACTACCAAGCCAGCTTGCTTGGCTTTGCTTTTACTGGGGGGGCTGTCACCTCTCAGAATGAGTGGGGATGTCCTCTAGCCGCTTCTGACCCTGTGCAGTGCGGCGGGGGGCATCCCGTTTGAGGGGTAGGAGGTTAGGAGGAAGCGGGCGATGGGCATGCAGAAGTTGGTGGCTGTGGCTGTGGCGGTGGCTTTGGTCTCCCTTGTACTCAACAACATAGCTGCCTTCACCCCAAACTGGCTGTACCAGACACTTGAAGAAGGTCGCAAGCGCAGCATAGGGCTGTGGAAGATGTGCATAGCTGGCAGAGGTGTGCTGGGGGCCAGCATCCGGGCTGGGCAAGTGGATGAAAGGGAGTGCTACCCACTTGGTTGGGGATCTGAAATATCAGGCTTACAGGAATCCCGCAATACAGTCAGATGTAAGTACCTGCACATCACATATCTGCAGTCTCTTCCTAAATCTCCACAATCTTTAGAAAAAAAATGTTCGCCATTCAATGTAAATCTGATTACTTAAAAAAATGACCTTAACCTACATACAACCCCCAAGACGTTTTTGCCAGCCAATGTTCTTAATGTAAAAATGTAGTAAATTGCTGTGATCATCAATATTTTAATTTTTGTATGAATTTTGCTAATTTCCCAGTGGATAGAGTGGAACACAAAACTTAGTACAGAACCTTCCAATGTTTTACATCTTCACTCATCATACAGTTGAATCATTTTCATACATTATAATATTTTAAAAGTTGCAATCTTATCTAAAATGAACTCAATATGGTCGCTCCAACCATGGAGAGGGCTAGTATTAGTTCATCACAAAAGGCTCGAAGCTTCTCTCCTATTCCAAGAAAGAAGTCTTTTATATATTAAGAAAGGGACATGGCAAAGGTCCTGGTTACTGCAGAAATGAAAAGTAAATATACAAATAAATAAATAACATTGAAATTGGTTGCTATTGCAAATTTTTGTGTAAACGTTAGATAATGGAACTTGAAAGTTAGGTATTTTACCCTTAAAAGATTCTCCTTCTCTGCTAATAACTTTACCTAAGGTGATCAATTCACCTAAAAGTGATTAATTAACTCCATGTAATTTATAATTTAATGTATATGTTCATTTGGTTAAATTATGTCCCTTTAAGTTTTACTTTACTTGAACACAAGATTTTGTGTTTATTGTAATACTTTTGAAAAATAAAACTTTTAAAAAGGAATGAAGCCTTAAAGATTATAAGTCTATGTAATTATTCTGATTTAACCAAATGGGCATGCTCTTTCTGCTTATCCTCCCACCACTAGATTGTGAAACATAATTAATCACCTTAGATAAAGCTACGAGCAAGGAATGCATGCTTAGAATACCAAGGAATTTAGATTAGTTCCGCCTTATATATTAACATCATTAGATAGTAAGATCTTAAAGACAAGATCTGAGATTGCCTAAGAAACTTCAAATGGAGGTCTTTAGTTTATGTGAATGGTATTCGTACGGAGGGTTACCAGAGAGTTATCCTTGGCATCAAGAAGTAAGGGGGTTTGTCCTGTAAATAGGGGGCTCTGTCACATCTAGCCCTAGAAGTATTCATAGTTGGGAATCTGCTATAATAGTTATTATATAGCCACAGAAACTTACATACATACTTTGGCTATAAAGATGACCAATTTCCATAAAACTATGCATAGTTATGTCTCAGCACCGCCTTAAAGTCACATTGTAAAGGTCCCGGTTACTGCATACATTTTAATAACATATGAATGAACATAATTGCAATTAGTTTTTATTAAACATTTTGAGTGGGAGTTAAAAGCTGGATATTTTAAGAGTAAAATATCTATGAATGACCTCCCCTGATCACACCCAGTTGATATAGATTAGAAAAATACACAATAAGACTTTAACAATTAAAAGTCTTTGTGACTGTTCTTATTTTTCCAACTGGGCACGTTCTTGTTTTTTTTATGAGAATGAATGGCTCTAGTAAGAGAGAGAGAGAGAGAGAGAGAGAGAGAGAGAGAGAGAGAGAGAGAGAGAGAGAGAGAGAGAGAGAGGTCATTTATAGGTAACATAGGCTCAAAATGACTAACTTTTAAGCCAAGATACCGACAACTTCCTTTCAAACTATCTGATAACATGCAACTGGAGGGATAGATGAATGGATGGATGGATAGATAGATGAAAAAAAATACAGATACATAGATAGATAAGATAGATAGATAGACAGAAAGATGAAAAGAAAGACATGTAGATAGATAGATAGATAGATAGATAGATAGATAGATAGATAGATAGATCGAAGAAATACATGTAGATAGATATATAGATATATAGATAGATAGATAGATAGATAGATAGATAGATAGATAGATAGATAAAAGAAAGACATGTAGATAGATAGATAGATAGATAGAAGAAATACATGTAGATAGATAGATAAAAGAGATATGTAGATAGATAGATAGACAGATAGATGGATGAAATGAAAGACATGTAGATAGATAGATAGATAGATAGATAGATAGATAGATAGATAGATAAAAGAAAGACATGTAGATAGATATATAGATAGATAGATGAAAAGAAAGACATGTCGATAGATAGATAGATAGATAGATAGATAGACAGACATATAGAAAGATAGATAGATAGATTGATAGATAGCTGGGGAGATAGATATATTCCTTTCTACTATACTTTTATGATAAACTAACTGAATCTGAATCTGGTACCCTGCAACACTACAAGCTTTTGTTCATGAATTCCTTCTCTTTTTACCTCCATTCCTCCTGGACACCACTTAAGTAAGTCATTAGTTATCCAGTGGTGGAGGTGACAGGCTCATGGCCCACTCCTTACTACAGTTAACCCCTTATCTTCTTGCAGTGAGATTATTATAGGAGTAAGCGCTCTACAACATGATACTGTAACTGCAGCTAGGGTAAGGGTTAAAGACAAAATGCTTAACATGCATTAGGTCACTTGTAGTAAAAGTTTCATCATTATGCATTCTCCTTCCCCCTCTTTCCCCTTATGACTGCAAGGTCAGATACCACATGTGGAAAGCAGGAATTTAAACAGCATTCAGATGTGTACATTGCATATTGTAGGACTGTGGGGGAAGCCGCCATAGGAACCCAACAGGTAGATAATGTACACTCAGGGTTAGAAGGACAGCATTAGCAGTTTGATCATTATTTACTTGTGTCTAACGAAGTACAGGGTTCCCTGGTGGTCCAGTGGTTAGGATTTGGTGCTTTCACCAATGGGACCTGGGTTCGATCCCAGTCAGGGAACCAACCGGTCAAACCATCCCGCAGCCAAGCAGGATTGGGCCTGGTCAGTACTTGGATGGGAGACCACATAGGAATACCTGGAGCTGTATGCTGTGGCCCACTGGAGAAGGAACTGCAACCCACTCCAGTATCTCTGCATGAATACCAAGTGGATCAGCATGGTGTGTTGCGGTCCATGAGGTCACGCAGAGTCAGACATGACTGAGTGACACAAACACACAACAGACAGAGTACACAATACAAAATATGATTTCCCTTTGTAAATTTCTAATTTTGTAGCTTGAGGGCCATTGTGGGCATATGTGTAAAATTAAATATTTTCAAATAACTACAATTTAAAATACGTAAAATATTTTCAGAATGGAACATGAAAAATACATCCTGTATTACTTTTTAAGTATGCTGAATACATGCAGTTTCTATTTGCACAGTGAGAATGTGGCAACTACACCTGCCAGTATTTTCATTAGATCTAAAACAAAGCATTAGTTTAGAAGGACATATCCTTATGATAGATAATTTTTATTTACTTTCCAAAAGTATTTAGCTCATTACCAAGTTTAGTTGTTAAAAAAAACCATATAGAAAATAATGCAATTCAATGGCCCTTTAAAAGAACTCCAGCTCTCTAAAACAGGGGTGAGGAAGTTCGGTCCTGGAGGGCCACACACAGGTCTGGGTTTGAGGATATGCCTGCTGCACACAGGCGAGTCCATGACTTCTTTAGTCATCTTGATTGATTCACATGTGCACAGAAAGGAAATCCTCAAATCCAGGCCTGTGTGTGGCCCTCCAGGACTGATCTGGCCTACCCCTGCTCTAAAAGATCCTTACTAATAGCTAAAGTCTGATTTTGCAAGCTCACTCAAAGTAATATGCATGAGACAGACTACTTATTTCTCTTTAAAGGACCAAAATTATTCTATATTTCAAAATATACGCTTTTGAAGAACTACACTTGGAAATGATTTATAATGTAAAAAAACAGTCTCTAATGTAATATCTTTTTTATGCAATAATGCTGCTACCATTATGAATCCTACCAACCAACCAACATTGTATGAAGAAGTAGCTTTAATGCCAGCATACTGGGCATATGGCAGCTAAAACTGCCTGTACTTGTCATTTAACAAGAAGCTGATCTTTGTTGGCACCGCAGTGACTTGAAATTCTATGCAAACCATGCATGACAGCCTGCATCACAGCAGAGAAACAAGTGGGCTGTTAGCACTCAGGGAATGTAAAATATACATGCATTTAAATGTGTATTCATTCAATGATGCATAAAATCAGCATACTAGTACCATTTTTTGGTTACTATGTTATATGTAGGATGCAGAATCCATACAGTGACACCATCACCCAAAATGTTTTTTTTAAACACTAAATTCTGGCAATATATTATATTAGACAATCTGTTCTTAAATGAAAAATTCTTAAAACATATCTTTTCACTGTGTTTGTTTTATGACACTGTAATGGTCTTTCCCCTAATCAAGCACATTGTGCCATGAAGAAGAAGAAGAATAGTTGTAGAAGTAGGAAGAGCAGTAGTAGTAATAGTAGGAGCAGCAGTAGTAGTAGTAGGAGTAGTAGTAGTTGGAGCAGTCGGAGTAGTAGTAGTAGTTAGAGTGGTAGTAGTAGTTAGAGTAATAGTAGTAGTTAGAGTAGTAGTAGTAGTAGTAGTAGTAGGAGTAGTAGTAGTAGTAGTAGTAGGAGTAGTAGTAGTAGTAGTAGTAGGAGTAGTCGGAGTAGTAGTTAGAGTAGTAGTAGTAGTTAGAGTAGTAGTAGTAGTTAGAGTAGGAGTAGTAGTAGTTGGAGCAGTTGGAGTAGTAGTTGGAGTAGTAGTAGAAGTTAGAGTAGTAGGAATAGGAGTGGGAGTGTGTGTTAAAAGCATTTACAGTATTAAATGTTTGATTACATGGCTCCCACGGGAACTCCCGTAAGGGTGAATTAGCCATACAGGAGCTTTTACAAGCACGTTCTGTAGAGCTATTACATGGCTTCTACAAAAGAACTACTGTAAAATATACTAAATTATACCCATGATGTACTGTACGTAGCTAGCTCTTTTACGTATGCCCATAGGAGGCTAAGAATCTGGCACTTAATATTAACCCCTTTACCATGGGGGTCTCTATGGACCCCCATGGTAACCTAACTATCCCCCTTTCCCATTGCCTCATGAGAAGTGCCTGGGGGGGGGGGGGGAGGGAGTATTAACTAGAAAAGTACCACAATGCAGGAGCTTATAGTTTAGAGATGGGTTGTACAGTGCGACTGTGGCTTCAAAGCGTCCACATTACTACGTCACCTCGCCTCACACTTTGTGGGCAAGACCAACAAGAATGTAGTTATACTCCTTTTGCTGTCAGTTAGCCAAGCCAACTATTAGATATAATAGACTACATTCTCCAGCTCAGTGGTTCTCACCAGCTAGTCCTAGAACCAGTGCTGGCCCTGAGGCTTTATTTCAGGGACAAAGAGAGATGAGAAGGCTCTATCACATTAAACATGCCACTAGTCATAGTTATAGATCAGTTATTGATGAATGTGCCTGCAGTTAGAATGTACTCTATTCAGTTCAAACCCAGATGAAAATGTTGTGACCCACATGTGGTATCACCCTAGTCAAAAAATGAATCTAAAAAAGTGTTTCTCATGAGCACTGGTAGCCAGGGCCTAGATCACAAAAAGTTAAGGTTTAGCTCTAAATGTTGCAGGTTACAGTTACCACCATGATTTTGTTCAGTAGAACATAAGATGAAAGCGGACTACATGAGCAAGATGTTTTAATTAGACATTAATAAATAATAAATAGCAGATTTAATGAGTTAAAAGAGCTAAAAATCAAGATTAATCTTACTTTTAAGGATTAAAATCAGCTGTTGATGGTCACCACCCACTATAAGGTTAATGAAGGCAGCTCTCTCCAACAGGCAGGCTAAATCTACAGGTACCATTTTCTATCAACTCATTGCTTTCCATTGAGCCCATATGGTTCTCATTCCCAGTGGTTCACTACGATTTCCTCATTATACTGATCTGTCCACAACTCTACTGACATTTTGTGAAAGTGACAAGTATTGATCATACCTAGTGATGACTGCTATAGACTACAATGCACTTGAGTAAAGTCTTTAATAAAGACCTCTGAGTGAAGAAAAGTCTAAAGTAGTTAGTAGACGTTATAAAGCAATCTAAGCTAGAACGCCATCTATATACGTACATAAAGGTTTATTTTACTAAAGCTCTGCGATCACCTTGTAGAATAACAGACAACTTCAATGACTATTCATATGTCCTTTATCAACAATGTCTCTCTTTAACCAATTCACTGAAAGCGTTAATAAACTAAAACATGCCAGGTGCTCATGGCTAAGGGCGGCCATATTGATTCCTTCTTTCCTGGAACGCTGCCCTATGCATGAGAGAAACATCCTCCTCTCCGCACATGGCAGTCACAGGCTCATTTGAATTTCATGAATTGAACAAAATCATTATGTAAGCGGAATAACAGAGAAATATTGTTTTATTTAAAAAAAAAAAAAAATTTGAAAAGTTAATTATTAGATCACACATGCAAATGATTAAGATGCATAGAAGAGGTCACATGTCTCAGTAATTAAAACATAGAACTTAAAATATATATATAATATTATCTACTGCTAATCATATCTACTGATATATCTAATATATCTACTGCTATCTTATGATTAGTGTATCTCTGTATTTTGACTTGAAATAGATAGTTGTTCTTAAAGCACCCAAGCAGTTGTGTGATTGTCCTGTACTTGTAACTTATATAGGGTGCAGAATTTAAGGCTTAGCCCAAGGAGCCAAATCAGCTTGACCCCACCCTGACCATATTTTTTATGCTATAGCCCATGACTAGTGCCATTAACTAGATATGAACGTTATTACATTCAGCTCAGCTTCCCAGAATGCAGTGTGATAACTGTATTTCTCGGAATTCTGAGCAGGAAGTAGTTTTTTTTAACTTGTTTTAGACATTCAAATGTGAACACAGATGTACTATTTATTTACTGTACTACTGTACGGTGGAGGCTTCTATCGCTCTTTTGCCCACCATATATTAAATGATTGTTGTGGTGAACTACCTAGTCAAAATATCCACTACACAAGCTGGGATCCCGCCCCACGCTGATGATAGGCAGTAACCTTGAAACGGCTGTCTGTGGATAGGATTCCCAGCTTGTGTATAATCCAACTTTGGCTTTGCATAAAAGCTGTGTAATGCAGCAGACATATGCTTAAAGGAAGCCATGTTTAAAATGGTTATGGATTCTAGAATGAAGCATTTGTGGGCATATTTGCATGTCCCTGCTCAGCTTCCCAGAATGCAGTGTAATACCTTTCTTTCCTGGAATTCTAAACAGGAAGAAGTTTTTTTTTACTTGTTTTAGACATTTAAATGTGAACACAGATGTACTATTTATTTACTTTCTGAACTTGTACCAAATGTTGTGTACTTTCAATCTTTTCCAGTGCAGTTTGACATGATGAGGTCCTGTAATCTGATTGCAACCGTTGCCCTGACTGTCGGTCAGCTCATATTCCTGATGGGCCTGGTGGGGATCCCCATTGTTTCTCAAGATGCACAGTGGTTTGAGGAAGCCATAGCAGCATTATTTCAGCTGGCTAGTAAGTATGATACTAAATGGTGAACCATCTTACTGAAGGCCAAAAATGAGAAGGCACATACACTATGGTTACAGTTACCAAAATTATGTTGTTCAGTATAACAGCAGACAAAAGGTGACTACATGATCTAGACATGGGTGTAGGAGCCAAAGAAAATCTGGAGGGGATACCACATATAGTATAAAATTACTACACATCTGGCGAGGATTTGTCCACCCCCCCCCCCCCCCCCCCCCAGTTGCTACACCCATGGATCTAGACATTTAGCCAGAATGCATTAAAAGAGCCAAATTCAATACTAATTTTACTTTTAAGGGTCAAAACCAACTGTTGCTGGTCTCCGCCCACTATAAGGTCAATGATGTCAGTATTCTCCAACCGGCAGTGCTATATATCCAGGTTGTATCAACCCATTGCTTGCCATTGACTGGAGACTTGCTGTGTTAAAGTGGTTTCCTTTGACAACAAGCTTTAGTTCTGGGGGCAGCACATAAATAATAATTTGGAATCTTATCTAATCACATTGTTCATAAAATGCTTTAGTCCTGTCTCTTAGCCAAATCCATATTTCCCCTTGATGACTTTATCAAATACTCAACTGGAGGCTGAAACTCTAATATTTGGTAAAGTAAATTTAGTATAAAGAATGCTGCCATTATAAATCATTAAAAGGGACATGAAACACATTTTTTTTTTCATGCATTTAAAAGAAGTGCTGAAGACATTACCAAAGTTGTGTTTTGCATGAAAAATATAAATAAACAAAAAAATACAGCGGTACCTTGGTTCTCTGTCTGTTGAGCACAAATAGGGTTGAGTACCAAACTGCTAAAAGGAGTAATATAAATTGGTTTTAGCAAACCCTATGAGTACCGACGTAGAGCGACGAGCAACAAGGTTTTTTGCTTATCCAGACAGATTGAGTATCGAAAATGTTGAGTTCCGAGGAGGTTGAGAACCAACGTACTACTGAATAAGTAAAAACTGTTTAAACATCATTAAAACTAACAAGGAGTCTTACATATATTATTATTGCTAATTTACTGACAGGGACAAGCCCCCAGATCAGTTAAACATTTTATTAACTTTTTTCTTTGAGAGCAACATTTGAAAAAAGAAAGCAAACAGTGATGCATTATCAAGTATCCTCATATGCAATAAAGAAAATTATTTCAATGTCCCTTTAAATTGGTATTTTATTAATGATTAAAACAATTAGCTCCTCTTGTTAGAGGTTAACCGTCCTTTAAAAGAAAACGAAAACTTTTTCATCCTTTAATTTGAAAACATCTCCTTAGTCCAAATGAGTTTATATTTAGACCGAAATTGTGAAATGGTTCACCTTGATCTCTACAAGGAAATTGGATGAGTAAACTTTGACCAACCAAAGCTCCTTGGCAGGAACGAGATGAACGAGGTCTAGTATTCAAGTTAGGTCATCCTTAAAATACAGTTGGTTTATTTTTGGGTGATTTAATTAAACAAATAATATCTCCTTAAATAATCCATTTGAAAGAGAAGCTTAAAACATTACGCATGTTTTTGTTGCATGTAAAATGAGTGCTGCAACCATAAAAATATCTCTACAAACTGCTTTTGGTACAAACTGAAGACCTCCTTTTCATTAATTCTATTAGGATGTGTACTATACTAAACTCTCTCTAGTGTCTAAAAGTAATACAGCTAAGAAAAAAATGAGGTGGTGATCCTACCATTTTTCTAAAAGCTTATAAATTCTGTTTTTACTGCCTAAATTCAAATAAAAAAGGTCCATGTATGGGTCTGCCCACTGCAGCATATGCAGACATAGTCTGGATGTGCAGTGTAGTCTCCTAGCCTATCAGGGAGCATGTGTCAGCATCATGTTGCAGAATGTTTCTGAGAGATGGGCACTAATTGGTTAGTATGAGACACAGCACTGCAAGTACAGCAAAGTCGGTGTCTGCCTACGCTACAGCAGGGAAATCCCTACAGGGACTATTTGTTTGATTTTAGGCAGTTAAAACAGAGCTGGGAACCACTTCTTAATAAAATAAAGTATATAAAAGTAAATAGATACATATAGTGTATACCCAGTAAAACCCAGGACCCTTCCATATTCCTTTAATCATATTCATTGTTAAATATTCAGTACCAACATGATTAAAAAATGCTTCTATTAGCAGATTCCAGTCCTAAAAGGGGCTGCCCCTTTAAGTTACTTCCTCAATGCTCTTTTACCCCTCCTCCCTCCTCATTTTTCTTTCACGTTCCAAGCTTTCAAGGCCCAGTTTGCATAACAGGTAGTAACAGGCATTTCCTCCTCCTGTATGGGGACATCCTGGCGCCCTCCAGTCTCTGTCCCTCGGCCCAGCGTTCAGAACAGGCTGCAGCACAAAAAGAGGAAGCTCAGAACAGGCTATAATTAGCCACAGGGAGTATGCATGCCGCTGCGTGCCAACGAGAGACAAAATAACAACAGGGAGAATTTCCTTCCCAAGCAAAATAAATGGAGGGACAATGTCAAATAGTGATAATGCACAGTGAAAATGCATTGTACTGAAATGTTAGTATCCTTTTACTTACAATGAATATCATTCTGGAACTCTAGGCCAGTCAGTACTCATTGGCCTTTAAGGGGCCATTGTGTTCATTTATTTTCTCTAAAAGGTAATTAATTAGATTGTTTTTTTTTTCATTCTAAAAACCTGTTGCCTATTTCAAGTGTAGTTCTGATTGGATATGAAATAAAATTTTGTTTATAAAGAGTTAAAACTTCAGAGCCTTATTTCTACAATTTACGTTCTTTCTAAAGGGGAGATTATGGGATGTACTTTGATAAATTTGCAACTGTGTAACTTTATAATATTCTGACATACAGAATGGCAAGCAGCCCAAGAAGATAGTGTGGGCGTTTGCTAAGCATTATTAATTTAAGAATAAGGTGACCTAAATGTTCAAATAATAACCTTATTGCAGGGGTGGACTAACAAAATGTATCAGCAATTTATAGTTTCTGTGTTCTGGGGTATAAAACCCACTGCTTTGGAACAAATATTTTTTCAGAATTTGGATGGGATTCCTCTGTGCCTTAAAACAGCACAGTTTTGGATAAACTTTTTTCTTCCACTCCTGGTTGTGACGTCATTGTCTAAATGTCACTCCCAGTCCTAGGGGGCTTTGATCAGAGGTCCTTTATCAGGCCACATTTTAAGCCATGTTTCAAATAGAGGCCGGTCAAACGGGATCTCTTCCATTTTAACTGGCGTTCATTTGAAAAATCCTGATTAAGTTATCTAGTGTCTGCTAATAAATAGGTGCAGAAATTCAGTGCTCCTGGTCTTGCTTGAAAAGTTACATTTTAGGTAGATGTTTGTATTTTCATGCCACAGGATTTTAATTTCAGTACTTACAGAAGTAGAGTTTCCCTAATCTCTATACACTAACTTGTGCTTGTGATAAAGGGGTTCATGTTTTGATAGCTTAGAAACTGGAATAACTCATTTGATCTCAGATGAGTAACTGCAGCAACTATATCACTTAGGAAACCCTATGGCTCCCAGACATAACAAGAAGAGCGGCCCATAATGGTGTCCATTCTAAGGACAACAATTCCCAAAGAAGTCATGGCTGCTAAGCCTTTTCCCCAAACCATTTTGTCTGTCCTACATAAACCTATACAATCTGGATCTTAAACATTTTATCTGACTCCTCACTAGCCTGTTGTTAGTTGTTCAGTCGTGTTCAACTCTCTGTAACCCTATGTACCGCCTCATGCCAGGCATATCTTGCTTATCCATATGGTTAACTTGGCAAAGATACTGGAGTGGGTTAACAGTTCCTTCTCCAGTGAACCACAATTTGACCACTCTGTATTGACCTGCCCATCTTGGGTTACCCTACATGGTTTAGCTCACAACTTCACTGAAGTACACAAGCCCCTTCACCACTACAGGTTAGTGATCCAGAAGGAGCAACACTAGCCTATAATCAGGTAATATCCATATTCTTTAAAAAGCTAAATTAAATAATTATAATACCCAGTAGCTATATGTTATCATACTGTAGAGCTATGAATCTTGCTCAAGTTTGTCCTCAGTGAAAGTTGAAGAGCAACCATATTAAGCTATTCCTAAGGCATCCATCTTGTTTGATGATAAAAAGCTTAAACCACCACCTCTTTGACTAGTACCCATTGAGTGTAAATTATATTAATCGCCAGAAATATTGATGTCTAACAACTGTTATGTTTTATACTTTATAGGTTTTGTTCTGGTCATTGGACTGGTGACATTTTACCGTATTGGACCTAACACCCACTTATCATTGTCCTGCTACCTTGATATTGGAGCTTGCCTGCTAGCCACATTGGCTGCGGCTATCCTTATCTGGAACATTCTCCACCGCCGGGAAGACTGCATGGCTCCTCGCGTTATTGTCATCAGTCGCACTCTCACAGCGCGATTTCGCAGAGGACTTGACAATGACTATGTTGAGTCACCATGCTGATAGTGGGCTCAGTGTACAACAAACAATGAAGATATCAATATAAGATTACAGCATATGTTCATCACAGAAGATAACTAAGGACAAAATGTTCAATTGCTGGACAAGAGGAACTGACCACATAACGATAAATATTAAATGTATAAATATATATATATTATTACTAAAGTTGTTAACTTTGCATGACGAGGGCTTGGAAACTAACCTGGTGGGGTGTGCAATGTTTGGCAGGGTCTTCAAGATGAGGAAATTAATTGTGTCTAACAGAGAAAACCTGGCTTGAAGGGCTCAAAATTATAAGCAGCCTATGGTCCGCCTCATCAGTACAGATGCTATGAACAAGGGAAAGTCAAGATAACAGGCAGCTGGATATCTTAAACAGTGGACATGGTGAAATAAGTTCACTGTATAATGGAATATCACTGCATTTGTGCTAAAAATATCCTGGAAACCACTGCAGAGACTTCTAAAGGTTAGCAGTAAGATCAGCAAACATGGCTGAAAGCTTCCAAATGAAACCAAACCCTCATGTCCACACAAAGTGAATTATTAAGCACTTTTTGGCCCATGTTTACTTAGTAGGATTTTCTCTAAGTAATTCGTTTTAAATTAACTTCCAATATCTGATCTGTGACCCTTCTTAAACTTTGACCATAAATTTGGGTTTCACAGGATAGACGCAGACACTTCTACAAAAAAAATCACCAATTTTATAACACGTTAATGAATATAAATAACATCATATTTTAATTTGTTTTTATATTATTTATCACTTGGTGCTTGTAAAGCCTAAATAAATAAATAAGTAAAACAATCTTTATGTACTGATCTTATTTCATAAATGTTTCATACCTCTTACAACAGGTTATTGTAATGTGAGTACTACTGCATATAATTAATGAGGAAACACCTTTATAAGTCCACTGTTATTTCATTAAGCATGTTCAATAATGAAGGGGTCTGCAAGGTATTCTAAAGAACGATTCAAATGTCTGAGATCAATTGCGAGTCTGTATATTTGAACTATTTCTTCAAAAAATGAAATACACAACTTAAAGGGACACTGTCAACTCAAAGTCATGTTTTTAGAAATGCTTAAAGGGCATGAAAAACTGGTTATACATTGACTAATACAGGCTAATACTTATGGGATACTAGTTTTTGACCATTAGGTATCCACCTACTCCAATAGTTTGCCTGTATGGCTCCCTATGTAGGGGCTCCCGACTAAATGGAGTTTAGCTATATATACGGGTCATTTATGGCATACATTGTACAGAGTTGGATTTAAGTGGTACCTAGGATTTGTCAATCTTTCATCCCATATTGAATATTGTTTTGTTTTTAAATGTTTTAAAATGTAGTGGTTCTGTAGATTACTGTTGGGGTTAGTTGGAAAATAGTCTTCAGAGCACAGTAATTGGGAACATAAACAAGAATAGTCATTGCCCTCCATCCCAAGACAGGCTTTTTTGTTATTAATGCAGGGACCATAGCCAGCTTTGGGGCATCTAACAAGTAAAGCCTTCCAGTTAGAAGGATCCCTGAGGCCATAGGCTTCTCTCTCTGCATCGATCAGAGGTTTAAGTTGTGATCTTGGGCACATGGAGACATAAGCTTTAGGTATTTAGTTTAAGTTGTTGGTGATAGACTGAGCATTCGGTCTATCCCATTCACCAGATCTTTGAGTCCACTTTTTAAAAACTGAGTTGTTCCCTTGTGATTATCAATAACTTTTTTCCATTGTTATTTTAATATACATTGCACCAGCCATATTTTAAGTAAACCCTTCATTTTCATGCTTTTTAAGAAATAAAAAAAACTTGATTTGGGGGCAACAATGGGTCCCATTTATATAGTTATAAAAAAACTAGAATTGATGATGACATCATATTCTTAGAAAACACAGATTTCAATGTATTAACAATTATAAGCAATGATTCTGAAGTGGGAGCTGCCATTTTTTGTGTCTCTGTTTACAAGTGGGGGTGACCTTAATTACAGAGCAGGATGCAGATGCTTCTATTAAACTAATTGAAATCTTATCAGACTCCTCTCCCTTTTGTGCCCTTAGCTAAAGAACAA
The DNA here is from genome assembly GCA_027410445.1 of Discoglossus pictus. Classification (NCBI taxonomy): domain Eukaryota; kingdom Metazoa; phylum Chordata; class Amphibia; order Anura; family Alytidae; genus Discoglossus; species Discoglossus pictus. The sequence continues at coordinate 80,452,267 of CM050172.1, forward strand.
ACAATGTTGTCCTCCCTCGGTGCAGTATATACGGTAACTGAAATGAGTTAATAAATTAAAGCACTATTTCTGGTATCACTGAAAACTACATTTAACATACAGTATTTTTACAACTGTATGTTACTAAAAATATTTATAACTTGCTGGTTCCTAACTAGGAATCCGCCACATTTATTGCTGACAAAATTAAGTAAATATGATTATTTTTCTTTTGCCTCCTTGTATTAATACAAATTGGGATCTTTGCAACTGAGAACACATGGAAGGGTTTACAATTTTACGTTTTCTTTTTAGAACTTGCTATTTATGGCTGGTATTTATGGTGGTATAAAACCATACCAACTCGTGCAATATGAAATGCATTTATGCTGACAACTAGGCAGACATTTGTTTCTATTATAAGCCAAAACATGCTAAGGATGATAGAGAATCAGGCACTGCAGGTTACGGGCTTGCTTAATTGATCATGTTCCCGCCCTGAACTGCTACGAACCAGCATGTGGTTTACTGTTTCGGCTTTGGGCCAGTTACTTATGGCCTCGAGCAATTGAATAGCATCGCAATTGGAGACGAACGGGAGCCCGCAACCCACCCGCAGACATTGGGCCCAGGTATTTGAAACTGCAAACTACAACTAAATGGTTTTCCAATAATATGATCTAATTTCCTGAGGAACTGAAACATCCAACAGATCTTTCACAGACCAAAAAAAGTGATTCTTAATAGAAATGCGATATGCAGTTAAGCAAATGATAGTTTAATAAATTACTGTAATACATAAAATAATACTCATCATAATGTATTAAAACAATTATTATCACCCTATATTATGATGTCCTGTGCTGTTATGTTCAGTCTTTTAAACTACAAATATAGGCTATGTAATTGTATTCTGTGTTGGAAGGAGAATCCGTCTCATTCAGAAACATGTTTCAAAAAATAGAAGAGTCAGGGTCATTTCCTTTTTCATAATCAGGGAAAGGATGGTGGTGTTGTTGTCAGCATAATTGAGATTTCCTTCTAAACATGTCCTATGTGCTCTGTCTGAACCTGAGCTTCCAGAAGTTTAGTAATTAAAGACAAACTGATAACCAAGATGGCTCCATACGCATGACATTTTATGATATTCTGTCTGCATTCTGGCGAGCGTTACAGACAAACTCTCTCATCCCTATGTCTCTTTCCCCTATCTCCCCCCCATGTCTCTTTCCCCTGTTCTCCCTCCCCTGTGTCTCCCCCCCCCCCCCCCCACTCCCCTGTCTCTCTTTCAGGCCCCCTCTCCCTCCCCTGTCCCCAGGCTTGAAAAAAAAAATGACGGGTTTAACAGCCGTCATTTTTTTCAAGTCCATAACTCGGAAGACGTTGGGAGGCTGCCAAAAGACGCCAATTGAATAGCAAATTAGCATTTAACCTCACTTACAGACTCCCTGCGTCTTTTGACGGCCCTCCAACGGCTTCCGAGTTACGGGATTGAAAAAAAAAGGCTTTTAAGCTTCACCATTTTATTTTCAAGCCCGAAAAATCAACTATGGAGGAAATGTAGAAGACACCGTGATATATATCGCCTTATATGAGTGATTGGCACCAAATAACATATATATCTACTTGTTCCTTGCATCAGCTATATATGCTCATTGTGTAACAGGCTAAAGGAGCGTTATCATACCTTTTGATGAGCTTGATAGATTTAAAGGCCTCGTCCATGTCTCCTACTGTTAGATAGAAACTGAAGTTGAGCATAGCCTCTCGTGTAGTTTTGTCGCACTCCTCCAGTCCTATAAAGTCTCGTAGAGGTTTCTTTGCCACCATCTGAGGGATTCGTGGTGACCCCAACTCTGTCTCTACTGCTTTTTCCTCCTCTCCAGGCTATAACATAATAGAGTAAAAATATATTTTTAGATAAGCTTAAATGATGTATGTTACAGTCCATGTAGCTGGTCATAATCAAAGCAATAAAATTAAGTCAACTTTTTTAAACCAAATATTAGTGTTTTGATACTCTTTTAAATAAATACTTATTTTATTAATTTGCGTATGTATAACTCACAAAATGTCTCTGCTAGAATCCCAATACCCCCTTTTTCTAAAAGAAAGAGCAGATATGCATTGGTAAAAGTACATTTTAACAATACTCACAACTGTTATTAGTTATAAAGACTATTGTCATTAACATGGGAAAACTTCACTAAAACCCTAATTATAAGACATTTTACAAGTCACTGCAGTAGCACTATTTTAGTAGCCTTTTTTATATATGTCAAGTTTATATACTAGAAATGTTCTCTTGTGTACATTACATAACAGACTTGGTGACATATAAAGTGGTAGGGCCATATATATATTTTTATATTGCAGCCTATCCAACAAACCCCTTTTATAAGCAGTAGCTTTCTAATGGAAAGCCACTCAAAGGAATCTGCCACTCGAGGGAATCCGCCACTCGAGGGAATCCGCCACTCAAGGGAATCCGCCACTCAAGGGAATCCGCCACTCAAGGGAATCCGCCACTCAAGGGTTTCTGCCACTCAAGGGTTTCTGCCACTCAAAGGATTCTGACACTCAAAGGATTCTGACACTCAAGAGAATCTGACACTCAAGGGAATCTGCCACTCAAGGGAATCTGCCACTCAAGGGAATCTGCCACTCAAGCGATTTTGCCACTCTAAAACATGTTGGGCCCATTCGAAAGAGCATTAAAAACTTCTCAGCTTCTTTTTGTGTCATCTTTTAACATTTAAGGAAAATAAAGAACCATCCAAGAAGATATCTAACTGCTCCAGATTTCTTCACATGCTGGCATATCAACAGACTCCAAAAGGCCAGTCCTTTTAGGTTAACCTACTGATAACTGTATCCAGGGTAAGTCTGCGAGTTTTCAATATTGTAATGTACTTTGGGGAAAGCACTATGGACACTGGATTCTAAGCTCAAAGACAGGGCCCTCTATCCTTTGTAATGTGTTAATCTTGTTTTGCCTTGATTACAATGTATGTATAGCGCTACAGAATATGTTGGCGCGTTAGAAATAAACGATAATAATAATTATTATCTGGCCATAAAATAAAACCTAAGTAAGAAGCCATCTCTAGTATTTCAGTGCAGATTAGTTTAGGATGACACCACTTAGGTTATAATTTTGTAGATTTACTACACAATCAATATTTTATAATTATAGACTGTGTGAATGAAACTGTATTCATATATACATACATTTGCTATCTGCTTTATAGGTCTATATAGTGGTAGGTGTGCCTAGATTTGTTTTATCTACTTTTTCGGTCATCCTAAAAACATCTACCACCCTAACAGCATAGCGTCACAGTTACATCTAATCCTATTGCACAACATATGCATGAAACCCTCTTGCTACCTACACCTGCATGTCATCTGAACAGGTAGATTTAAATGTACAAGCAGACAAGCAAGGGGTGCATTACGTTACTCAGATATCTACCTGTCAACATTTGGAGGTCCGTCATTACATATAAATCTACCAATATGGCACTGCTGCTCTATGGTCTTTCTTTATGAAATATACCATCTAGGAGTATTTTGTAAGATAAGATGTTTGTGTCCCATAAAATAAGATCATAATTTCTTATCAATGACTTTGTTAAAGTTGGCATCAAACAGGGTACCATACGTTACAGTGGTATAATGATTTTCAAATTAGTGTCTAGTTGGGTAGAATTCACAATTTTACTGATATCAACAAAGATTGAACTTAAAGGACCAGTGTCAAAAATCCCATCTCATATCTACTTTATCTACTTTGTTTGGGAATCTTTGATGACTATAGTACAACAGCTAAAGTTGTATATTTGTGATATGTGTATACTTACGACTGGCTGATAGATACAGCCCCTCCGGAACAACAACTGATGGCAAAGGATTGAAAGAATAAAAAAAATAATAAACTCATGCAAAGCAAAAGAAAATATGGCAAAATAAAAAACGCAAATAAAATCAAACAGCAAGACATGCAATATAACAATGTGGAGTCTAGCATGACATTATCAGTCTAGTATGAATTATCACTTGAGATTTTTGGATATCTCTATACTCAGGGGGGCCCCTTCTGGATCACTACCTTGTTGTGGTGAAGGGGCTTGTGTACTTCAATGAAGCTGTGAGCTATCCCAGATAGGGTCACCGAAGATGGGCAGGTCATAGCAGACTAATCGCTGTCCACTGGAGAAGGAACTGGCAACCCAATCCAGTATATTTGCCAAGTAAACTTTATGGACTAGTACACTCAAACAGAAGATGTGACCATAGGGTCATGTAAAGTCAGACACAACTGAACGACTAGACAACAACAAAATACTCAGGGGAAGACAAAAATATTTGACACTTAGGAGCCATGAACATGTTTATAGGAGCCAGACAGGCTGTTTTGTAGGAGCCTCAAAGAAAGCCCTCTATAGATATGTATTATACTTTGGAAAATATTTTGGAGCCAGCAGTACAAATTGTAATGAATACAGGGACACGACTATAAGTACATTTACATAAACAGTTATACTCATATATACAAAACCATGACAGATTTTTCTTCCTGAATGGTTAATATAGCCTACACATTATAAAATATTATATATAATAATATGTCACACCAGCTTATACATCCAAACCAGAAAATCAACTTCTGACTTACTTGCTTTGTATAGAGACGTACACATCCTATGAGGTGCAAATGCCTCTTTTGATACTTCTATAATTCTATTTCATAGATTTATTTTAATAAAAAAAAACATATAAAAAGTGTTGTTACAGACAAAAGGGTAGTTATCTAAAATGTTTTAAACCTTGTTTGCCAATAACAATGTATCAGCTTGCCAAAGCACCCTGTATGGAGTTGGGAGAACGGTTCTAGGAGCCCACAGAAAAATGATGTTATGGACTCATCAGTGCCAGCATAAATAAATATGATGTGATAATGATGAAATGTTTCCCACATGCAATATTTAATACTTTTAGCATAATCATATTTGTGTATTAATATGGTATTAAATGGAGGTTCCAGTGCTGAGTAAACTGTTCTGAATATATATTTACAGCTCTCGCTCTCAACAGGTACTTATATCATTTAGCAGCAAAATCATATTTTATAGATGCTGAATTAAAATATCATAATTTTACCGCAAAGGCGTTTAAAGCTGATAATATCTTGCTTACCTTCTTTGTAAAATAGTAGTGAGGAACTTCGATGCCAAGCAGTGAGTGGAAGTTAGTAGGTAGCTGGAAGCTATCCTGTAGTAGGAGTCCATGTTCTTGGGTGCTAAAAAATGACATGACCAAGATGTCTTCCTGCAATGAAAGTATGATTATCAGATTTGGGAAGTTGGAGAAGCATTTCTATTAAAGGGATATGGAAGGATCTCTGCTTTTAATATTAAAATAAACGACTTAAGGTGTTGGTTTGCATATCTATTTCCAGATCCAAATACTTGAGAGTTCTGTTTTTGCTCATGGAAACCTTCCAAATGGTTCCTACAAAGGACTGCCCCCAGCAGCTCATACACACAGTGTTTCTATTGGTTCTAGATGTTTCTCAAGAGCATGTTTTGAAATTCTGCTGAAAGACAATCTATGACTGGCTAGTCACTAATAAAGTTTGTAAAGCGTGTGTAATGCTCCAGTGGGAGCGCATGCGCACTTCAGAAACTATTTGTACAGATGTGGGCAAGGAACAGAGGGGGGGAAGGGACAAAGAGGGAAAAGAGACAAAGGGGGAAAGAGACACAGGGGAGGGAGGAAGATTGAAAGAAACACAGGGGAAAGGGGGAAAGAGACACGGGAGGGAGGAAGGGTGAAAGAGACACAGGGGAAAGGGGGAAAGAGACACAGGGGAGATAGGAGGGGGTAAGAGACACAGGAGAGGGAGGAGGGGGTAAGAGACACAGGAGAGGGAGGAGGGGAAAAGAGACAGAGGGGGGGAAAGGGGGAAAGACACAGGGAAGGGAAAGGGGGAGAGACACAGGGAAGGGAGAGGGGGGAGAGACACAGGGGAGGGAGGAAGGGTGAAAGAGTCACAGGGAAAAGGGGGAAATAGACACAGGGGAGAGAGGAGGGGGTAAGAGACACAGGAGAGGGAGGAGGGGAAAAGAGACAGAGGGGGGAAAGGGGGAAAGAGACACAGGGAAGGGAGAGGGGGGAGAGACACAGGGAAGGGAGAGGGGGGAGAGACACAGAGAAGGGAGAGGGGGGAGAGACACAGAGAAGGGAGAGGGGGGAGAGAAACAGAGAAGGGAGAGGGGGGAGAGACACAGAGAAGGGAGAGGGGGGAGAGACACAGAGAAGGGAGAGGGGGGGAGAGACACAGAGAAGGGAGAGGGGGAAGAGACACAGAGAAGGGAGAGGGGAGGAAAGAGACACAAGGGAGGAGGGGAGAGACACAGGGGAGGGATATGGCGGGAAAGAAACACGAGGGGGGCACATGTAATATTATACCGTCATTTATGACGGGTAAACGACTAGTACATCTTGTACTATAGATACACTGTCTGCATGAGCTACAGAGGGCAAATCTATCTTGGGACTCTTTGGAATGTGTCAGTGAGTAAATCAGATCTTTAAAGCACTTGTTAATAAAATGATGTTTAGATACTCAAACACTTAGGTAGTTTTTCTTATATTGAAAACAGAGAATCTTCCATATCCTTTTAATGTTGGATAACTTTATATTGAGTCTACTGACTCTTGCTGAAACTAAAAATTCATTATGAGCACACCTGAAATATAGATAGATTACTTCTATAAAAAAAAAATCTGCCCTCTTAACCCGTACATACATAAAAAATATAAGGTAGAAGCCACAGTTAACCTATAATTGCTGCCAGAAAAGATAAGAAGCTAAATAATTTCAAAGGTGCCTCACGTTGTATGATAAGGGGAATCAGACATTTGCATCAATGTAAAGCCAAAATGTTTGGGAAGTTGGATTAAGAAGAGTTTCTGTGTTGGACAGAAATGCACCAGTTCAGGCATGTCAAACTGATATGATATTGAGGGATAAATTGCAATGTTACATCTAAAACAGCATATTTCAGGGCGATAAAGCATGACATGCAACATAACAATAGAGAGCCTAGCATATGAGGATAATTCATCAGTTGAGACTTATGGAAATCTCTATACTGCAGAGTAGATTAAAATATCTATAACTTAGGAGCCAGAAAGATTGTATAGGAGCCAGACAGGTTGTTTTGTAGGAGTCGTCCTTTTGTGAAAAATGAAGGCTGTGGCCACACTTTAATAAGTCGAGGAATTCACTTCACTAAAATAAAAAGGTACCCAGAGTCCACAATTTAGTATTGAGTTGGCCTCCCATTGTAGTGGTTTTACAGGAACTCATTTTGATCTGAACCAGGTCAATGCAAACTCTGGATGCCGGTTTCCTATTTGTTTCCTCTTTGGTTTCTGTCTTAGATTGTCCGTCTGGCCCCTGTGATGACTTTGAACTTACATACCTGATTTTCATAGAGCTTAACCTGCCCTGACCCTAGATTATCACTGGACAATATTTGTTGAACTTAAAAAGATTCCAGGCCTGTATATAGAACAGTTACCACCTTAAAAGCAGGGTCAAATATCACAATCTGAGCAATCCATCTTTAATCAAATATGGCACTCTACCTTCCTGCCTTAACTATTTAAACATAGCATTACTACCTTCATATGGACTGGTACTAAGAGGTCACAATGTTACAAAAGTCTGTGTGGCTAGGCAATGTTATTGGGAACTTTAATACCAAAGCTATCATACACCCCATACCTTCCTCTGCTGTACCTCTACCCGTTGGTCCATTTGGTGCTTAGGTGATGTGTTTACGCTTTTAGGAATGGCTAGCATGGCCTCACATACTATCAGCCGAGGTTCACTCTGGTCCCAGAAGTGACTTATTGGGATGCGATCAAGTATTTTGCTGTTTTCTGGAAGGTTCCTGTTTAAGATAAATATGGAAATAAAATAAATTGGCAATATTATCTTTTTTATCAATGTTATATTATGTTTACTGAATGATGAATTTAATGTACTGTGTTAAATAATGGCCCATATTTGTATCTGATTCCAGTACTAGGGCATTCTTGACCTTTAAGTATTCAAAAGCAGCCACCATGGTAGCCCAACTGGAAAAGACAACATCTTTAGCACAGCAATTACTAGTGATCAAGAAAAAAAAAGCTTATTTTGTAAGCAATTGTTTTTTAAAAACAAAAGCTAATGTTATTCTGCCAGTTGTGTCTTGTGTTAATGCTTTGTGAATGAACACCATCAAAGCCAAATAAAAAGAGCAGTGGTGTGAGAAAGGAAATGAGCAGGAAGTACAAGGGAAAACATAAACTAAGAACACTTTTATTTTTTTTAACAAAAGATTTGTTATTTTGCTTTTTTTGTACACAATATAATATATTTATATTGTTAAAACTGTTAACAGAGACAAGATTCCTAAATGAATATTGTGTACATTTCAATGTCTAAAATAGGTTAATAAAAAACACATTTCCAGTTCAAAATCTTAGTAAATGCAAGGTTCACATTGTTTTGCTTACTATACTCTGTATAATGGAGGACTTCTATCACTTTTGCCCACCATAAGTTTAATGAATTTGTGGTTAAGAAATTATTGATTTGGTAAAAATCTCAATTAAGAAGATGCGTATGTTTTAAATATGTAGTTACGCATAGTAACATCACAATAATATTTAACGCTCTGGCTGATTATTTGAGGAAATAATTGTTTCAATTACGGATGAAAGACAATATTATAAAACTGTAACACTTTCCCAATCCAATGGTATAATAAGTGCTTTATGAATTGAGATGGCAGTGGAAAAAAACAATGAAAATGATCTGAAGTCAATATGAGGGATTTAAATAAGGCTATGTGCCCAATTAAATTCCCCCAACATGAAAATCCGTAGCTCGTAAAGGAACCTGCTAGACTTACAGCTATTAAATTGGCCTCATATAGCTACCCGCAAACGATCTGCGGGTTACATGTAGAAAAACCCTACGGGCTGTCAATTGCCGCAAAGCCTTTCATCTGTCAATCCCATAAATGTTACGTTCGCAAATCGCTATCAAATTGCTACAAATCCACTAGCGTTCAAACCCGTAACCTGCAAATGGAGCCAAAAAGCCAACGGGTACTAGAGAGGACCCGCAAGGGTGGTAAAGTCCTATCTGTAGCCTTGTAGCATCAACACACTACTGTACTTCAAATTAAATGGAAATTGATTTAAGTATTAAAATTAATAGCACAACATTCAAGCTCGCAAATCTGCAATATAAAATACTTTTTTTAATGTGTAATTTCCGTGTTATATCGATCCCGGCAATCAATGTGTTAATACATATAATAGAACTCTCATGGACTAGAAAATCATATTTACTGTTTTATTAATATTGCGTTATTTCTAGATTGCGGGTCCGATCGAAAAACCCGTAATTGAAACCCGTAAGGGATTGAAATCTAACCTCCATTTTTCAGTGACATAATGATGACGATCTCTTTTACCATTGGCGCGGTCTAAACCCGTAACTAAGGGTTTGACTTATTGATCATGTTCACGGCCGCATGTGCAAAGTGCTCAAGAATGGTTTACGAGTTTGCGTCTCCGGCCCGTTGGTTGCGACATGGTTGAATATAATAGCTCTATAGCTAAGTAGATATTTTTTGTTAAGTTAGTGGAGCTCCCTCTGATTTGTATATTATCCGATGGAGATTATTTACTAAAGTATAAAGCATTCTGCACAGCATGAACAAGAATAAAAGAAATAACATAGTAATGAGAGAAGTATTATATCAGATTAGTGAATATGGCCCATTGCCACTGAGGAGGAAAATAGATTAGGATACAAAAAACTTTTTTGTGTCATCCCTGTAAAAAATCCCCAACACCATCATTTCTTACGATTCAGAGTCTTGGTCTGGCTGTCCATTCCAGAAATCAAAGAAGGTTATCGTGTCTAACTCAACGTCATATAAGTACATTTTGGAGTCCATGTGTCCATCAGTCTGTGAAAAGATTTTTTTAAAGTCAGTTCTATGCTTTACACAAGCTGTTAATGCACAGTTTGAGCACCATCTAGTGCTGAAATTACAGATGTTTTACAAAATACAACAGTAGCATGAAATTGTTAAAAAAAGATTGTTTAGTATTCAACAATGTATAATGAATAATTATCTTGAATTATTATTGGATAAGAAAATGGCACATTGCAATCTATCAGTAATAAAAGCAATTTTACCGCAATTATAATTTTCAGCGTGCAAAACAATATTCTGCTTTTCTTTTCTCAAATTCACTGATTTCCAAACTTTTTCGACCACTTCAAAATTGTCGAGAGCACTGTGGACTACTTGAGACTTACTGAGGGTCATGGCAGAACAATTAGTAACTTTTCCATCTGTTGTTTATCAAATGGAATGAGTACTCAACTGGGGTATAGAGTGCATTTATAGAAAAAAAAAAAAATACGGAATTTAGGCACGTAAGTTGTACTGGTTTATTTTTTTTATACTATTTTGAAATACAAATAATCCCATAGACCCCATTTGGGAACCTCTTCTGTGTTTTATAGAATGGTGTATATTATTATCATTTCAACCCAGACACCCCATATTTAAATTTGTCAGACTACCCCAGAAATAAATCTTGCACGCACATAAACATAACCCTGCCTAACAAAACACTGAAAGTCTGATAAATATTTGCGAAACACAATACGTGGACCAAGTAAAGTGAATCTTGAGCCGGGCATGAAACTCTGTGAGTGAAATACCCTACGCAATCTGCCCTATGTGCCTCATGATGAATCTGGCAAGATATCAAAGAGTGGCCTAAAGTTGATGAAAATCAGTGCTTTTGCTCACTAAAAGCCATTGCCCCTCCCTGAGCGTTACATTGCAGCCTTCTCCAGTCCTCTCTACAGCAAAATGTAGGCCCATTTCCATTGCCATTTTACTCCCCTAATACACATTGCCTTCTACTCCCTCTTTCTCCCCTTACAGTTCAAACTCATATAAGTACTTTGCTTTCTGTAGATCCGTAGATCCAACAAAAACTGTAAACTTAAAGTGCAGCCATTGTCGGAACTAGCCACACAAGACTTCAGGTGAGACTGGTTGCTCGTGGCTGCCGCAGTAACAATATAAGTGCGGAAGTCACAGTCAGTACTTTAAGTCTTACCTTGTTTGCGAGAATGCTGACTTTGCTGCCGTTAACATTGCACTTTGCAGACACTATGCTTCCCAGTCCTGGTACAAGTTCCAACATATTTTTGCAATTGCTGTGTGCTTTGGCCTCCCTTTGAAAAACGAGATAGGTTAATTTAAATGCAATACCATAAAAAACAAAAACTATAATCTTATAAGAAGGTGACATTATTTTTGTCTTGAGAGTTATGTCACAGAAGGGACAATTTAAAGTTAACTAAACTGGGTACCTGTGATATCTTAGGAATGTCTGATTCTTGTGTTAACTTGTGAATATAACCCCAAAGTATCACTATGTGCATCACTAGAGCCTACTATATAACCAAACATCTAGTGAATGTACCACTCCGATTCCTGCCTTTATTTAAGCTCATAAACAACCTTACCTGCGTGCCAGGTCAAAGATCTTAAAGTGCCCAGTATCTGTTGTGACTGCCAGAAAATTTCCACAGATATCCAACACACATGGATTCCCTTCTGCCTCAGAGAAGGACAGAAGCTGCTTCACAGTACCCTGAGAAAGAGGGCAGAAAGTGGGTGAACAATCTCCAAAAGTTAAAAGATGTTTCTTTCAGATCACTACTCAACATTCAATAATATAGAAGGAGAGCGAATATGGAATGAGGGCTTTCTACCTCTCCAACCTTGATTTCATATTGAATATGGTGCATAACATCTAATAAAAATGGAACGTGTTGAAGAGTTATGTTGAATGTCCAAATAAACAGAATACAAATGCAAACTAGACATTAGACATTTTATTCAAACTACGGTACTTTATGACAAATATCAGTATATACACGCTTCATCCTCAGTATTTGAATCTGGAGTATAGGAAAGGGACTATACTGTCCTGCAGATGCCTACATATCACACAAATATACGTACATGTATTTATATCACTGATGGATAAACATATACATTTGACCAGAGACATGGACGCACATATACATTCATTATATGCAGCCATGAAGAATATAGTTTTAGTGTATATCTATTATACACATATTTACAGTAAAACTAGTCAACAGTCTAAATGTTTGGGTGATGAAATCAGTCAATATTGACCAATCTTACGGTGCTGAATAAGAATATGATTTACACTCAATATGAATTTCACTCAATAAAGGCCATTTTTTAAAATATTGCGTATATTTTTGCATTTTTGCAGAGTCGTTGTTTATGGTCTAAACCTCTTTGTGTATTTTACGAAACAGTCAGAGCCAAGCTTTTGAGTACTACATATGAGTTTTTCGTGTCAATAACAGTGTCTTATTTTGAAATACAGCAAAAGTGTGTAAATTGTTCAGATCAACGTGTGTGGTGAAGTGGCATTTTCATCTTGGAACAATACGATCCATACGGCTTGGAAACTGATCTGTCGGATAGAATCTTGAAAAGTACATTTTTGCACCCTATTTTTAAGCATATTCGATGTTTTCATAAAGGTAGAGATATTGGAAACATTTCTACATAACTAGGAAGCTAAATCATTTTTTGATGGCCGCTACTCTTGAAGTATTAGTGGTTCCACCTATGTTTTACAGTGGTATTATTATCTTTTGTAGTGTTGCAACAGGCCACATAGAAATAAAGCTTGACACATATTTTACACACTATTTATTCAAGTCTTCAGCTTCTCATGCCCTTGTGGTATCAAAATGGTTACCATATTATAAATTCTCTATTTGTTAGCATTATGTAGATTGCTAAACAAACAACATTTTGCACTCACCTGCAGGGTGCGGACCTGAACTCTGTTGGGCTCTACAGTGTAAATGTTTTCCTCATGCATTGCCAACACTGGAGACTCACACGTAAAGGAACCTTCATACAGACAATGACAATTATATTATACAGTTACATTTATATATTTTACACATTAAAGTTTGCACATATACACAAATATGTGTTGCAATATTTACAATGAGAGGAATATGAGATCTAATGTCATGATTTCCAATGTTAATATAGTTTCTGAAAGCACTTTATTACAGGATAAATTGAAGATAAGTGGGACAGTTTAACTTGAAAAGGGTTATGGATAAATAGAAAAAGGGTATACAATTATTAAGCATAAGACTATACTGAGAGTAATAGGTATATCAAACTGGACAAATGGTTCTTATCTATAGAACACTGTGTGAATGTTTATTTCTATTGCAAAACATATTTCATGGAATAAATTATTTTAGTAATATTGATATATAAGCAATATAAGTGGAGATCATGAGCCCGATTCAATTGCAAGCCCGCATCTAGCGGGATACAGGTATATGTCTGCAGGCGCGCTGAGGGCTCCCGTTCGTCTCCGATTCCGGTGCTATTCAATTGAACAAGCCCGCAAATCGTAAACCATGCAATCATAAGTAGCATTTCAGAGTGTGAACATGATCAATTAAGCAAGGCCGTTACCACCCATTTTGAAACAGCCAATAGAAAATGAGACTGTCATTATTATGGCAGTAAAACATGGAGGTTACATGTCAATCAATTAGGTTTGGGGGGTCCAATATGCGATCAGACTTGCAAAACCGCAAAATACAAAATAATAAAAATGAATGCCGATACTGTTCTAGTCCATGTGGGTGGCCTGATATGTATTAACTCATTGATTTCCAAGATCGATTTAACCCCGAAATGAAACATACACATATATTATTTTTTATTGCCGATTTGTGAGCTTGAGACTGTTGTGCAATTAATTCTAATGTCGGTCATCGCTTTCCCCGTCCTTTACAGTGCAGTATTGATTTTTTATTTGCATTTACACTGCTGCGGACGGGGGTTAAACCCTCTTGTGGGTCCTCTCTAGCACTCATAGGATTTTCTCCTACATTTGACGTTTACGGGTGTGAAAACATTTGAGGCCTTGGGATATTGTAACAATTGAATACCAATTTGCGATTTTAGAGATTTTAACTCTTGCGGACAGGAAAGTTCAAAGGCTTCGGGAGGCTGCAAGTTCCGGGTTTAACTCCCATAAAGTTTTCAAGCTCGTAACCCGTAAACGATTTGGAGCCCGCTAAAAGACGCCAACTGAATAGCAAATTAACTTACGGCCTCACTTACGGGCTCCAGTAACTTATGATTGCACAATTGAATCAGGCTCCATGTTCAGAGCTTCAGCCAATTACTGAAGAAGTTTCAGCCATGGAAATTATGTCTGCAATTTGGTCAAAATGAGGAACTGAAGCAGTCACTATGCTCCTTGGATAGCCTGGTAAACAGATAGTTTACACACTTAATTTCAGGTTTTTGACTTGTTTTCAATTCCACTCTTTATATAGAGATATTTCATGCTATCTATTCATGAACAGGCTTCTCTAGAGCAGTTTAAATGGCCACTTTTTTCTATAATGTTCTTTTGAATAAACATGAACAAGTGGGTGAATATGTTTAGAGAATAAAATAAATAAACCCAAACTTTGCAGTTTGCAACTATATGCAATTATTTTTTACTGTGTGTCTCCAATTTGCTTTCTTCCCTGCTGACTGTTACTTTCTCATGTGGGTGTGTTCTTGTAGTTCCGATGAGCACTACCTGATGTAACGGCCATATTCCCATTTTGCAGACAGATACTTCCTGTTTATTCAAAGTCTCCTCTCACTTTAAAAGATGATCTGCTGAAGCCAAAATGATAGCTTCCACAGCTGCATAATTGCATATAAAGGATAATAAATTACAGACCATACTATGTTTTATATTCCACAAACATGTAAATTATTAAAATATGACCTACCGCAGTTTTTCTTTAAAAAAAAAAAAAAAACAGATAATTTCCTCATCCTTTTTTTCCCTCAAAAAATCTCTTTTTTTCATATAAGAATATGAATTCTGTCCCTGTTTCAGCCCATTGACTGCGTATGATTTAAATATTTTATATATCAAGTAGTGCACAGAGAACCCTTTACCTGCATTTTTCAGAGTCGGTCCTGTTAGCTCATACACTGTGACTTGTTTGCCATTCCACAATGCAACTGCTTCCTGCCAAACAAAGTAAAAAAACAATGATAAAAGTTACGTGTGTATCATGTGCTAAGGTGTAGCAGTTTTTCATTAACATTAATAGTTTTGTTTCTTTAAATATGTTTCCCTGTATAAATCTTATCAGGCCTACCACAACAGGTTAGTAGAAAAACTTAATGTATGTGAAGAATGTAACATACTGATAACTTTAACAGCTGTATATGCCATAAGCATAGAAGCCTTTTTAAAGAAAATCTGAAGTTCTGAAGACTTTGTATACAGAATGTTACATCCTGTCTGTCCACAATATACCCGAATTGTTTGGAGCACTTATCTATCAATGGAAGGAGCAGTGGGAGCGGAGGAAAGTTGTTGTTTTTTTTATTTTTATATAATTGCTGCTTTTATAATTTAAGATTTATCCCTTACCCAATCACATGTTCAGAAGCAAACACTTACTGAGATAACTGCAAACCCTGCTCGCGCAGAAATGTACACATATCTCTCAATCATGCACCCTTCACTAAAGTATCATGAATTACTGCATAGATGGGCATGGCATCAAAGCCTTTTTTAACTGGTTTTATAACATTTTCCCTGACTAATTATGCTCTTAGTTTAACTCACAATTTTTTTCATTGTAAAAAGTTAATCAAGTTACTCTTTAGTTTTTTAAATTTCCATACTAGAAGGCCTTCTCAATAGAAATAATTTGCACTAAATGTAGACTTACGACAATACCAGGCTAACCTCAAACTGCTCACCTTGGTGACAAAAACGCCCTTGATGTATATGTCGGCCCGTAAACTGTGCGTTATCCCTGTGCTGAAGTACGTCACATTGAGCTGAGTTGGTGAAACTTGTGTGGCTGCTGCTTGCTGGTAGAAGTGGGAAGACATGACTTGTTCACTGAGAACTAGCACAAAGCTGAGATTATTGACTGCCAACAGGTTCTTGGAGGAGCCCCACTAGGTTGAAAGAGAACATTAAAACACTTGTTACAAGATTGTCATCACAAAGCATCTGGATGCTAACAAATTCTCAATGCAATTAATTAACAGAAGATAAAAACTTCAAAAAAGCATTCTTGTCAAGGTAGTGACCATTAGTTGGAGATTTTGTCCATTGAGAGTGGCCAAGGGAAGCGGTAAGTGCAAGTCATTTTGCAGTTGTCAGTGAGGTGGGAGTGTCAATGGCAATGTTGAAATCGCCAAGAACGAGTGAAGATATGTTGGAAGAGAAAAAGTGAGGAAACCAGGTCCAGAAATTGAGATGATGAGTAGGCCGACGATAGATCACAGCAACTCACAGAGAGATGGGTGAAAATAGGTGGACTGTGTGAACTTGGAAAGATGAGAAGTGGAGGGAGGGAACTGGGGGAATGCAGTTAAATGTGCAGTGAGAAGAAAGTAATATGCCCACACCGCCACCTTGTTTTTTACCAGGTGTGTGACTGAAGTGAAAGCCACCATAATAAAATGCTGCAGGGAAGGCAGTGTCTGATGGAGTAAGCCAGGTTTCAGTAATAGCCAGTAGACTGAGTTGGAAATAAATAGGTCATTAATAAAATGGAGTTTATTGCAAATACACCTTGCATTACAGAGGGTGCATGAGAAGGGCAAGGTAGAAGGTTTTTAACGTGATGGGTATTACGTTATGGGATTTTGGGTGTTTGCTGCCCTGGGGGCTGAGTGTTGCAGATAAAAGGTGGGAATGAATGAGGGGCCATGGTTAGGAGATATATCTACAGCAACTAGAAACATAAACAGTGAGAGGAGATGAGAGCGGGACTGGCAGAAGCATTTCTGCTTATGAATTTGAGAAGATGAAGTAGATATTGACTGGAGAAAGAATAGGAGAAGCAGGGAAGGTGAGATGGTATTGTTGTTTGAGACATGATGTGGAAAAAATTAAGGGGGGGGAAGTCTGAGAGTCACGCAGGATATAATAAGAAAGATGAAAGTAAGAGGAAACATTGTGACAAAGTGTGTAATTTAAGAGGAATAATTAGGAATGGTAAGCAGATGTTGTGGATTCATCAGGTGCTGGTATTTTGAGTAACTCCAAAAATTAAGAATAACCAGGGGCTGGTGGGAGAGGGACATGCAGGGAGCTGCGTTACTCCTGTTAGTATAATGGCAGGCTGAAGCTCTTGAATACTGTATTATATTATAACACCATCATGTGTTCCTACCTTTATTTGGATCATGCTCCCTTCAAGCTCTGTGGGTGGTTGAAGCTTCCAGCTTTCCTTTCCATCCACCCTTGCGGATCTCTGCATGGTTGTGAACACTTTATTCCACATAGCTACCCGCCCTTTGTTGGTTCCAGCTGCCAAGATCGCTACAGTAGGTAACACAACATTATATTACACACAGTCTATGGTATTGCCCAAACACCATAACGTTTACAAAAAATAATGACAAGTTCCCACTTACACCCAAAACTTTCCATATCCCTTTAATGGGTAACTAGGTATATACGTATTATACCTATGTATTTATTTAGTTTTATGCTCTTTGTTTTATTAAGCAGCAATTAAAAGCTCTGTTTTTACTTCTTAAAAGAAACAGTCTCGCCATTGGTCTGCCCAATGCAGAGTATGCAGATGCAGACTTTGTAGAACTTGATGTGCAGTGTAGTGTTCTAGCCTATCAGGTAACAATTCTCAGAAGCAGGTGTTTTATGAGATGTGGTCCCTGATAGGCTAGGACACTACACTGCACACCAAGCACTGCAACATCTTTGCCTGCATACCCTGCAGTGGGCAGACCAATGCAGGCATTCTTTGCACGATTTTAAGTAGTAAAAACAGACACTTTAATTGCTTCTTCATAAAACAAAGTACATAAGGTAAAATTAATGCCTGAATTTAAAGATCGATTTGGTCCAATATATACACAATATGCTCTTCAGAAGAGTCTATTATAGGCAAAATGGTATTCAAAGGAAAATTAAACGCAACATTTTAATTTATTTATAAATGCAATTCTTCTGCAGCATGACCAGCCATTTTCTCCTGGTTCCTCTGCGGCTACAAGTGACTGGTGACCTTGAATGCAGAGAATGATTTCAGTTGAAATTTGGAAATTCAAATAACCAGTGCTTTCAGTAGGATTAATGTGTATATGCATGCATGTATGTATGCATATATATATATATATATATATATATATATATACAGAGCATCTCACAAAAGTAAGTACACCCCTCACATTTTTGTAAATATTTTATTATATCTATTTATGTGACAACACTGAAGAAATGACACTCTGCTACAATGTAAAGTAATAAGTGTACAGCCTGTATACCAGTGTTAAGGTGCTTTCCCCTCAAAATAACTCAACACACAGCTATTAATGTCTAAACCGTTGGCAACAAAAGTGAGTACACCCCTAAGTGGAAATGTCCAAATTGGGCCAAAAGTGTGAATATTTTGTGTGGCCACCATTATTTTCCAGCACTGCCTTAACCCTTATGGGCATGGAGTTCACCAGAGCTTCACAGGTTGCCACTGGAGTCCTCTTCAGCTCCTCCATGATGACATCAAGGAGCTGGTGGATATTAGAGACCTTGCACTCCACCACCTCCCGTTTGAGGATGCCCCACAGTTGCTCAATAGGGTTTAGGTCTGGTGAAATGCTTGGCCAGTCCATCACCTTTACCTTTAGCTTCTTTAACAAGGCAGTGGTCGTCTTGGAGGTGTGTTTGGGGTCGTTATCATGTTGGAATACTGCCCAGCGGCCCAGTCCCCGAAGGGAGGGGATCATGCTCTGCTTCAGTATGTCACAGTATATGTTGGCATTCATGGTTCCCTCAAAAAATCGTAACTCCCCTGTGTCAGCAGCACTCATGCAGGCTCAGACCAAACATATATACACATATGTCTATATATGTATATATGTTTTTTATAATATGTTGTGTTGATTCCCCCTATATGCATTTACCCGATGATGTCAGATGCTGCCTCCACTCTCTCTGCATCAATGTTGACGTTCCATCTCATATCAGTGTTTTTGTTCCTTATCCTTTTCGAAATTATTTAAACTACCTCTCCTCAGTATAAATGTATACTTTTGGTCATGGTCTGGGCCTGCATGAGTACTGCCGGCACTGGGGAGCTACAGTTCATTAAGGGAACCATGAATGCCAACACGTACTGTGACATACTGAAGCAGAGCATGATCCCCTCCCTTCGGAGACTGGGCCACAGGGCAGTATTCCAACATGATAACGACCCCAAACACACCTCTAGTAAAATGAATCTGCTTTGTAATATTTTGATCCCTGTATTAAGATGAGCTAGCAATGATATTACCAATGTAGTCTAACAAATGTGTATGTTTGTTCCTGGCAAAGTATTTGAAAACCACAGAGTTATTTAACATAACAATCTTCAGCTGTGTTTACAAAAATAGATTTGAAGGGGTGATCCATTTCTATGGAGAAGAAATTGAATCTGAAACGTTTTTAATATATAAATTTGATAAAATTATAAACGTAACTTGGAATATACTTTACCTTTAGCACTACAGTAAGAGATACAGTTTATTGTTTCTCCAGATTCAAAACCCAGCTGATCATCCAGATAGAGCACATAATTGTCATCCCGTTCCAGATCCCAAAACCTAAAAAAAGTGTTAAAATGATACTTTTTAATAACCGAGTAGGGTTACATATCAAGCTTTCAAAAGCAAGTCCCATCCTGAGGCTGCAGATACTGTAATAAATAAAGATGCAATGGCAACCATATTTATATATGGTTTTAAGAATACATGTTTGCCAATTAAAAATACACTGACAATAGTCACATTTAAAGAAAAAGTTGTGGGGAAAAAAAACAACAAGAACACGTTCTATGTCCAGAAAATACTCGCCTGGACTACTGCAACTTACTGTTCATTAGTCTTCCAGGTAATTTATTCACCCCACTTCAACAAATCCAAAATGCCTCTTTATGACTTCCAAGGCACAATGGCTTACGGGTTAAGTTCCTAACGATTGTCTACAATCCCTACATGAGCTTTGCCCCTCCGTATCTTGGCTCACTAATCTCCAGCTGTGTTCCAACATGCCCCCTTGGATTCAAATCACTCTCAACACGCAAACTCCCATTCTCCCCCTGCACCCAGACCTACTTACATTCTTTCTCATTCTTTGCATCCTTTTACTGGATTAAACTAGACAATCTCCAAACATAACTATATTTTCCTCTTTGGTTGACCTCAAGAGGGCCATCCAAAAGCAAACAAGAACACCTTTTTTGTGGTCTCTTTATTTGCACCACAAACTAATATATTTATTTTTAAAAAATTCTAACTTTTATTATTAACTTGCCTTAAAATTTAAAATGAAATAACAAACGATTAAAATATGGTTATTTTATTCGTTTGTTATTTCATTTTAAATGTTAAGTCAAGTTAATAATAATAAAAAGTTAGAAATTTGTAAAAATAAATATATTAGTTTGTGGTTCAAATAAAGAGACCACAAAAAAAAATATTTTTTGCTTTTGGATGGCCTTCTTAAGGTGATCAAAGAGACAAATATAGTTAAATTTGTACATAGCACCCTAGGTCCAAGCTAAAAAAAATCAAGATAAAGGGTCAAAACACTTTGAAGAAAGTCTCCAAACATACACGCACTTCACATCTCCTTTAGAGTGATATGGAAGGTGTGTGCATTTTGCTCATACTACATCTCCCCGAAGACTTCCTTTCTCTTTCCAAAGCTGACAACTTAAATCCTTTCTCGCTACTTCTCCTGATCTCTCAGCTTCATCTACTGCATCTATGAGCATGAACTAACCTCTGGTATGTTGCACAATTTCAGTATCAAACCCCAACCTCACTGCCCTGTCTATGTTTGTTAAGTAAATTCACATGTTTATATTCCAAAACAATAATACACCCTTTTTATAACTATGCATAGTGCATCAGACTAAGGTTCTATGTACAAATAAATAAATAAATAAATAAAATGCTTATGTAGTGGCAGACAATTACAGAAAAGTAATGTGGATAAACTCCATAGGGAATAAGGTATATTCAGAATCCTCTCAGTGTCACTTATGGGCATCTTTTGAATCTCTTCACAAGTGTTACCTTATAACAGTTTCCCCTGTTGCTGTTATCAGCAGACTGTTGTCCACCCAAAGGATGTCTGCAGCCTGGCCGATCTTCCCAGTCAACTTCACCTGCCCAGACAAAAGTCATACAACATATTAGCTGCAATAATAACTCTACTGTATTAGGCATTCTATGAAGACTAGAATAAGAAGGTTCCCAAGTGCTACTGGTGCACAGGGAGAATTAGTGAACCACTTTTCCTCTCAAGTAAAAATACATTTTTCAAAATCTCAAATAAAACGTGCACACAGAGTGATATCTTTGCACTTTAGGAAACTCTTTAGAAATAGTGATTATAAGAAGCTTAAAGGGATATGGAAGGCTTCTGGATTTTGCTAGGTATATAATAAACCTGTGTATCTATTTGTTTTCAGAATTTCTTTCATTAAGTAGTGAATAAAAGCTCTGTTTTTAATGCCTAAAATCAAACAAATATTACCTATCTGGGTCTGCCCTCTGAAGCTCATGATAACACAGACTGTGTAGTACTGTGTCTCATTCTAACCAATCAGTGACCATCTCTCAGCAACATGCGGATCTATCCCGTTTTAAAATCCCTATCACTGACAGATGCAGTGCCGGCAAATGGCCGCTAGATGGCACTGCAGATATTTTGCAGCGCTGATGATATTTCACACAAGTTATAACCTTAGAAGGTCACCCTAACCCTAAAAGTTTACCTAACGCAAACTGTATGGCGAATCTTTGGCGAATTTCAAAAGGGAAAGGACCTATGATGCTGAGACGTGGTCCCTAATAGGCTTGGACACTGCACTGCACATCCATGCCTACACAGTCTGTGTTTGCATTCGCTGCAGTGAGGGAGACCCATACAGTAACTATTTATTTGATTTTAGGCAGCAAAAATAGAGCTTATAAGCACTTCTTAATAAAATAAAGTACATAAAAGTAAATAGTTACACAGGTATTTTATATACCTAGGCAAATCCAGAAAACTTCCATATCCTTTAAAGAAAAAAAAACACAGTAAGCGAAAATTTCACCTAAAATGTCCTAAATTTGATGAATAGATCTTACGGTGTTCTAATGACATTTATATTTTCTGTAAGTCAATGGAAGGCAGCCATAGATTACAGCTAAAATGGGATCCCAAAATAGACATTAATAAGCATGTAATCCTCAAAACAAGGGATCCCAGAGATACTCTGCAGAAGGGAGTTGGTTTTCTTTTGACAAACAATAAGGCTAAGCAAGATAAACAAATAAAGTAGATAAATACAGCAGTTAAATTGTATGTATAAGATCTCACCTTTGTGATCTCCTGGGCTTCTCCTTCTGGACCGATGAAGAACTTAGACAACAGTAGGTTCTCTGTGATTACAACCAGCACAGCCTTCTTCTCTAGAAAGAGCAATTTTCGAACAGGACTGTCCATAGACACTACCTGGTTGCTCTTACCCTGCTCGTTAACCCAGTATACACTGCCTGCAACAATGCAAACAAAGAACAGTTTGTAATGTCTTTTTCATTTATTTCAAATACTAATAGTGAAGCAAGGAGACTGGTCAGAGATGCTTAGTTGAATGAAGCCAGCTAGGTTTCCATGAAACAATCTTTAGTGGTGTGTTCATGTACATAATTGTACAGGATCCAGAAAATGTCTGATCACATCAACAGACAATATTAAAGTCAAAAGCTAACATAGTAAAATAAATTTATAAATACTTCATTAAGAGTGGTAATTAATGGAATTTTGCTGTAGTGCTATAATAAAAATACTGTTGGCGAAGTATTTAAAGGGACACTTAATTCAGCACAATTTGGAGCACAACACCGTAAAGATCTCCTAAAAGCATGTTAAAATCATTTCTGAAATAAGTGCATTTTTCCCTAAGAACTTAATCAATTTAATCTCTGTTTACATGTGTCACTGGCAAGCCCCCAGACAGGCCCACAGCAACAGCTCTGTGCTGTGACCATAAGTAATACAAAAAAAGTTAACCCTACACAAATTCATCTGTGCAGAGAATGGAATGCTGGAATCACCTAAATATGACAGTTGTGGGTCAAGTGCGCTCTGTATTCCTGAGTTCAGGGAAGACGGCTGTAAATCTTTGTGTTCACAAAGCATTTACTGAACGGTTGGGCATATGTTTTAATTCATGGAATAACCAGTAGGCAGGCTACAGTGTGTTTGTAAACAGACATAAAACTTTAGATTCTTTGGGTGTTATTAGTGTAATAAAAAAAAAAGATAATTTTAATATACAATCTTGTGTTCTTTCACACCATGAAGAGCACTTACAGTGAGGTAAATGGTGCTTTAATTGATCAAGTTGATTGCTATCTTGCCATGGTGAAGAGACTTGTGTACCTCAATAAAGCTGTGAGCTATACCATGTAGGGTCAGCCAAGATGGGCAGGTCATAGCAGAGGGGTCAGACAAATTATGGTTTACTTGAGAAGGAACTGGCAACCCACTCCAGTATCTTTGCCAAGAAAACCATATGGATAAGCACGACCAGTAACAGACAGATGTGCCTGGCGTGCTGTGTCCATATGGCACAACTAAAGGACTGAACAACAACAATAAAACTATGTACTGTTTTAAAAACCGTCTGTAAAACATTTTTCATGACTTTAAAAAAAATTGCAGTGCTCACAGAATCGTGGACAGGCAACAAGCTGTGCAGCAAGTGATTTCATCTTTAGATGCAATGCACCGCAAGACTAAATACATGTACCGATGTTAAAGCCAAAACATCTCTATATATCTGAATTTACTAGGTCTTACAAATACTTTGCAACAATATTTAACAATTGAACTACAGTGGCCCTTCAAATACTAATACTTAAAATGAACATACTAATTCAGAAACTGGAGAAAAAATTAGTGTAATAGTAACTGTTTGCTCAAGCCCTGCTGAGCAATACATGACAGTAGAAAAGAAAAGAGTTTACTGAACAACAAAAAAAGAGAGAACCTGATAAATACCTTATACTTTCATACCAATATCCACAAAACATAATGTGAATTTCAGTAAAAGATCTGCATCATCTTTCTGTCTGTATACCAAAGCTAGTGTTTATTTTAAACGTTCTCATTATAATTATGAATCTACATTCTTCATTTTTTGTTAATTTCAGTCAAACTAATACTAAGGAATCATTCTAAACAAAATAAAAAAATAAATTAAGCATCTATCAAACATATTGTGTATAAATAATCCCACTGTGGCAGAAAATTCTACCGAATGAAAATGCTGTTAAATTAGGAGGCTTCTTATTTTTATATCAAACTATAAATTATTTTACGTAAAATACACGCAAATACATTAAAATCGCAAGTTGATGTTCCTCGAAGCCTTTGATCTTTCACAGCTGTAAGAGTTCCGAACGCTAAAATCGGAAATCGATATTTAATTGATCCGATTCCCCATCGCTAGTCACTCCCTCAAGCCCGCAAATGGCAAAAGTTGAACCACAAGTTACTGGTACCAAGGAGGTCTTGCAAAGGGCTTAAAGATATGTCCAGAGCACTTTAAAAGCAAATAACAATTACTGAGCGATTCAATTAAACAAGCCTGCAACTTACAGGTCGAAAACTGAAACCGTAAACCATGCAATCATAAGTAACATTTCAGAGCGTGAACATGATCAATTAAGCAAGGCCGTAACTACCCATTTAGAAACAGCCAATAGAAAATGAGACCGTCATCATTACGTCAGTAAAACATGGAGGTTACATGTCAATCAATTAGCGTTTAGCGGTCCGATATGCGATCAGACTTGCAATCCGGCAATGTACAAAATAATAAAAATGAATGAAGGAAATGTTCTAGTCCATGTGGGTGGCCTGATATGTATTAACTCATGGATTCCCAAGATCAATATAACCCCAAAATGAAACATAAAAATACATTATTTTGTATTGCCGATTTGCAAGATTGAGATTGTTCAACTATTTCTATTATCGCTTTCCTCATCATTTACAATGCAGTATTGATTTTTTATTTTTTCATTTACAGTGCTACGGACATGTCTTTAACCCCTTTGCGGGACCCATCCGGTACCTGTAGGATTTTCTTCTACACTTGCTGTTTACGGGGGTGAAAACATTTGCAGGCTTGCAGAATTGTGAAAGATCAAAGGCTTAGATGGGGCGTAAGTTACTATTTATTAGCCCATAACCCGTAGACCGTTTGCAGCTCGCAAAAAGACGGCAATTGAATAGCAAATTTGTTTATGGTCTACATTACGGGCTCCAGTAACTTAGAATTTCTCAATTGAATGAGCCCTCATATGTCTTGGTTTTAACACTTCATAGGCAGGACCGACAGCACTGATAATATTGCATTGCCTGAAGACCACTTTGAAAGAACAATGCTTGCTAACAGAGGGCATCAGCCATTGTGATTTTAACAATGTTTAAGATGCAGCCTGTGAAATTCTTTCAACAGCTGAAGACACTGGCAAGGGCAAGAAACAACTCCCAGATTGCCCCATTTAAAAAAAAATAAAAAAAATACCTATTTGCTTTTCTAACACAAAACCAAGCTGGAAAAAAATAAATTACAGTGGCTACATAAAGAAAATATAATATATAAATATATATATATACATATAGTGACTATATGTTACATTAATAAACCTCCATTTTGCAGCTTTTCCTTAGGATAACCTGTTCTAACATTCTTTATTTTTTTCCTAGCTGAAAGGTTGTCTTACCATCTCCTGCTCCAAGGAAAAAGGAGAATTCCTGCTGTGCTCCAGCCTTCATGGGGGTCCCTTTCCCGGATTTCTTCCAGTTGAACATGTCCAGTGCTCTCTCATCCCCACTCACAGCAGCCTTGGCCAGCTGAGCCATGTCCCTGTGATAGGATATATGTATAATAGTATAGTATACACGATATAGATATAAAAGAGTAGGAAAAGTGATTGTTAAACAATGCCAACAGGACTGTGTTATATGTATGGGCAGATAAGGAGAACCTGCAGCATCTCTGCTTAGATACAATACAAAGTAAAACAATGTGTAACACCATCAATTACAAAAAAAGGTTTTTTTTTTTTATATGTGTGTGTATAAATATGTATTTATTTGTATGCATTCACATGCATGCAAAGCATACTGACAGCAAGATTACTGAATGAAAACATTCCTCTTTTTGAATCATTATACACTTCTTAAAAACGGCAAGAAATTTAAGGTTGTGTAAATGAATCAAAAAATAACTTCACTGTAAATCATTTAAAACATTTTTGAGAAGGAAACCTGCTTAGTAAGACTTACTCTTCAGGAGCTAGAGGTTTAAATAAGCAGTACGTCAGAAGTTTATGATATTCGTTCTTCAGTAGGGGCATCCCTTGCACTCGTCCCCGTTGGTCCAATCTCCAAACCACAAGCACTCCAAGCTAGGAGAAATTGAGAATAAACCAATGAGACATAGAAGTGCTGATCTGCGACTCTCAAACATAAAAACTAAAAGCACAAGAACATTTCTTGATCCACTTCTGGGCTCACTGACCTATTTAGATTAAAATGTCATATTTATTTTACATCCAGGACAGCCATCCTTCTATCTAATGCATTATAAATTCTCTTTACCACCTTTCCTGAGACGCCATCATCCATTTCCATATATGAATCTGTAAAAAGCGTCCATTATCACCCTATAATGTCATATTCTATTGTCCTAGAACTTCTTTAACATTCTTCAAATCCCTTAAAAGCCAATGTTATTATTTTTTTTCGATATTGTCTTTTGAATAATAAAACTTGAGAATGAGTAAAATGTAAACTAATAAGCTTTCCTTTAGGCCTAAAAAGCACAGCCAGTTTTAGCTGCCACATTTCCATTGTATAAAAAGAAGCTTCCAGTGCATACAAAGTCTTCTCCAACCTCAGGAAGCTGATCATCAGAAATTAAAGTTGTAAATGTCAGAGACGCATAACTGCTAATAAAAGTGAATCAGAGGCTGTATTATATTTTCTTCATACAGCCAGATAACAAGCAACATGCACAATTTGGATAGGTGGGGTTATGTTTCTGTCATCCGATCAATAGTGTCCAGGACAAGGAGGGAGGTGGGGGACAGACTGCACTCAAAGTGGGTACCATCAAAAAGGTCAGGACACTTAGGGACATATTCAATTGCAAGCCTGCGATACGATCGCTGACAGCCGAAAGTCTGCGAGCAAGTTGTGGGCTCCCGTTGGTCTCCAATTGTAATGCTATTCAAGTGAGATGGGGTGCGAGTTATGAGCCCCAAGCCAAACAATATATTTACAACAGAATGCTTACCACTACACCCCCACACTCTGCTTTTAAGCATGGTGTAAATCTATAATAGAACGTGTACCAGTTACAGATCCAGCCCTATTATTTATGTAGATTCTTGCAGTTGTGAAATGTCACGTCAAATTCTAAACAAATGGGTGTTTTAGTCAGGTTATAGTTTAGGAAATGTAAGATATGTAAATGTTTTTCAACTTGCTCATTGATACATTATATTGCAGAAAACAGACTCTTTTTATTCATATGTATTTGAGAGGATTGGAGAAACCATTTAAATGTGTAAAGAAGTTCCATATTTACACTATGCTCTTCAGTGAATTAGAATAATTATATGACAGTGTCATATCTACAAAACTCTGAAGGAAATATTTGAGTGTGGGCCGAGTGCCGTAATATTGCAAGCAAAAAGATTAACATAAACTTGTAACGTAGGTAGAAAAAAAGCTCCTGCAGCCAATTTACAGGTGTACCGCAAATTGGACAACTTGAAAAGCATGGGGACCACAGACGGTTTGTGTGCTCCTGTAGCAGCAAAATAAATGTCCCCCACTGTTCGACTTCCCCGCAAATATAAAACATTTTAGATAATGATCCACAATACAATAATTTCCGCTGATACTTACAATGTCTCCTGAGATCAGCCGGTTGTTGATGCTGTTCCATTCCAACAATGTAATCTCCGCACCATGTGTTATTGGTACGGTGTGTTGTTCTTTCTCTAGTTCGTTGAATGTTAATATCTCGCCTGTGGCCCAGCCCACTGCTAATATGCGTCTTGCTGGGTGCCAACTGAGCTTGGTGGGTGGATAGGACCTCTCAATGTGTGTGCCATTCACATGATCTCCCTGAACAACATAAAACACATAAGCAAATTAATCTGTACAGTTACTGTAAATTGATATGTGCTGGGATAGAACATATTTCCCATGCCATGTCAAACTGAAATATTGTGCAAATAAATTGACTTGTTGGGGAGTAAAGACTGGCGCCTAACTACTTTTTGTTCTGAAAAGTGACATATACACCAAGCAATTTGTATCTGTATTTAAGAGTAAAAGATAGGAAAAAAACGTTGAATGGGTCATGTACCTTCACCTGACAAACTCAGATTTGAGTGTGCCAAGTCACTGCACCTGCAAAGTTATTGAGCACTATGGAGAAATACATTATAGATACTAGTGAGGTTCTTTTAGATACAAATACAGTAATCTAAGTAGGCTAATAGTCTCCCATTCTGAGACTAGCTGTCTTACCTCTAAGTTAATTTAATTGGAGCCAAAATGCTATGTTACATGTGGAGAAAAAATATCATAACACAATACCAGTTCATTGAAGATATCGACGCAGCCCCCACCGGTTGGACTAATGGAAGCAACAGCGAGTAGTGGGTACTGACTGTGCCAGGAGATCAGGGATGGAGATGCTGCAGAGTCCTGCACTTCAAGACGATGGTCAAAGTACACAGCCATTGCAAGATGAACTTTCTGCCAGAGGCCAAGCCCTATAAACAAACAAATAATATACTAATAATTATGCATCTTTTAAATTATTTTGTGTGAAACATCACCAAAATGTCTCATGCTGATTATAGCATATCCCTTGATTGAAAAACAAAGGAGCGTAATTCCTATTTATTTACTCAACTTAACACATCTTTATTACCCATATAAAACAAAATAACCATAAAGTGGCAGTATATAACATGATTTTAAACACTGAAGCCGAAAAAATGATGATATTGGAGCTTACAATTACATTGAGAGAACTATTAAATAAAAAGGTGAGGACACTTACAAAAGAGAGACCTATTTCTCAGGGGCTTAACACCAATTAACCATATAAGTAAAAAAAAAATATATATATATATATTTATTAAACTGCAAAAAACAAGCTGCTTAAAATAGAAATAAAAACATATTTACATAAAGAGAAACATATTTCACCATTATCAATGATCCACATGGGATTCCTCCTAAACTTGAAGGCTGCCCATTAGTGTAGTCCCAAAAGTTTATTAGAAACCCTACATGTATAAAATAAATTATCCATAAGTGCTGTTCCTTCCTCTTATAGAGTTAGGGTATTAGAACAAATCAAGATCTTCGAAAATATTTACTGTGGGTTTTACCAATATTGAATTGATTTTAAAATAGGAGGAAAAAAAAGATTCTTAATTTGCCCCTAGCCTATAGGACTGCATTTAGCTTACTTTGAAAATGTTATGTTCCCCAAAAGATTCCTTTAAAAAAATCTAAAAAAAATAGCATAAATTGCCCTTATAAGGGCACATAAATTACATGAAATTAAGCCTGACTGCCTCGTCTTAATGAGGACACTCACTCAAAATGGTCTGCGAATTAAAGTCAAGGGATATGAGGCTTTGCCGGAAAGTTGTGTTTTGTATAGCACGTGAAAAGACTGTGACCTGAGAAAGCTGCACATAACAGCGGTGAAACGGCCATCAGGCTTTATTGAGATCTAGGAATTTAGTAGCACCTAGAACTTTATTATTTGAGTGCATGTCCTTGTACTGTGCGGTTCCCGCAAGGGCAGCCCAGGGAAATGTATTTCTTAGATAAGTCTGTTAGAGTCTGTAATGTCCTTGGACATTTCCAACTTGTACGGTCAAATAGACAATTATTTACTTCTATCCCGGGGATCACTATTTTGGTTTTAAGTGTTTTTAAACCGGGTACAACCGTATTTAGGCTATACCGTGATTAACACAACACTTATATCTTAACTATATTTACAAGCTTTCACCACATTAGGCTACCACCCGATTTCAAATAAAAGTGTCTGAAGTAAAAGTAGTGAAGGAATAGAAAGATCTCCTTCATGTGCATGGCTAGAAGTGATGTCATTGTGGCAGCCATGGATAAATAGATATATTGCCTTCATATTTATGGCCAGAAGTGAAGTGACTGTGGAGGAATAGAAATACCCCCCCCCCCCCCCCCCCCCCCCCCCATGTTTATGGCTAGAAGTGAAACTATTGTGGTAGCGATTTGTTGTGTTTCCTATTCAGCTTATGAATATGGCATTATTTTTTCTAAAGTGTCAAGATTCCAGTTTTATTTTTGGTTGAATAGTTATAGAGGCGTTGGGCACCTGGAACAATATTTTTGTTTGTTTATACTAGATAGATACGGTAGATAGATAGATAGATAGATAGATAGATAGGTCCTTTCCCTCTTGCCCTACGCACAAGATTGGGAGCAGCAGTGCCACCGCCAAACGCTAGATGGCGCTGACGATTTTCTGAATACTGCTGCACACTGCATATAAGGCGCGCCGACAAAAGAGGCCATGAGCTATTAGAGGCACGCCTGAGGCCCTCGAGGGCCGAGTGCCAGCACCGAACATAGTTATGGCCTTGCTGTTGATTCAGCGCCGTCGAGTTGCACCACGTCGGAGGGGGGAATGATTATAGGCCTTTCCTGAAACCTGATGGTGCCATCTAGCGGCTACTTGCTGGCACTGCAGCTGACAGTACTGGCGATTGCTTGCGCATACATAACAGGATAGATAGATAGATAGATAGATAGATAGATAGATAGATAGATATCTGCAACAACTGAGAAAATAAACATAAACTATTTATATAAGTGAGGCTGCCAGCTAGAAATGAATGGCTGCCTATACTTATTAGTAAGAACTAATATTTACAGATATCTGAGTACATTCAGCCCTGTGTGAGGATGCCTTCTAATAATGAGAGGGAACATTTACCTACATGGTGCTATCTGCAATGAATAATAAAGGGTATATATTATAATATGTCCATGTATCTGAGCACAGCCAGTCTTGTGTGTGCAGCCCCTCAGTGCCTGGTGTCCTCACACTCAGTGCTGGGCTCTCCCAGGTCACTATTCTATAGCTCGCCCACTCGGATACAGCTCATTAGAAGACATTGCACCAATTTCACCTTCCCCTCTCGTCTCACCCCCTGCCAACTACTTACCTCCTTCCGCCTCTTCCTCGGTACCGTCCCAGTTTCTCCTGTTAGGCTCCAACTCCAGCACCAGGCCGCTTCGCTTCCCGTTACCCCTGACAACGGGATGGGTTACCACGTGACAACACTCCACCAACCGCCATCATCAGGTAGCCGAACCCGGAGCGAACATAGCCGAGAAAATCCGGAAATAGCCGGGGAGCTCCGGAAATAGCCGAATCACTCAATGCGATGTGTACTCCGGAATATAACGAGAATTCCCGATTGTTATATACACAAAGATGCATGTGCAATATTGTTTGGTATAAATTAGGTACTTGTCGAAAGAGTAAAACAGTGTCAAACTAGCGTATTCTACATAACTGGATGTTTAAATTATATCATTGTGTCATTAAAGTTAAAAGTAACAATTTACAATGATGTCAAAAGCACTTGCTTTTATCTTTGTGCTGCAATGAACCATAGGTAATCGTTAGGTAGCACTATTACCAGCCTAACAATCTTAACATGAAGTAATTAGCCATTATAAGCTATGGTCACACTTCAATTGTAAAGTCGTGTCCAACCCCATGGACCGCAGCTTGTGTCTGGTTATGCTTATCCATAAGGTTTTTTTGGGCAAAGATACTGGAGTGGGTTGCCAGTTCCTTCTCCAATAGACCACAATTTTTCTGACCTCTCTGCTATGACCTGCCTATCTTGTGTGACCCTACATGGTATAGCTCACAGCTTCATTGAGGTACACAAGCCCCTTCACCGCCACAACATAGCGAAGGGGCATACTTCAATACATAGGTACAATTTACAAATAGTTTACATTTTTTCATATGTGGAACATTTGCTGTGTCCTTTTAAATAAAAAAATATTTACTTTCAGTGGGTCCTTTCATCTTTTCCTTTATGGTCTATAGACCCATTTTTTCTTACACATTTTTATATACCTTTTGTTCATGTGAGCTCTTTTATTATGTCTATTTTTCTATTTATTTTTTTTCTTATATGTGTCATGACCTTCTCATTTATTGCAGATATTGTATTCGAGCCAAGGTATCTGTATATACTTTCCAACTGGGTGCATTTTATTGTTAGATTGTTGGTGTCTATATGTGAACTAGCGACTTGCCCGTCACAAATGATGAAGCCTGGCAATGCTGTTTGCCACACAATGTGTGCCTCTCCCATCTCTCTAGTTTACGGGCCTTACGGTTGATTGCAGGCCTCGGCCAATCCGCAGCTTTCGTTCTCTGCAATAGGCTCATTGCGAGCCTTTCCCCCCTCTACTTTCCGGGCCTCTACTTGCCAAGCCTCATTGCAGGTCTTGGCCAACCCACAACTTTCGGGCCTCTCCCCACTCTCTCCCTCCTGTGTCTCTTTGCCCCCTCCTTCTCCCCTGTCCCCTCCCCCTTTATATCCCTCCCCTGTGTCTCTCTTTGCCCCCTCTCTCACTCCTGTGTCTCCCCCCCCTCGCACCCCTGTGTCTCCTTCCACCCCACTCCCTCCCCTGTGTCTCTTTCTCCCCTCCCTCCCCTCCTCCCTCCTCTGTGCTCCTGTTTGCATTTACGGGTATGAAACCATTTTCGGGCTTGGGAAATTGTTAATTTTCCCTAAGCTCGAAATGTGTTTCCGATTTACAGGCTTTAAAAAAAGTTACGTCTTTTTCCCTCTCTTAGCCGTTCTGAGACCTCCCAAAAATGCCAATTAAATATCAAATTAGCTTGCAACCTAACTTACAGGCTCCCTGCCTCTCCCCCTGTGCTGTTTGTGAGAGGTTGTATGTTATTTTTTAACTTTTGGCGGTCTTCCGACGGCTTCCAAGTTACGGGCTTGAAAAAAATGGCGGCCGTTAAAGCCGTCATTTTTTGGAAGCCTGTAACTCCTAAGCAGTTTTGAGTCGCTCTCCCCCTCAAGCATGTCACATACGGGCCTCGCGATGAGGGCCTTTGGCGCTCATTGCAGCCCACTCAAGACAGCCATGTACAGGCCTTGCAATGAGCGCCTTCGGCCGAAGACACTCATTGCAGCCCCGTCATGCCAGTCAGGTATAAGCCTCGCGATGAGCAGCCACTGTCAAACCCGTGACTTTCAGGCCTTGCAAAGCCGCTCATTGTGCATAGCGTGACCAACATAGCGTGACCAACAAATCGTAATTACAACAACTATATATGTGGTTCTATCCTAAGCATAATGTCTATCTGTGTGTATAGAAGAAGGATCTGTAGCAGTCATAAGGCTCACCCAGGAACATACATTGTATATGGGATGCGGCTGTCAGTGCAAGTCATTCAGTTCTCTCTATAATCACACCTTCTAGTATACAGTGCATGTGGTGCTGTCCACCAACCCCATACAGGTGATGATCCAGAGATATCAACCCACATAACCTAAACTCTCTGCTATTTTATTTATTTTTATTAAAGGAAAATAATCTTTCAATCATGGTGGCATCTACATATTCTCTCTCTCTGTGCCATCTGTCTCTCTCCGCACTCTGTGTGCTCTCTGTCTTTCTCCCAACCTCTCTCCTCTTCCTCTTCCACCCTCCCTCTCTCTCCCTCCCTCCATCCCGTTCTCCCTTCCTACCCCTTCCTCCCTCTCGACCTCTCCCTCCTTCTCTCTCTCCTTCTTTCTCTGCCTTCCTCTCTGCCTCTCTATGTCCCTCCCTCTGACCCCCTTCCTCTCTCTCCCCCTCCCTCTGCCTTCCTCCTTCTCTCCCCTCCCTCTCTCTGCCTCCTTCCCTCCCTTTCTCCCTTCCTACCTCTTCCTCACTCTCAACCTCTCCCTTCTTCTCTCTCTCCTTCTTTCTCTGCCTTCTTCTCTGCCTCTCTATGTCCCTCCCTCTGACCCCCTCCCTCTCTCTCCCCTCCCTCTGCCTTCCTCCTTCTCTCCCCTCCCTCTCTGCTTCCTTCCCTCTGTCTTCCTCCCTCTCTACCTTTTCCTCCCTCTCTCTCCTTCTTTCCCTGCTTCCTCTCTCTCTTTCTCTCTCTGTCCCTCCCTCTGTCCCTTTCCTTCCCTCTCTCTCCCTTTCTCTCTCTCCTTCCGCCTTACTCCCTCTCTCCCCCTCCCTCTTTGCTTCCTTCCCACTGCCTCCCTCTCTCTCCCCTCCCTCTCTCCCCCTCCATCTCTCTCTCTCTCACTCACTCTATCTATCTCCCTCCCTCTGTCCCCCTCCCTCTCTCTCCCTCCCTCTGCCTTCCTCGCTCTCTCCCCATCCCTCTTTGTCTCCCTCCCTCTCTCTCCCCCCCTCCATCTCTCTGCCTCCTCAGCATTGTTTAAGCTTCCAGACTTAAATAGGAACAAAACCATGATCTTCTTTTTCAAAAGTCTGAGATGTTATGCCTTTTTTTTTTTAATTGGAAAAAGAATGGTTCATTATTTTAACAATAAAGTTTGCCAATTTCACTTTCTTCTGTCTTCATTCCAAGTCCAACATTTTGCGCAAACAACATTTACTGTGAGATGGCGTTGGCAGTGGTTGACTTTCGGTTTACCCATTGCTCCCATACTTCCCATGTC
The DNA here is from genome assembly GCA_027410445.1 of Discoglossus pictus. Classification (NCBI taxonomy): domain Eukaryota; kingdom Metazoa; phylum Chordata; class Amphibia; order Anura; family Alytidae; genus Discoglossus; species Discoglossus pictus. The sequence goes on from CM050172.1 coordinate 80,487,318, forward strand.
AACAAAGTTTTGTTACCAAGTGTTTTATTTATTATCATTTGGAAATCTTTTTCTATCTGATAAATTATTACTATTATACTTTTAATCTCACTCCATGATGGTGTTTCCAATATTTCATTAATGACCACATAACTATCAATAATATTTGAACTGTCAACCATTTTGACGATCTCCTTAACATTTTAGTGAAGATGTGGAACAAGATTAATTCTGGGGACAGTGTAATTGGGTATTTAATAATTTCAGAAATTTGACTCACACACAAAACCCATAAATCTTGAATTTTCGGACAATCCCACATAATATGTTTAAATGTTCCTCAAATCCCCTCTAACGTTTCTCTGGCGCCACAATACATTCTTTTTGTAGAATCAGGTACTCTGTGCCACCTCTGTACTATATTAAAGTATGTCTCTCTGAATGTGGTACAAGTGGATACTCTTGCGGTAAGTTCAAATGCTCTAAACCAATCTACTACATTATAATTCCAATTAAAGTCATCTTCCAATTTATTCATACTCAATGTTTTTCCTAATTGAAATTGAGCTCTCAACAAATACTAAAAATACTAAATTTAATTTGATTGTTGAAGAGCATTTTTTCCATTTTGTTAAGTCTCTTTTTTGAGTCATTTTAAATTTGGGGTAATTTTTTACTTTAATCAATGACATATAGTCCAACCATTTGTAATCTGGTAAATTAAACTCTTGTTTTACGTCTTAAAGTTGTTTAATCTTATCGTTTCCGTAAAGATCTCTTAAATTTATAATTCCCCATTTTTCCCAGTATCGCTTTATATTCTTGTTTGTCATTATTTAATATAAATTTTATAGGGGTCAAAGGTAATGGGTATTCTTTAAGTTTCCATTTTCAATGACCTTATACCAAGCTTTCATACCTGATTTAATTGTTATCAATGTATTTTCAAGGTTAAGTTGACTCTGATGTACCAAAGGCAATTCTCCAGATTTTAAGGCCTTTTAATGCTCGCTGTGGTCAATTTTACACTTGCTTTCTTTCTCCGAAAATCAGTCTGATTGGCCCTATATACATGATTTTTAATTCTCTATGTCTGGCGCACACAAAACTATACTGCAATGTGTGTGTATTTTATATACTGCCACCTGGTGGATTTTTTTGGAACTGCATTAGTAGATCAATATTTTGGGGTCTTCATTTTGGTTGGGTAACATGAATATATATAGTGGTGAGCATTTTGTAACAGGTGCAGTTATATATTTTATTACTTTTCTAACCAACTCAGAGAAAATAAAATAACTATACGTGTTTCAGTGTACAATTAATTTGAATTAACCATGGATTAAAAATAAAATACAATTTTTTAATAACTTTTCTTTTTAAAAACATTTAAGAAAACACTATTAACTATTTCTATGTTTTCTTAGAACCTTTTCTAAGAATCTTCACACTTTTGTTACAGCCTACACTTACAGGACAATTATCCGGGCCCTTATTATACCAAATCCAGGCTTCTGCAACATTTTACTGTCCGATCTTCCTGCTTCTCGCATCTTCATTCACTAATCAATAAAGCTGCTCTTATCAACCCCTGCTCCTGTAAATTTCTTCCTTGTTCTCCCATGCTAGAATGGCTCAGCTAGCTTCCAGTAAAGTCAAGAATAGCCTATAAAACACTCCTTCTCTGTTTCAAGCCTATGTATTCCTCAGCACCTCCTTATATCTCTCTTCTCATCTCTTTACTACAACCAAGCTCATCCTCTTGGCTCTCAGGAATGTCTTCGCCCTGTGGTTAAAAGTGCTGATGTTTTGTAAGACAAAATTTACACTGAAAATAGCTGGCTTTCACCTCCTCTTTAGGCTGGAATTAACAGTAGACTTCTTTGAGTGGATCTGGGCATTCATTTGTGGTTCAGCAGTATCCTTCCGTTTTTTTTTTGGCCGGAGAAGGGAATCCCAAATGACGTCACACACATTATTATTATAGTTTATTTATAATGCGCCAACATATTCCGTAGCGCTGAACCTGTGACATCATTCAGAATTATCTGCCACAGAGTTACGACACACAGGTCGGTGAAGGATACCAAAGTCCACAGTACGGGGGGGTATACCATATGTTTGCCCTATATTTGATGTTCTTGAACCTGTTTGCTACATTGAAGTCAAAGCTAATCTCACAGGGCCTCATTCTATTATCGGCCGTAGGAGATGCGGGGCCGCAAGGACCGGCCGCAAGCTATTCGGCTATTCTATTCCCCTCCGGCCGGGGATTCCGGCAGGCTTGCGGCCGGTGCCTTGCTATCCCTTGCGGCCGCTCGCGCCGGAGGAAAGCCTTTGAACTAAAACGGCCGCAAGAGTTTCGGCCGCAAGAAAGTCCTGGTTGCTATTCAATTGCTCCGGGAACCCTCTCTGCAAGGCTAAAAGCGAGCCGCAGCTTACTTGCAGGAAAAAGGTCCCGCAGGTACACAAATAAGCACATTATAAAGCCATAATAAAGCCATCCTGCACTCTGAGGAGAATATAAAGTGATTGTAGGTGTTAGCAAAAATAGCACAACATTCCCCTACACTCAAATCCGTAAATAAATTATTTTTTAATTTATGTCACATATCCATGTAAAAAGTCCAGAGGGCTTGGAGCACCTCAGACCCGCCCACGCTGCGTTTGGAAAATAAACAGTTAATCTCGGATTTGGGCTGATGTGCAAGCTTGAGAGGGGGTTGCTATTAATCCTCATGTCCCCCAATATGATCCCTAGCATTTACAGAGCTTTACAGTGCCGTCTTGAATTTATTTTTGCGTTTAAAGGGGAGATCCTTGCACGGCCGTATAATTGAATTCCAATATAACGGAACCCCCGCAAGGAATCGCAACCTTGCGGCCGTTTTACGGCCAATAATAGAATGAGGCCCACAGTGTTCATTATAAGTGAAATTAAAATTTAGTTTAAATCTGTATGATCTTATATAGCCCATTATCAGGTTGGGTATATGTTTAATTATGTAATTTTATTTAAAATCCTTCAAACTCTTCCCCAGTATGACTGAACAATTGGGCAACTCCACCATAAATGAAAGAATGTACGATTTTCTTTATATCCACACAAGCACAAGAACTGACCCCTTGTATCTTTGTTAATTTTGCAAGACTATTATACAATACAACACTATAATTGATTTATCTCATCCTATTACACATTATTGTTTTTTCTTGCTCTTTGTCTTTATTTTTCAATGTATCATTAATTAATTACGTAATTGTATCATTAAGTAATTACGTTTCTTGAATTCTAGCAAGTTAGGCATAATTTTTTACATAGTGGATACAAATATTATATATATTTTGTCTGTATTATATGATTGTCTGTTGGTTTTGCTGTTACCACTGTAAATACATATATACTTATTGTGTACTAATTTTCCATATGAGGGGTTGAATATCTCAATATTTCTGAGCCTACTAAATGCTCTATCAAGTGGGACCTCAACCAAGGCCTTGAGAAGACACATAGCACCCAAGAATGATATGCTCAGGCTTGCGCTCTGGTATTCTATCCCTCATTGTTCTAACCAAATGTTGTCAAACATTTGCGAGATTAAAACACAAGTAATTCTAAAACCTAAAATATTTGGCCAAAATATCTAGAACAAAGGCCATTACTATTTCATTTTAAAACATGGAGCATGACTGCTCCCAAGTGGTCAGAAATATTTTTATACAACATTTTATTGACATATCTATAATTATGCATATACATACAAATATGATGGGAGGCTACTGCAATTGGTGGAAATGTACCCTATACACTGCATATTGATTTCTGTATTGAACTGACCAAATATAGACTGTTTTAAAAAAGATTGTTTATCCAAGTTTAATAAGATGCTATACTCTTCCTATTGATCTCTATATTGATTTACCAGAATACAAAATGTGATAAAACTAACTGTTATCCAATCATTCAAAAGAGACTTGAATAAACCTCTTATATATTTTATAATGTGATCTATCTAAAAATCAAAGCTTACAAGTTTAAATACATACACTTGTTTATTCTTGATTTAGCAATATTTCAATAAACGCCATTCTGCATGTTTATAAATTGATTATTACACTCAAGAAAATATATTATTCTATACATTGTAATATTTGAGTCATATCAAATTGCATAACAGTACAGACATTACATCTTTTGATGAATCACTTGCCTCCAAACAAACCCTTTTCAGTTTTTGAATGTGTTTCCTTCCCATCATTGTACTAATATATGGTGTATTAAAATGTGTCAATTAAAAAATATATAAATAAATCAAATTTTTAAGCTGGAACTTGCTTTTTAAACTGTTGAAGTCCCTGATTTGTTAATTTTCATCAAACAATTGCCAAATGCTTCATAACCCTCCCACAAGCCAGTTCTTGAAGTAAAAGGCATTGAAACCCTTTTGCAGTGACACATTTATAACAACCTACTTTTCGTTCGACTTGAAAAGGTGTCTAGACCAATCCTATTTGTAGTTTATCTCCAGTTTGGTATCCCCTCACACAGGACCCCAGTATCAAAGTCAAGGGTTTCCTCTAAGAAAACACACCATATATATGTGTACCAAAAGAAGCATAATCTTGTTTTTTCCGGGTTCACATTTTTATACAGTATTTTTAACAAAGGGACAATGGGATATGTTCATAAATAAGAAAACACACCATGTATATGTGTACCAAAAGAAGCACAATCTTTTTTTTTTTTTTTCCGGTTCACATTTTTATACAATGTTTTTAACAAAGGGACAATGGGATATTTTCATAAATAGGAATACACACCATGTATATGCTTTCCCCAACCAATTAACAACTAACATGGTAGGTGCTGTGGAGATTAGCCAGCCGAGTTAGTTGATAGCTAATCAGCAAAGTTGTCTGTGGCCACTGATTGGTGGAAATTTCAAGTATAGGTTAGTTGGAGACAGCTACAGGGTTGCCCCAGGTGCTGGGGATCCGTTCAGTCTGAGATGGTGGTCGGAGGTTGATATTATGTCATATTATTCTATTATGGGAGTGCCACTAGCAAAGTTACACTTGGTAGGGGGTCTATTGTGGGGTCTATTGTGACTTTCAGGCCATCAAGTTCAACCTTTTAAGATCTCCTTTGATCTGCAATATGTGGATTAGTTATTAATTAAATCATTGTTAATTAATTGTTAATTAATTATTAATCAACAATTGATTTTGTTTTTATTTATTTTTTTATACTGACTCTGGATGTATGTATATAAGGTAATCATATCTAGAGAAAATAAGGGTAATTTGCTTAGTCTTTCTTCAAAACTTAGCTCCTCTATTCCCCGTATTAGTTTTGTTCCCCTTCTCTGTACCTTTTCCAGCTCAAAAATGTCCTTTTTATGAAGTGGTGCCCAAAATTGTACTCCATATTCCAAATGAGGGTATACTAGAGATTTGTATAGTGCGATAATTATATTTGCTTCCCTTGCTTCTATACCCTTCTTAATACATGCTAATATTTGATTTGCCTTTGCAGCTGTTGCTTGGTTTTTAGCACTGTAACCTAGGTGGTTGTCCACAAGCACTCCCAAATCCCTTGCAATATCTGATACCCCTATATTTGCTCCATTAAGATTATAAATTACATGACTGTTTTTCTTTCCCAAATGAATAACTTTACATTTATTTGTATTAAATCTCATCTGCCATTTAGATGCCCATTCCATTATCGGATTTAATTACCTTGCACAACTTTGTGTCATCAGCAAAAATGGAGACACAACTTTCCAGTCCCACCTCTAAGTCAATAATAAATATGTGAAAAAGGAGAGGACCTAATACTGAACCCTGAGGTACCCCACTTACCACATTAGCCCAATCTAAGTATGTTCCATTTACAACAACCCTTTGCTTCCTGTCTTTTAGCCAGCTCTCAATTCATGAGCAGATACTTTATCCCTTAGTTTGCACAATAGTCTCCCATGTGGCACTATATCAAAAGCCTTTGCAAAATCCAAAAAGACTACATCCACTGCATTGCCTTGATCCAGGTTACTACTAACCTCCACATAGAGACAAATTAGATTTGTTTGACATGACCTATCCCTCATAAATCACATAGATAGGGTATGGGGGGTCTTGCTGAGTCTAAGTATATACAAAGTGATGGTTAACCACAAGACAATGGATCAAAGGGTATCACTTCTAAAGTACTTGACACCACTTGACCTTTGCCAATTGAAACAAAGGGTTTCAATTGCTGTCTGACTGCCTGGTAAACTATTCTTGATGTCTCATTTAGCTCATCCTACAACCCTACACACTTCTATGGAGCCTGAAGCACAATGACAGTGAGTTTGCACCCATACTACTTATTTTATTTTTTATTGGCTCTATGTGTAATACACATTAGGCCATGCCGCACAAAATCAGTGGTCAGTGATATATAGTATATTATTAAGGTGTAGTTTGGCTATTAAAATAGTCCTGATCCACAGCTGTGGCAGAATCCTGGGAAGTAGACTTCCGGATCGCCTGGCTACTAGTCCCTACAGTCCAGGTTTTTTTTACAACATTGCTAAAAATGGGAGACAGTATTGATTTTTATTTTATCCATCTATACCTTAAAGGACCACTTTAGATTTGGAAAAACTTAAATTGTTTGTGAATTTGTAACAGCTGTGAAAGCTATGGACAGAAAATGCTTTCTACTTAAATTCTTAATTATAATAGACACTGTTGGTGCCTGAATGATTACATGTTTGAGCCTTCCAATCTTCCTGATGCCTTGAAGAATAAGTGGGAGTGTTCTACAATATTTATTATCTATTCAAGATTGGAAATAGGAGGGAGGGAAGATATTTGTTTATTCATTTGTGGATTTAGATAGGATTTCAGTACAGGACAAGATCAGGAGAGGTAGCCTTCATGGAGGGGATGAGGGGGAAGCGCCCCCACCTCCAGATTTTTCAATGTGTGTGTTTATGTGTAAAAAAGCTGTTGTGTGGTATTTTTATACCATATGCAGTATTCCCCGCAGATTTTTTTGGGGCTCCTACACCCATGTTTAAGTGAAGGTTTTCTCAGAGAATACTTGTATGACCATAATTTACCTCCCATTTAATATTTTTTCGTTTGGTGCATATTTCACAAACATTGGCATTTTTCCTAATCTACAGTGGCCCTTTAAATTTTTTGTTGTGTAATTAGTCTCTTTAGATAATGGCTCTATACTGATGTCTTGCTCTCACATTTGACTCTTTCATTCTACAAGTGTGCAGACCCTGGCCTTAGGGCAAGCATCGCATTACAAAGGTGCTTTAGGTGGTACATGCTAGTATAACAACTATTAACACATACCTATTATAAAAACAAACACATGTAATTTAAAACCCCTTTGATCTTCACCAGTTCCACCATCTATGCTAAAAGTGTCACTTAAAGGGAAACATGGTCACAGTGTAAGTTTTTGATACAAGGCAAAATGGTTTTAGAAAGTAAACAAATAAATACAGCTGTTAATATATTGAAAGGATGCAGGATGTATCCCAAGCCTGGTATCACTGAAAAAAATACAATAAAAATAAGTACTTTTGCAACTGAATGTTATTAAAAATAAAGTGGAATCGAAGATTTAACTAATTACTGAATGTATATGAATTAGCCTCATTTATGCTCCATTTTGCCTATCCATGTTATCAATTATTGATAAGCTTTATCATTCTCTGTGTCCCTTTAACTAATATATGTAATTACTTGCTTCAATGAGGCATGTCATTACTGTGTTTATTAACAAAGGGATAAACAAAGGATTTCTGTTGGCTATTGAAAAATATTGAGCATTGTCTGGTTCCTCCAAAGGGAGTTCAATAAATATGATGTCTCAACATCCCTTTAATGTCCATTTTGATGCCATTAAAGGGCCACCATAGTCCAAAACGCTGTATGATGCATTTAAAAACTTTTGTTTTCAATGGAAAATAAATTATATTAATTTAAGGAAATTACTTATAAAGCTTAACAGAAACATATACAAACAATGTGTTTGATCCACTCTTTATTCTACAAGTGAGTTTAGAGGAAGTATAAACAAAGACTGGCACAATGGGTTGCAGTCCTGACCTCCATGAGAGTCACTGTCTCTTTGTTTCCTGTAGCATGTCAAGACAGAAGAGGAGAAGCAAGTCCCATTTTGTCCCAATTCATGTAATTTATCTACACTTTAGACACTTATTTTTCAGAGCAATGTGCTTTTGGTAATGTTTAGTACATGATCTTTTAATTGCAAAATATACATTTATGAACTACAGTGCCCCTTTATCAATTTTTAATGGTTTTACTTGCGAGACACAAGTTTGCATTTTTTTTAGCAAACCCTTCAGTTTTCATATATTATATTAGTCATTGCATCAATCCTAATTTAGTCAGAATCTGTAGGCTTCCAATCTGTGTAATCAATAACAAATTTAATGTTTATGTTTATATGGTCTATATAACAAATACACATAAATTAATCAGAATATGAAGACATGTAACAAGACAAAAAAGGAAACAAAAAATTATATTTTCTTTTTTTTATCTAAAGCAAAATAAAGCTTAATAAAAAGTAAATTATTAAATGCTGAAAATCAACATATGCCTATACAGTAGCCAGTATATTTTGGGAAGAGCACTGGCCTTAAAGGATTATAACACTAGAGAAGTTGAAAATGGGAAATTGAATAGAGGCTTGAGGTACTTCACTGATAGCAAAGAGTAAGTAAGGTAAAAGTAGGTTCCAGTTTTTCCTTTCAACTGTTCTAAGCATGCTCTTGATTGTCCAATTAAATAATCCCTCCGATCCACCTTTCTGTCGGTGGTAGACATATTTTTGCTGATTTTTATAGAGGTACCACAAGATCCATAGCTATCCAAAAGGCTCCTCAATTATTGGTAATGCAGTTCAGGTCGAGGTTTGGTCATCTGGCATTCTGGACATGATGCACAATGATGAGTCACTTCTGCATGTATACCTGGCCAATAAATGAAGAATGGCTTGTCTCTGTTGCAGGAACATTTACCCTGTTTACTTCTATTAGCTCAATCCAAGCATTCTGAAGTAGTTGGTCAAAAGCTTGATCACGTGCAAAGTGGTTGTTTACAGAGGAAAACTGTGGTAAGTTCAAATCTTCGTATTTTGGTTCTCCTTTACTGGCACTTCCTTTATCATTATGAGACATGGTGCCTTATCTGTCAACTTCTCTTCTTTCCTCATCCGCACTGGCAATTAAAGCCACCTCAAAAGCTTTTCTGTTTATTTATGTACCATTCTTTTTGGCTTTTCTTCATTCCCTCTTTTTTTTACAGGCCTTTCTTGGTCTTGTCAAGATCATATACACTTTCTACTTTATTTGTTATTTGTTTGTTCTTCTATTTACCACTGTAATATACATATTCATGTTATTTGGCCATTATTTGTATGAATGGTGAACTATTTTGTATCATACACATATATTTTTGAGTTTACAATAAACTCTCTCAATACAGGAGATGAAATAATTGCCAGTTAGTTTCATGCAGATTTTCACCTTGAGAGATGAATACAGAACTGTTAACTGTTTCAAAGAGATTATATCTTTATTTACTCCCTTATCTATTCATAATTGTATAAACTAACAGCTAACAAGCAGCTATAGATAATTAATAGTAGTAGATTCCGATATAAAAGATAGTTGGCTGATTTTGGTTTTAAATGGTTAGATTTATAGCTAAAAAAAAACCCTCAAACAATTGTATCTAGCTTCCTCAAGCGATGTGAGGGGTCCACTTGCCCTCAGTTAATCTGACTTTGTTTCCTTCCTAAACATTTCCTTTCTGCATGTAGCCCGATTTTGTTTTCTGTATTTGTTTGTGTTTGTACTTTTCTATACTGTTTCATTGTATTTGTTTGTACTTTCTTGAAACTAATAAAAATAAAATAAAAGTCTAACGAATATTACATATTATTTTATATTTGGACCATGAAGAAAGTATGCACTCTAGTGGACATAAGTATATATATGCATTGTGTTTCTGCTACCATGTTGAAATTATGTATTTGTTTTTACCATTATTTAAAATAAGCCATGTGACTAAAACAATGGGACTATGCTAAAGATAAGAGAATAGTATATCTATTAGGACAAAGGACTCTGAGAAGAGACTCTTTCTTGAACATTTTTATTTTTCTCTTTTCTGTGACTATTTCACTGTATCCATTTTTATTTAATAATTTTCTAAAAAGAAGACCAAAAGGATTACTTATAACCAAACTTAAAATGGAGTCCTATTCAGAAAGGGGTCTACTCCCTAACATCATAATTGGTAAAGTATAGTTGGCCCTTTTTATTATATTTTATAATAGAAGTGAAATAGTCTTTATACAATCTTTCTGTTACATTGTTAGTGGATACAACTTTAAAAAGGTATTGGAAATCATAAATCCGGATATGCTTACCAATACTTAGATCTTGTCCTTGTGACTATTTTATCCAAAACAGTTTTATTTGATTAATTACGTTTATTCAATTCTGTTACAATATCCCTCCACTCTGCTCAAAGTGGTAGTAATACAGACAAACTGCAAACAATCAGTCCATAAGCAGCCCCTACCATAATTCAGTAGCAGTCTAAATTTACGACTGTCCAGATGCTGTTATTTACCTGAAGTTCCAGCCCAAACACCAGACACCAGTTCCAGTATCTAACTGGGGTTTAGTTCCAGAGTGTGTCAGTCCTGCTGGTTCCTTATTTTGATACCTGAGCAGAAACGTTAACCCCTACAGGCCTACTGGTGGAAGAGAGCTTTGCAGGGCTTGTGTCTCACATAAATACCTTGGATAACTCTGTCACAGTATTAATCCAAACCTACTCCATGTATTGAAACATTGATTTCTGACTAGCATAAACCATATACCGTATATACTCGAGTATAAGCCGACCCGAGTATAAGCCGAGGCACCTATTTTACCACAAAATACTGGGTAAAATGAACCTCCCTCCTCATTCTCAATCTCCCTCCTCATCCTCAACCCCCTCATCCTCAACCCCCTCCATAACCTCAACCCCCCTCAATAACCTCAACCTCCCTCCTCATCCTCAACCTCCCTCCTCATCCTCAACCCCCTCCTCAACCTCCCTCCTAATCCTCAACCTCCCTCCTCATCCTCAACCCCATCCTCATCCTCAACCCCCTACTCCTCCTCCCTCCTCAACCCCCCCTCAACCTCACTCCTCAACCCCCCATCCTCATCCTCCCCCCTCAACCCCCCATCCTCATCCTCCCCCCTCAACCCCCATCCTCATCTTAAACCCCCCCATCCTCAACCCCCTCCTCAACCCCCTCAACCTCAACCTCCCTCCTCAACATCAACCCCTTCCTCAACCCCCCATCCTCAACCCCCCTCCTCAACCTCCCCATCCTCATCCTCAACCCCCCATCCTCATCCCCCTCCTCACCCCCCTCAACCTCAACCCTCCTCCTCAACCTCAACCTCCCTCCTCCTCATCAACCCCCTCCTCACCCCCCCTCAACCTCAACCCCCTCCTCCTCATCAACCCCCTCCCCAACCCCCATCCTCAACCCCCATCCTCAACCCCCCCATCCTCATCCCCCTCCTCACCCCCCCTCAACCTTAAACCCCCTCCTCAACCTCTACGTCCCTCCTCCTCATCAACCCCCTCCTCAACCCCCCATCCTCAACCCCCCATCCTCATCCTCAACCTCCCCATCCTCATCCCCTTCCTCACCCACCTCAACCTCAAAACCCCCTCCTCAACCTCAACCATCCTCATCCTCATCAACCCCCTCCTCACCCCCACTCAACCTCAACCCCTCTCCTCAACCTCCCTCCTCCTCATCAACCCCCTCCTCAACCCCCCATCCTCAACCCTCATCGTCAACCCCCCTCCTCAACCCCTCCATCCTTATCCCCCTCCTCACCCCCCCTCAACTTCAACCCCCCTCCTCAACCTCCCTCCTCCTCATCAATCCCCTCCTCACCATCAACCCCCTCCTCAACCATACGGTATATGCTAATGACACGGCGCACATGTGACGTCACATGCTGGGGTCAAGACGGAGCAGAGGCCGGAGAAGAAGCAGGTAAGTGGGGGGGGGGGGTATTTAGAGGGGAGACAGTGAGGATGGGGTTGATGAGGAGGAGGGGAGTTGATGTGGAGGAGGGGGTTTGATAAGGAGGAGGGGGGTTGAGGATGAGGAGGGGGGAGTGAAAGAGACACAGGGGGGCAGAGAGACACGGGGGGGTAGAGAGACACGGGGGGTAGAGAGACACGGGGGGTTAGAGAGACACTAGGGGGAGTGACTCGAGTATAAGCCGAGGGGGCCCTTTTTAGCCTTAAAAAAAGGGCTGAAAACTTGGCTTATACTCGAGTATATACGGTATATGAAAAAATGTATACGTTTCTCGTCCTTATAACACTTAAAGTAATACAGTGGAACTCTATATTTGTGATTAATCAGTTCCTGAGGGATGGCGAATACTGACTTGAATGAATATAGAATCACATTGTCATTCAATTAATTTATAGTTTGATTACCATGTGGTGGGTGATTTTTCGTGACAAATATTGGATTATTGGACGAAAATCGGAGCAAGTTTTTGCTAAAAAAATTTGAATAATATTGGACATGATGAATAAAAGGGCTGAATAATTTAGAGGTTCAACTGTATGTATGTATTATTTGTAAGCGGAAAGTAAGGGTCACTAGCGTGCCAGAACATCTTATTCCTGTACTATTGAGAGAATCAAGAGTTTCCATGGCAACAGGAATCTTAGGGCATTACTAGATCAGTATTGAGTATTATATGAAACTAATAATTTTAAAATAAAAATAAACATCATAATAATCCCAATGAACTATAGTATATAGTGCACGTCCATAACACATCTTTATCATAAAAAAAAATATTGTATTACACAGTTTTATTGAAAAAATAACTCTAAAAACACAGACAAAAGGAATAACTATAACTAGCCAAAGTTTGCTGAAACAGACAATGAATGGCTTTGATGTCTAATGAAATATTTAAATTATGGGGAACAAAATTCCTCAGTTTGTGTATCCTTAATATTCTTGTTCTTAATTCTAATAGACGGTCTACCCCACAACCATGATGGGCTAGCCATAATGTTCATGCATGAAGAGTCCCAATTATGACATTTAGAAAAATGTTCAGGCAGGCTGTCAGCCCCATTAAATGTGAAGCCCGTAGGAGTAACGCGATACTCCCAAAGCCTACAGGCTTTAAATTCAGCTGCATTACATAGCGATTAAATTAGACCATGGCACGAGTTACGAGCTTGAGACGCAAGCCTGTAAATCCTTTCTGCGCACACAAGCTGTAAAGGGGCTGGACGAGCCGTGATCGGCCGTCAATAACCAATTGCGGTATAACGTAGTGCGACACTGGCCTCTCAGCCAATAAAAAGCAGACTAGCCGAAGATGATTGACAGAGGGAGATTATAAAATTGCGTTCCACATGCCCATGCGTTGACTGTGTTGTATTTTTTTTCAAAGTAGCAGACGAGTCCAAAAGTGGTGGTCGGGTTCAATTTGAGAGAGAGTAGGAGAGTTTGAAGAGAGGTAGTTTGCAGTTTTATTCAGTTATATTCTATTTCATTCAATTTTACACTTAATACTTGCTTACACATATTTACAGATTACACATATTTGCAAAACACATAAATGAAAGAACACACATAGAGACATATAGAGTTAGGTCACTCCACAAAGTGATCCTGGGTGGGTGGTAGTTCGGGGAAGGGAAAGGCCCCATGGACAGGTCAGGGAGACAAGGGTTCCCGTGCACAGTCGAGAGAGCAAGAGGCTAAGGGCAAGCACATGGACCACAATTATATGCACCAGGAGAATGTGGTCCTCCTCTGTGCTATCCGTGGCCGCTTGGAAGGAGGTAGCGGCTAAGGTCACTGTGGTAGGCACAGCACAAAGGGATGTGAGGTCTGTCAAGCACAGGTTCGACAACATCAGGGACATGATGAGGAGGATGATGGCTAAGGAGGACTGGGACCAGAGCGCAAGCCTATAATGAGTGGGAGAAGGTCACCAGGGACCTTCGGAGACAGTTGCCCGCTGCTGGAGCTACAGCTTATATGGCCAAGCAGGACCCAGCCTCCATGTCAGGTGAATATCACATACACCAACATGCCACCACATGTGCATCACACACACTACACATGTGCATGATGACTAACAAGGATACTGACATGTCAGCTTCATGGAATTAACAAGTGATAGATGGATGCGTCATTAAATCCATGAAGCTGACAAATCCCTGTCATTCCTGCGCACAACAACAGTAATCAAGCAACAGAGAGTCCATTTATTGGTGTACCCACTGCAGCCTATACAGTTACAGAATGCAGCTGGAAGATAGTGTTAGGAGCTAAGAATGATCAAGACCATGAACCAAAGAATAGATCATTTCTAGCATATGATAGCTAAACTGAATTGCAATTAGGAGAATCATCCAGGTTCAAGCCTAGATGTTCGATAGTTAGGAATGAACACATAACAATGTATTATTCCTCATGCTAATGACATATACCTTTCTTTTCTATCTTTCAGCATCCAGGAGGAGGTCTGGGTCGAGTGGCGAGCCAAAGCAGGAACGGGCACAGGGGGAAGAGAAAGAAAAAGGCATATGAGGGCTGTGGCTCAGAGGAGGGGGAAGTAATATGAGTGGTGCGGTCACCATCTGGACCTCCGGCAACCCCGCCAGGATTCAACCCCACTATCCCCCTCCTTCAAAGACTGCAAGTCTCACCAGAGCCATCCAACTGGACATATGGTGACCAGACCAGCAAGCCACCACCTCCTTCCCCCCACTGCAGTGCGCTGGCCGTCCCCACCACCACCCGGCCCACCCACACCACCACCAATTTCCGACCAATGCTCCAGCCGGCCCCCAGACCCTCCCCACTCCATCACCACACCTTCTCACTTGGCCACGCCCCACAGGCCTCCATCCCCCACATCAGGCCAGGCTGCGCAGGCGGAGATGCTGGCCCTCATGCAGCAGCAGGTGGACTAACTTCGGAGGATTCAGGCCAGCATCTCCGCCAATCATGCTGAGCTCATGCGCAGCCTGGCAAGGCACAATAGGGAGGAGAGGAGGCATCATGTAATGACAGAGTCCTATCTGGCCGGACTGCCCAGGATAGGACTTGTCCCTAGCCTCACCTCCTCTACCCCGGAGGCATACCCAGGACACCCGCAGCCCGGCACCTCCTCTCCTCCCACCATGCCTCCACCACCTCCACTTGTTGTGCCGCGGGCTTTCGGGCGATGTGGGCCCTGTGGCCAGGTGTAGGAGGACATAGGGGCTGCGTATATGTTTGTGCCTTCTCAACATCACTCCTTAGTGACAATCTATTGGTCACAATGTTAACCTAATCTAGCCTGGCTACAGAGTCTTGGATCTTGGCCTATGTGATAGGGATATTTTGCATGCAGATGGCTACCTCCCATCACATGGTCCATGATCTTCTCTGTGGACACGTAGGGTTCTGTTTAACATGTCACCAATTGATGGTCACTGAGGAATGCTGTTGAGAAGAGATGCTGCAGTCCCTATGATTTTTCAGGCCTTAGTTTGTATGTTTAGTTTTTTTCCCTTTTTTTTTGTTTTAGGTACATTTCAGGTCCATGAAGGCATCTTCTGCATCTGCAAGCATTGTGGAGGAAATGTATGAGGTGTAGGTTTTCCTAGTGCCTCTTAGGTAGACATTCCTTCAATGACAGCCACCCCACCCCCCCTTAACATGTAGCTCCCACAATCTTAAAGCTATCATATAGCCAGATATCTCAGACATGATTGTTGTTAGCTTAAATGTAGACTAATACTGCTATGGCGGTGGACCTGCAAAGTCTCACAATGGCATGTTAATGACAGCCAGCATTTATATATGCACTAGTGAAGCATGTGATCCTGACCTCAATATCAGTCTGAGAACAGATCCTTGGGTCTGATGTTGACATTGAATCTGGCTGTTGACCTTTATGTCCTCTCCGTATTAATGGGTATTTTACCATATTGCAGATTATACAGAGACCTAGCTGATAGGTAGTAATGCTTGCAGATGGGAATCAGGTGAGTTGGTATATTGTTACAGTTACAGTATTTAGCGCTGCACTGTACATGCAAGTTTTTTTTTATCCTCCTCTGGCTTTTTTTTAGTTGACCACTTTTTCTCAGATTTTTGTTTTGTCACCACACTGTATGTGTGAAACTGGATTGGATTATACAGTCCAGAGGTTGAATCATCTGTTTGAGCAGATCCAGACAAGTTGTAAGTGCTATGCACATTAATGGTTTTATCAATTAAATGGAGTGATTTTTGATGATCCTTTTTTTAATCAGATTCCAGTTGCAGTGGTGTAGTGGCCACATGTGACCCTGGTAGGTGCTATGCATCATGCTTATTCTAGACTATCACATTACCCTCTGTATCTCCTGTATCCCCTTTGTGCCACATGCATCTTGCTCTCTCGGGACCCACCCATACCACACCCATGATATTAATGCACAGTCTTGACCATTTCTAATTGTGGTCTGTGTATAAAATAAAGCTTTGTCAGTGTGTTTTTTTCAATGGTTGGGGTTATTGGACATCCACATACATCACATATGTGTCACATTCCTATAGATGTAAACTAATGAGCCCTAGTTACCATGCAATAGATCAATGTATATAAAAAATAATAATAGTCATAATAGCATTAGATATCATATAATACTATATATCATATAAAATAATTATAAAGGGTTAATACACATGCCAAGTCCAATTAGTGATACTGTTGAGTATGAACATTCCCCTGAGGGCCTAAAAGGAATATGACAGGAGATACTGGAGTTTGTTGCCAGTTCCATCTCTAGTGAACTGTGATTGTCTGACCTCTCTGCTATGACCTGCTCTCCTAGAGTGACCCTACATGGTTTAGCTCACAGCTTCTTGCAGTACACAAGACCCCTTCATCACCACCACTTAGCAACGCTGAAGGGGACATGGGGAACATACATCACTCTAATCTACTCTAACCCATCAGGAGGGGGGCTCAAAAACACATGGAGGCTGTGCAGAGGCACTGGGATCAAAAGCCAACTTACCTCCATCAGGGGTAATCTCTGCTATGCCCATCCTGGAAAGTCCCACATCATTGCTGGTGGCCATGTGCCAAGATGTAAATCCATTCCCATTTTGTGACCTCCCATTATGTTCTGCTATTCATCAATTTACATTAATGTGGATTGCTAAGTGGTGGTGAAGGGGCTTGTGTACCTGAATAAAACTGTGAGCTATACCATGTAGGGCCAGTGTAAGTGGGCAGGTGATAGCAGAGAGGTCAGGCAAATCACAGTCCACTAGAGAAGGAACAGGCAACCCACTCCTATATCTTTGCCATGTGGAACAGCACAGCTAAATGTGCTGCAATCCATAGGGCCACAGACAGTCGGACTAAACAACAAATATTAAAATGTTCCCCTGGTGCTTGATATATGTGGCGGTGAAATATGGCCACTATTTGTTTTCCAAATGTAGATGTGATGAGTGAGATGTATATGCAATTATATTTATATTTCTGGGTCCACATTAGAGCCTCTGTGAGTGAGAAAGGGTTAATATGGCATGAGTTTCATGTTTTGTTGTTGTTATTTAATCAGGTAGTGTGTCTTTAATTGCTTTACGCATGTTGCAGTATGATTTTTCATATTGGCATATGTATGACCATTCCAAATTATGATAAAAAAATATATTTTTTTAATGCCCATTTTTTATTTGGGGATTATTGTGCAAATAATTGTAATGCCTTTCCATGCTTTCCCCATGTTTTAATTTCCACTGGTGTGTTTATACTGTCTTTTACAGTGTTTAAAAGTTGTCTGTAAACCTTTTGCGGGTCCTAGTTGGAGGCAGTAATGTTTTTGCCTCCATTTGCGGGTTACGGGCTTGAACGCCAGGGCGTCTTTGGAAAATTGTTGCAATTTTATAGTGAAATTTGGAGCGTAGCAGTAACAGGCTTTAGAGAACAAAGGATTTGCAGGTACGCGGTTCAAATTTCCACGTCCCGTAGGCTTTTTTCGACATTAACCCGCAGATCAGGAGTGACTTGCTTTACAGGGCCAATTTAATAGCCACAAGTATTGCGGGCTACGGTTTTATACGTTCAGGGAATTTAATAGGGCTGTGTGTGTCTAGAAACCTTGCATAATATTACAAAAAAAATTCATTCTCTCTATATACAAAAGATGGAAACAGCGCTTAATCATATTTGCAATAAATGTTGATTTGCAATGTAAAAATATGTTATCTTAAAGAAAATACCTCAACTACCATAAAAAAAAAGTTGTTTGTTAGATCTACATATTCACAAGTGACACATATAGATATGCCACATTTGTAGATTCCTTTAATAAAAAAAACATACACTTATGGTTTTCTTAGTCTGAACTATTGAAGGGGCTAACCATTTTGCAAGGTTATTGTTTCCTCTGTCGCATTCTGCAAGATCTTATCATTTAACAGAATATGTCAATCTTTTTAAATAATTTAGGTAACTTTTCATTTTTGTTATCCTTTAAGGTATTGTTCTTTGCTCGTTATAGTTTTTATGGACATGGGCTTTGCTTCATCACCACCATTTTCAGTAATGTAATCAATATCATTATGGGGGTCGGGAGTGGTTACAGCCAATAGTAAACCATATGTCAAACTGAGGATGATTAAAGCTGATGATTAACTATTTTGTATTACAACTTGTATGTTTGTTTTCAGATCATTTGTTTTTTATTAGAACATAATCTCCATTAATATTTGTATTTCTTTAAGACTTAAAGCGACATGGAACAAAATTATATTTTTCATGTATTTATGAGAGCATGCTTTAAACCAGTGGTGTGCAACATGTAGCCCTCAGGGACTTTCCATGTGCCCCTAAGCTTGTTCTCTGAAGTGGGAAAAAATGCCCCTCTTTATTAATACACAGTTCATTATATCTCTCTAAAACTAGCACATAATACCCAATCGCTCTTGGTCCTCCTGATATCAAAAGTAACTCTCATCCATTTTAAGCCCTTCACTTCTTGTTTAATTAAAAACTTTTGTAATATCATCCTGTCCTTGCGGTTTAAATAGTAAGTATAGAGTCATTGTGTTTGTCTATAACCGATCTAGAAATACCATTTGCCATGCATTGCAAGATAAAATACAGCATCATGTAAAACATTTTATTAGAAGTGACTGGATATTCCACAATTTCCTCTAACTTCCATCAATCTTTCCAAGAACGTTGATATGCAGAACAAGTGGAACGGGCAAACAATCCTTTAACAAGTCCCACTACATCTTCCTGCCTATGTCTCAAAAGTAATCTGCGAATGCAGTTCCCACTACTTCTGCAACCGGAAGCAACTCTCTGAACCTTGCAAAGTGAAAATGATATAAAGATAATAGAGTTGAACACCCCAGGAACATATTTAGCACTCCGAAGGAGACTGAGTTTTAGGCACCAAATTATCAGATGCTAAAGCAGCCTAACCACAGGTAGAGATAAATCAAACTGGGAATTAATTACCTAAACCATGGCCATCTGTCCTAATGGAAAACGATGAAACTGTCTTTAAATTCGTCTTCCCAAAGAAAAATAGCAGCAGTAAAAGGGAACAACTCAAGGAACGCAAGATTATAGGTTAGGCCTTCATCTACCCATTATTAGGCGAGGTTGCAGTGCACCAATTCCCTCTGAAAAATAAATCCAAACCAACACCACCATCCTTATCAGTATATAGATGCTGACTGGATCCTTTATCTTTCAAAAACAAGGATTTTCCATTGAAGGACTGAAGAAAAGAGACCCAAACAGCAATATCCTCATTGAGCTCTCTAGAAAGCCTAATATGGCAAAAACCCTAGATGTGGCCATAGCCAGACATCTACAAAATGATCCTGCAAGCAAACTTTGGATTGCCAATGACAGTCTGTAAGCCCGTAGAGGTCATCTTTTTAAGAGCCAGAAGCGACTGCTGCTCAAAAGGCAGATCATGTACCTTGTCTTCAGGCAATCTGCACTCTATTGCAACAGAATCAATGGATATGCCTCAAAAAACTAGACAAGTACTAAGGCTTTCAGTCTTACCAGGTGCCACTGGCCCTCCTTAGTGCGGACAAAGTGTCCATGAGTCTGTTAAAAGTGAAATAATCCCAGGAATCAACAAAATGAAAATCATCTAAATCATCATACAGAGGTCAACAAAAATGGAATTGTCATGGAAATGGAAGTGACAGCCCAGCAAACTGTATGAAACTGTGGTTAACTCTTTACTAATATCATCATTGACTGATGAGCCCTTGGAAAAAGAAAGATGATATGACCAAGGGGTTAAATAATCAAATCTGCCA
The DNA here is from genome assembly GCA_027410445.1 of Discoglossus pictus. NCBI lineage: Eukaryota > Metazoa > Chordata > Amphibia > Anura > Alytidae > Discoglossus > Discoglossus pictus. The sequence goes on from CM050172.1 coordinate 80,507,758, forward strand.
TCCTGCCTCTGTTGCTTCTTTGAAAAGTTTTGCTGGAACCCCTCTGGGAAAATTAAGGTCAGATGGAAAGTTTTTTGGAGTAGGACACCGACCAACAATCTCTGCAGGGATGATAAAACCATAACAAAAACTAGCCGTCAGTAAATCAGTTTCAGCTTCCCAGCCCCCACCCTACCATAACTGTCTAGTCATGGAAGTAGCATGTGCAGCAGTACTGGTGTCAGTGGATTTGGAAGAAGCCACTTCATTAGTTCCTCCTTTAGCTTTTTCATTAAAACACTTCCTGACTGCATGGTTATTGGAACAGAAAGAGCATAAATGTTTAAATAGCAAAGAGAAGAGAAAACAATCAATACATGCTCTGGTCCAGATATGCTGTTTAACCTCAGATGCTAAATGCTTAACCAATCATAAGATTTTTGATGTGCCCTATCTACTGCCTTAATGAGCTTTCCCCTATTGATAACAGAGTAAGTTGAAGATGAACCTGCTGACCACTGGCGATACCACTTCTCCTGCTGATACAGTGCCACTGATAGATTCTTGTAATTGAGCTAATAAAGTATGAATCTGATCAGTAACTGTTGTTGTGGTATAGAGGAAGATGTTAGCCCACTAGGAACCACCCCAGCAGTCCCAATCTGACCCAGTGATCCAATGTCATGAGACTCACCGGTTGCTTCTGGCAGCCCTTGTGTGGGCAGTTGCTGACTCGTATTTGCCACTTTCATGGTGCAGACCTAAGGATTGAACACTTTTCTCCTTGGGTGACGGTACAGTCATCGAAGTTTTGGCAACTGCTGCACCTTGACTCACGGCATCTTCTCTTCAGTCTGAAGAAGAAAAGCGGCAGCAACTACCATGTCTAGAATAATTGCTTCCATACCTCCCACTAGAATGTGACAATGTCCATGATGACTTGAGCAAGATCTTTGACCTCTATAACCAGCATGCCTAAAGGACTGGAAAGAAGAGCTAGCAGTGGTAGAGCGTTAATGTCCCCATGCAGGGGCGTAGAAACTGGGGGTGGGGGACAAATCTTCCCCAGATTATAATGAATACAGGACACACAACATGCTGAAATTAAATGTAATTGTGCATTATCAGAGCTTGCCACTAGAGGCATTAAGCTATAAAGCAGTTTGCCTCTCGCAGGAAAGCTTTGAAACAAGAAAGCTTTTGACTTCCACCCTTTTTAACAATCCTGGGAGGATGCAATGCACAGCCAGGATTCAAGCTGCCTGGCAAGAGCAGTAGCAAAAGTATTTGCACAAATGTATACACAAGATTGGAATTAAAAATGGCTAGTATACTTGTCCAGGCATGTCTTTTTGCATCACAATACTTGACATTTGTATTTATTTATTTCTTTACTATTGCAACATATTCAGTTGATTCATATCTTTCCAACTCACTTCCACTCTTTGTTCTTTATTCTGTGTTTTTCTAGTCTTTGCTTTTCCCCATTTCCCTTTCTACCTCCCCTCTCCGCCTTCTGGATCTTACTCTTCATTCATTCCTCCTCCCTTACCCTTCCTTTTCCTCATCGCCCATATCCCACTTACCCTCACATACATTATTTACCCCTTGTAAAATATCACGTAGTGATTAAAATTAGAGGGAAGTGAGGGGGAGGAATCCTGTATTATACAACAAAATAATAGTGAGGTGGGAGGAAGCCTGTGTTATACAATGATATGATAGTGAGGAGGGAGTGCGCCTTTGTTATGAGAAGAGGACAGGGCCTAGGACTGAACTTTGGGGTATGCCAACAGTCAGAGGGGGAAGAGAAGTACATTTAGGTTATTGAAATACAAACTTAAAATATTGTACTTACAAAACAAAAAACTACAGAAACATGTCCACAATCTCTGATAGTACAAACAAAAGTCTTGTTAAGATAAAAATACTTTATAGCCTCATATTAAAAAGTAAATTATCTGCCAAAATACCAGTGGCGGCTGGTGACTTTTCAAGTTGGAGGGGCGACAGGGCGAAACATAGCCACTCCCCCTTTTTCAGACCACACCCATTTTTATAACTCCTCCCCCAGACGTCATAATGACCTTTATAAGCCCCGCCCAATGACCTTATGCTTGTAAAGCCCATTGAAATACATGATCTGCAATGCAGAAATGTCAAGAAGTAAAGTAACAATGTGTTAAATTCATTGGTATACAATATAGATTGAAAAAACTCATGTGACAAGACTACAGCAATATCATAATTGCACCTATACGTATTAACAGAAAAATTAAAGGAGTGACACCTACCATTAGTCGGCTCTTCTTCTCAGGGTATTCACGTTCATTAAGTTGACCAATGAGTAGAAACAAATCTGCAGCCACATAGGGTTTGCACCTGGGGTTGAAAGAAAACAAGCAAATCAATCATACCATTCAAGAACAAAACCATACTTAAAAAACATTAAACGACCAAGTGGAACCATATAGGCCCCAAACATACCTTAGAAGACCAAGTGTGACTATATAGGCCCCAAACATACCTTAGAAGACCAAGTGTGACTATATAAGCCCCAAACATACCTTAGAAGACCAAGTGTGACCATAGGCCCCAAACATACCTTAGAAGACCAAGTGGAACTATATAGGCCCCAAACATACCTTAGAAGACCAAGTGTGACTATATAGGCCCCAAACATACCTTAGAAGACCAAGTGGGACTATAGGCCCCAAACATACCTTAGAAGACCAAGTGTGACTATATAGGCCCCAAACATACCTTAGAAGACCAAGTGGGACTATAGGCCCCAAACATACCTTAGAAGACCAAGTGTGACTATATAGGCCCCAAACATACCTTAGAAGACCAAGTGTGACTATATAGGCCCCAAACATACCTTAGAAGACCAAGTGTGACTATAGGCCCCAAACATACCTTAGAAGACCAAGTGTGACTATATAGGCCCCAAACATACCTTAGAAGACCAAGTGTGACTATATAGGCCCCAAACATACCTTAGAAGACCAAGTGGGACTATAGGCCCCAAACATACCTTAGAAGACCAAGTGTGACTATATAGGCCCCAAACATACCTTAGAAGACCAAGTGTGACTATATAGGCCCCAAACATACCTTAGAAGACCAAGTGTGACTATATAAGCCCCAAACATACCTTAGAAGACCAAGTGTGACCATAGGCCCCAAACATACCTTAGAAGACCAAGTGGAACTATATAGGCCCCAAACATACCTTAGAAGACCAAGTGTGACCATATAGGCCTCAAACATACCTTAGAAGACCAAGTGTGACCATAGGCCCCAAACATACCTTAGAAGACCAAGTGGGACCATATAGGCCTCAAACATACCTTAGAAGACCAAGTGGGACCATATAGGCCTCAAAACATACCTTAGAAGACCAATCAGCACTGCATAGGCCCAAACCAGTGGATCTTGGGATTCAAGAAAACAACAACATTTCACTTCTGTTTAGACAACACAATAATCAATGTCAAACAAACACGTTGAATTAGCATATGGATAACCATATGAGCAGTAACGCCACGCCAAGGCTTCAACAATTGTTACTGACCATTCACACACCTTTCATAGCTCCTTCAATATGCACACCCACACACCATTCATACTTTACTTACCACTAGTTATTTTTGGTAGTGAGGTGGTGCCATTTCTGAGAACTTTACGTACCCTTGAAGGTGCCTCCAATTCCTTCAAACTAATGCATTTAACCGCTACAGGGCCATGGTGCTTTTTAATTACTTTTTTGATCATCTTCAATGTGGAGAAGCATCTTTCTGGTTCTTTAGTAGTCTTCGTTGTTGTAAGCAGGATTCCTTATAGCTTCACTCACTCTGTTAAATTATGTAGATTAAATTGATGCTAAAGTTGCTGCAGAGCAACAGCACTTGTACAGACATGGAATTCTTGCTTCCTGTACACAAGTGACAGCTACCCTTGGAAGTGCCTCCAATTCCTTCAAACCACGCCAAGGCTTCAACAATTGTTACTGACCATGCACACACCTTTCATAGCTCCTTCCATATGCACACCCACACACCGTTCATACTTTACTTACCACTAGTTATGTTTGGTAGTGTGAGGTGGTGCTGCTTAACGCAGTTTATCTTTGCACACCTTGGGGGTATGCATTCTTCTTTGCTTCAATCACTTGTATTTTAATTTTGCACGGCGATCTTTCAAAGAAGAAAACTTCTCAATGGTTTTTTCATTGAAGTCTGGGATCTCGGAAATCAGTTGCTTTTCCATTGAGAGCATCGCCAATGCATTCAACCGCTCCAGGGACATGGTGCTTCTTAAAAAGGTTTTTATCCTCTTCAATGTTGAGAAGCATCTTTCTGATTCTGCAGTAGTCATTGGTGTTGTAATCAGGATTCTTAATAATTTTACTGTCTCTGTGAAATCATTCTGCAGATTAAATTGATGGAAAAGTTTGTGCAGAGCAACAGCACTTGTACAAGTATGAAACTCTGTCTTCCCATACAGAAGTGACAGCTCAGTGCGTAATTGTTCCTTCTTCAGTATTGGATATGCTTGCACGGTGTCTTCCAGAGCTTGGGTTGGAAAGCAAGTGTCATGGGTTTTATACAAGTCACTTTGAACATGTTTGGCACTGACTAGGTGATTTGAAAATGAAAAACGTTCTTTTGCATGAACCACCACTATGTCACATACCTCTCTTGAAAGTTGTCTCAAGGTTGAGATCTCCGCACTCCGTCTGTTGACTGTTAGATCGCTCGGCAAACTTGCTTCTATCTCTTCCACAGAATTCCGGATTTTCTGGATGCTGGCGACAAAGTCTTCTGTGACTTTTTTGATATAAACAGTATCCGTGTCTCGCTTCTGAAGCTGACTATAGAGGATGTCTACATGTGGCATTATTAAATGAAAAAATTTAAGGAAGTAAAGGAACTCCCTGTCTTCCAGCATTCCAATGAAACCTGCGGCTTCCCGTATAGATGTTGGATCAAAGTTTAGACATGCTTCAATTGTCTGGAAACACTCAAGTAGCGCATCTCTGTTCTCGTAGATCACGTTCACGGTCCTAACGTTGAAGTTCCATCGTGTCGGTGCACCTCTTGGAAGTCTTCTACCAACTACCTCATCCAGAACTCCAGTCCCTTTTGGAGAGCGTGAAAAAAAAGATGGTATGCCGCCTATGTTTGAAAAAAAAACTCTAACACTTCCAATCCTTGAAACTGCTTTCTCCATTATTAGGTTCAGTTGGTGAGCATAGCAATGGACGTAGTGTGCGTTCGGGTACACGTCTTTTATTTTTCTTTGAACTCCTCCTTGATCTCCACGCATCACACTGGCACCATCGTAGCTTTGAGCTATGAGTTTCTTCTTGTCTTCTGGCTCTGGGAGAACAGTATTCAGTGTTTCCAGCACAACAGCAGCAATGGAGTCTGCATCCGTTGATTTAATTTCCGTGAAGCCATCAAATCTTTCCACCACTTGATGCTTCTTGTCAATGTAGCGATAGACTACAACGCACTGTGTCCTAGCGGAAATATCGGTTGTTTCATCCGCTTGGATTGCCACAAACTGGGCTTCCTTAAGCTCTTGGTGAATCACTTCCTTTATAACTTCATGCATGCAGTCCAGTAGCTCATTCTGCACGGTTTTGGAAGTGCCCTTAAACACAGTTGCAGTCTTCAAATGCTGTTCCATTGCACTATCGATACTGCCAACCAAATCCACCAGGCCTCTAAACACTCCTGGATTTAGCGATGTTTCACTCTCGTCGTGTCCTCTTAATGCCAGTTCAAAAGCGCCACAAAAGCGAACACAATCAATTATCTTCGAAAGGATGTACCGGTTCTTAGCCACTTCTTCGTTGTGTTTTTGAATGCTGACTTGGTATCCTTGGTCCAGTTGAACAGCAATGTTCGCCTGTCCAAGCATCTCAAACTTGATCCTGTTATCCAAGTGAGCTTTAGAACTTTTGTGTTTTGCCAATTTGTCAGCTAGATGTTTGACGTCAGTCACTCCAGTTTTGGTCCAAGCAGCGTCACCACCAAATAGGATGCATGGGAAACAATATAAGGACTTCCTAGAAACGCTTCCAGAAAGCCAGTCGTTCTTCTTGTACCATTCAGTATTGAAATTACGGACATATTGCTTCCCTCTATCTCTTGCGATTTGCTGCAGATTTATCTCTGGTTGGTCAGCTCCTAACCGTTTTACTTCCACCTTCTCCTCATAGGTTAGGGTGCCGAAAGGCTTCACAAGTAGAGAGTCAATAGTATTAATTTCTGATATTGATACCAATAAAAGAAAGAGATCACGGTATATTAATTTATATTATGTCACAAAATTACTTTAAAATAACAGTGTGTTGATTTCATTGGTATACATTACAGATTGCAAACCCTCATGTGACAAGACTACATCAACATCAAATTTGCACCTATACACATGGACAGAAAATTAAAGGCAATGATACTCACCAACAGTTGACTCTCCTTCTCGGGGTATTCACGTCCAGTAAGTCAACCAACGAGTCCAAACAAATCTGCTTTCACAGATAGTTTGCACCTGGGGGGTGATAGAAAAAAAAAAAAAAAAACATTAGAAATCTCAAGACCCAAACCGTAACTTTTAAAACCTTAAAAGACCAAGTATGACCATATACTCACCAACAGTTGACTCTCCTTCTCGGGGTATTCACGTCCAGTAAGTCAACCAACGAGTCCAAACAAATCTGATTCCACAGATAGTTTGCACCTGGGAAGTTATAGAAAACAAAAAAAAAACCATTAAGACCCAAACCGTAACGTTTAAAACCTTAAAAGAGCAAGTGTGACCATATAGGCCCCAACCGCACCTTAAAAACCTTAAATAACAAATTGGGACCATATAGGCCCCAACCGTACCTTAAAAACCTTAAATAACAAATTGGGACCATATAGGCCCCAACCGCACCTTAAAAACCTTAAATAACAAATTGGGACCATATAGGCCCCAACCGCACCTTAAAAACCTTAAATAACAAATTGGGACCATATAGGCCCCAACCGCACCTTAAAAACATTAAATAACAAATTGGGACCATATAGGCCCCAACCGCACCTTAAAAACCTTAAATAACAAATTGGGACCATATAGGCCCCAACCGCACCTTAAAAACCTTAAATAACAAATTGGGACCATATAGGCCCCAACCGCACATTAAAAACCTTAAATAACCAATTTTGACCATATAGGCCCCAACCGCACCTTAAAAACCTTAAATAACCAATTTTGACCATATAGGCCCCAACCGCACCTTAAAAATCTTAAATAACCAATTTTGACCATATAGGCCCCAACCGCACCTTAAAAACCTTAAATAACCAATTTTGACCATATAGGCCCCAACCGCACCTTAAAAACCTTAAATAACATATAGGCCCAAAAAAAAAAAAAAAATAATATATAAATATATATATATATATATATATATATATATATATATATATATATATATTGATAGATATATATATATATATATATATATATATATTGATAGATATATATATATATTGATAGATATATATATATATATTGATAGATATATATATATATATATATATATATATTGATAGATATATATATATATATATATATTGATAGATATATATAAAAATTTATATCAATATATCACAATAAATAAATAAATATATATATATATATATATATATCAAATTGATATATATATATATATATTTATTTATTGTGATATATTGATATAAATTTTTATATATATATATATATATATATATATATATATATATATATATATCCAAATATATATATATATACGCATAAAAAATACACATAAACATATACATACAACAATATATATTAATTGATATTTATTATTTGATTAATTGATGTTCTTTATTACTTGGTATATTATATTGTTCATGCATTTCTATTACACTTTATTTGTTATACATATTACAGTGCTATTTTTTGGCTATACATGTTACAGGATATTATCCTGTAACATGTATATCACATAAAATAGCCCTGTAATATGTATAATACATACAGGGTCAAACAAGTTCACACTAACCTTTTTTACCCTTACAGGCTTCCATACCTGCTTGCTGATTTGCTAATTTTTTGAAGACTCTCATTAGTTGAAATCGATGTCAATCAAAAATTTCAGCCAATCAGAGTCCTTCAAAAATTAGTATATATAGCAGACCGTGGGAAAAAAACAATTAATCGCGGGAGGGGCTCCTTGTAGGAGGAGCTCTTTTAGTGTGTTGTTTTTTTTTTTTTTAGAGCGTCGGTTTTTTTTTTGTGGAGGCCTCTTTCAATGGGCCAGAATGGATGGATGGACAATGGCTTCAATCAAGATTGGATTATTTTTGACCATTGGCTTCAATCAACATGGATTATTTTATTTTGACCATTGGCTTCAATCAACATGGATTATTTTATTTGACCATTGGCTTCAATCAACATGGATTATTTTATTTGACCATTGGCTTCAATCAACATGGATTATTTTATTTGACCATTGGCTTCAATCAACATGGATTATTTATTTTTCATGACTATATCCAGAGAGGACAGAAGGCCAACGCTGGAGGGGTCAATTTTACAGGTAAGTATGTGCTGTTGTTTATTTTATTTTTTATTAATGTTTGTTTAAAGCTGTTTATTTTTGTATAAAATGTGTTGTGTTACTAACTGTACTAACAATGTGTTAGCTTACTGTTTAATTGTAATAATGTTTTTACTGTATTTTTTTTTCCCTTCCCTTATTTTTATTTTATCTTTAGAAGTGACAGGCACATATACATGCCTGTTACTTCTAAAAATGGAATAAAAATAGGGGGGGGGGGGGGTAGGTAGTTGGTTCTTCCAGGGTGGAGTCGGTCACGGTCAGGCGCCCATCGGTCGCCCATAGGCCACGATCAGGGGTGGCACAGGCCTCATGGGGGTGAACATCCACCCCCATGTGGCCTGGTCAACCCCGCTCACTGCCCGAATACCCGGGGTAGCATAGGCCGCATCGGGGTGGTGCCGGGGGCCCGGTGGTGATCGGGCCTCGGGGGTGGCATAGGGCGGCAACATGGAGGTCATCAGGGGTGGCACAGGCCTCATCAAGGGGGTGATCCGATCACCCCCATGTGGGCCTGTGCCACCCCGCTCACCACCCGACTACCCCGATCCCGTGATCGGGGTAATCCGGCGGTGGCATGATGGCATAGCTAGGCTAGCATAGGGCAGGCCTGATCGGGGGTGGCACAGGCCACATGGGGGTGATGGCTGGGGTCGTCGGTGGTAGTTGGTGGGTGGCTGGGTAGGTGGCACTGGCAGGCCAGGCAGGCATAGTGGGGGACTGGGGGTAACTGGTCACCCCTAACTTTTATTAGGGGCTACTAGGGGTTTTGGTTTGGCCAGGGGCAGGGCAGGTGCCAGGCAGAGGCAGGTGTAGACTTACTGTGTTAGGCAGGCAGAGCAGATGAGTAGATTCAGCCAGGGAGGTCTCTCAGTCTCAGCGTGACCAGGGTCAGGAAACAGAAAGGGGGAAGGGACAGGGAACTGGTGGTTTTATTGACTGTATCAGTCAATCAAAATGATAACTCGAGGCCCTATTTGCTGGCGGGCGCTCAGGGCTAACGGTCTGGGTGGGTTTAGATTGATCACTTAGTAACTGGACAGCCTTCCATCATTGATTGGTCAATGATGGAAGACTGTCAGTTATTAATTGATACATTTATGACCGCCCATGCATATCGTCACTGTGATGGTGGGCGGCATGCATTAACGGTCAGGGGGCCAGGCCAGGACTCATTGAAGAGACAGAAGAGTCTAAGGTTAGTGTACACAGTGTAAAACTATTGTAATTTGATCACACAGGGTGCAGGCAGGGGGCTATATAGATACACAGCATTAGTTAATGTAGCGCAAGGGTTATTTTAAAGTGACAGTGTCCCTTTACTAACTTTACTTCATTTTTAATACTATTTAGACTTGAAATGATGATGTACACCTTATATTTATTTGTTTTTGGGTTATACTAATACATTGTTGTGTTTTTTTTATTGCAGGGTGAAGAAAATATTTGGGGGGGCGTTTGCCCTGATGCCCCAATGGACGGGCCGCCCCTGCAAAATACATATATTAAAAAAAGAGGCTCTACATATAATTTATATAAAATAATTGACAGTTTTTAGTATTAAGTAGGTAATAGTACAATATTTAGGCATGTATTAAATAATCCAAAATTACTTCACCATATTTTTTATCAATTTTCCTTTTTTGACTATTCCTCCAAACTGATTTACTCTGCAGGGAGGTCTCTCAAAATCTTTATGACAGTAGTTCAATATTCATCCATACTTGGATTGATACCATTACATTTGTTGACCTTTTATTTTAGTATCCTTTGGGTGCTTAACACCCCTTCAACTTACTCATCAAAAATAACTTTATTTGGATACCTATGATCCTAGACAACGCCGATAAATGATAAAAAGTGCTTTTAAATTCACACAATATCAAAAGAGCAGTGCAAAAGTATATTTTTACATGGGAATAGTCAGCTCTGCATGAATAAATCTAGGCCCTTTCATCAATAAGCTGATATAATACTGCTATTGTAGACCTTTGCTAATCAACTCTCATATATCAGAATATGCTGATAATCCTGTTAGTACAGGATATACTGATAATCACAGAGTTGTAAAGTAATTATAAAAAAGCACATCTTATTCACATTGTTAAAAACAAAAATAGTGGGATAGAATAAGGGATTCACTCAATATACCAACTATATATGTTGCAAAAAAATATATTAGTTGCAGCAAAAATAAACAGGTCATTAGAGAATAAACGTATGGGAGGGTAATAACATATAGCAATAAAATACTTGCTATTCAGTTTCCCTCTCACCACACTTCTCTCTTTGTGAAGATTGACTTGTGAGCCCTTTAAGCCATATTTATTTTCAGAGCAAGGGATTCACTCAATATATCAACTATATATGTTGCAAAATAAATATATTAGTTGCAGCAAAGATAAACAGGTCATTAGAGAATAAACGTATGGGAGGGTAATAACATATAGGAAAAAAATACTTGCTATTCAGTTTCCCTCTCACCACACTTCTCTCTTTGTGAAGATTGACTTGTGAGCCCTTTAAGCCATATTTATTTTCAGAGCAAGGGATTCACTCAATATATCAACTATATATGTTGCAAAATAAATATATTAGTTGCAGCAAAGATAAACAGGTCATTAGAGAATAAACGTATGGGAGGGTAATGACGTATAGGAAAAAAATACTTGCGATTCAGTTTCCCTCTCACCACACTTCTCTCTTTGTGAAGATTGACTTGTAATCCCTTTAAGCCATATTTATTTTCAATTAAACCCGTTCCCACTAAAAAATAAAATGCCAACGATCCTTTTGGTCCTTCTAGAGGACTTTCTCTAAAGGCTAAGTTTCACTGGCTTCTCCTCTGGCTTATAAAGCCCTGCAACTTCCGGGTTTCGCGTGAGCGTCATTGCGTCATGACGTTTACGTTTCTGCGATGACGTCATGACGTTACGTTTTTGTCAATTCATTAAACTTTATTTAGCCTCCGTTTTGTCAATTCATTAAACTTTATTCAGCTTCCATTTCTTCAATTCGTTAAACTTTATTCAGCCTGTGTTATTACGCTGGTATTACTGTTATGGATGATAATTAGAAAAATGTCTTTTCATATTATTATGTTTGTCTGCCATTCCTTACTCACTTATATATGTATAAATGAGAAGAAGATTACTAACAATGGAGGTTACCTAAGATGGAGGATGGACTACATACAAAATGGCTACAGAACTACAACTGGGAGTGGCCTGATGATGCAAACATCCGTGACCAAATAAGAGTACAGGCACCGCCTGCCTTTTTAGACAAATGAACGGATCCTTCAACTGACCACTATGATGACAACACACTGCAGCAATTTTGAACCAATCAATAAAGCTATTAATTCCTAGACAAAGGAATCATGTGACGTTTGATCAGATAACATTTTTATATATAAACTTGTACATTGCCATTTTGGAATAGAGCGCTTTGAGAATTATTATACAGAAACACTGTGTCTGTGTCTTATTTCTCTGGAATGTGCACATCCAACACTAATTGGGAGAAGGAGCAGATATCTAATTCAGACTGTTGTGGTCTGATCCAAATCATTACTAGGAGTCCCCATACTATGTATCTTCTTTTCAATAAACTTTATTGTTCCATATCAACCATATTTATGTTTTCCTATATAAGGTTCTCTATTAGTTCCCTCCGTAAGTGCACACCAATAACTTATATTTACATTTTAAATTTTTAAACCCAAATTACAAAGCTAGACCTAAGTGACTAATGATAATAACTAATAAGACATAATACAAAATCATGTGAACATTAGCACCTCGGGTGCCCTAATAATTAAAATTAGGATTAATTCAAATGTATTGTGCTAATATAAATAACTGAATAAATAAATGAATAAAATCAGTTTATTAAACTAATATTAACTAATTATTATATTGAATTCAGTGTATAATTATATTACAATCTTATATTAGTTGTGATCATATTATATTGATCACTACTGACCAAAAATACTTAATGTGTGAATTCTATTAAAATATTAAAATCCCTTATTAATATAATTTAAGATTCTCCAAAAAGAAGACTGTGTTATATAACATAGGTTATAGTGAATATAATAGATTATTTAAATCCCCTATATTGTGTAAAAACTCTCAAGAGGAATGCTGAATAAGAATAACCATCATTGAGGCCCTTCTGATATTTGCAATCCAACGTAAATATCCACTTGCTTTCCATTTGTAATAGTCTCTTGTCTGTATCGCCTCCTCTTGGACTCATCAATAGCCTCTCTACAACTTGAAATTTCATAGCTTCTGGTTTATTTTCATGAAAATATCTCATGTGCCTTGAAACAGGAGTATCAAGATTTTTTGTAATTAAGTATACATGTTCCAATATTCTTCTTTTCAGTTGACGAAATGTCTTACCGACATAATATTTTCGACATGGACATGTCATAACATATATAACGTGTAGTTTTTTTTTACTCTTTGAACTTTACCCCCCAGATTTTTTGGGGCTCCTACACCCATGCCCCTATTCCCACCATGAAGTCTGGAATGTGAATAAGATCTAAACCTACTCTCCCTTCGTCTTCTGTATCTGTCACGGTGAACAGTAGAAAGTAAAGAAAGGAATTGGAGCGGAGTAGGGACATTTTGAGATATGGAGAGTGTGAGGGGGCAGACCTTCTCACAGTGAAAAGCAGGCAATCGACTGAGACAGATGATCAAGGTCTGTCTCTATGAATGCTCCTAAATGCTCCTCCATCATACACCACCCCGTCCCTCCCATTCCAGAGGCAGGCCATGCCCCATTTTTCTCTGTACTATACAACATGGATTGTTTTCCACTTTGTTGTCTTTGTAGGCAGGTAATGTTAATAGAGTTAGCCTCATGTGCTGTAAATGGGAGTTGCTAGAAAATTAAGAGGCTTTATAACTTTTAAATTTACAATGTAGGGGAGGAGGGTCACATCTGTTCCAAACGCCTGACAAAATAGAGGAAGCAGGATTTGCAATTTGGAGCATACCAGTCTGCTAGTATAAATACATTGTCTGATTAAGCAGCAATAGATGTTATACCTTGAATATTCTGTATGTGTTTTCCTTTCTATTGGGGCATCTAGTGGTACTGTTTTGTCATAGTAATGGTTTGTTCATTTTATGAACACAAGACCCTCCAGTGCTCCCTTGCACAATAGCAACAACCACTCCCTCCCTTTCTGTTATTTACTGTTGTGTTATATGTATATCAATGTTATTCATTGCAGTGTTGTTATGAGTACATATAATGGCTGCAACATGGCAGTCTTTGAGTCTCCATTTCTGTTCATACTCAAAATACTACTAGATACAGCAGTAACTTAATAAACAGAGTCAGTCAAAGGATTGGTTTAGAATTAGAATTAATAATTTAATTTATATTAGAATTTAGGTGCAGTGTTCTCTAGAACCCAAGTGTATTTGCAAACCAAACTATTTTTCGCTACATTATTATTACACTTCATTTCTAAAGCACCATAATTTTCTGTAGCGCTAATTACAAGGGTACGGTAAAGTAAAACACAAGAGAGAACTGATTATAAAGTGTACAGAAATTTCATTAGACGATATTAAAAGGTATTTGGCAAATTGGAGCAAATGAGTTGCAGATTTTTTTAACGAAAATAATATTATGTCTAGATTATGAGTTGCTCTGAAATGCATAATATTATTTTGTAAAATTAATTACATATAATAGAACATAATATACAAAGAAAACAAACAAAATTCTATATCCTAGCTAAACAATTATTACATTCAAAAAATATACTAACAATGCTGCTGTCAGTGCAGAAGGTGCAGAGCACCATGTCCAAAACAGGATAAAGTCGTCTGCATCTGGCAGTCGCATGGAGTAAAGGTGTAGTCTTTATTTATTAGTGGTGATGGACTAGTAATTATGTTTAATGAAATGTGGTCTGATCCTCCTAGAGTTGATCTGACCACCTACATATGTGTTCTGCTTTATTTTTTTACCCCTATAGAGATAAATTGCAGAGGGGAAGGACCAAAGTATTTTTTACCAGGGCCCTGCATTCATTAGCTTTGCCACTGTATAATATAATGCAAATAGCACGTTGGGATATTTATGTTGCTCATTAAGATTTGTGTACCCCCCTCCCCCATTACTCTTCCATTCCCCCTTGCTAAGCTCTTATTTTATGATTACCAAATATATATATATAAAAATACACGTGTATGTGGGCTTATCCATATCTATGGAATTTTTTATAAGCTTTAGATCTACAGTTCTTTTTTATAACACCTTTGCCTGCACGGGACTCTCCATATTGCTAGGACCCCCACTGTTTATATACAACAAGGACTCTGTTTTGTAACTGGTTGTTAGGCCGTCAAACGTGTGTCTGGTTGGATAAGGAATCTTCACATGGGTGTCATTAGTACTGGGTTTTAATTAAAGGGTGTTGCACAATTATGATTCTGAAAAATCACTGTTATAAATAAATCACAACTACAGGGAGTGCAGAATTATTAGGCAAGTTGTATTTTTGAGGATTAATTTTATTATTGAACAACAACCATGTTCTCAATGAACCCAAAAAACTAATTAATATCAAAGCTGAATATTTTTGGAAGTAGTTTTTAGTTTGTTTTTAGTTTTAGCTATTTTAGGGGGATATCTGTGTGTGCAGGTGACTATTACTGTGCATAATTATTAGGCAACTTAACAAAAAACAAATATACACCCATTTCAATTATTTATTTTTACCAGTGAAACCAATATAACATCTCAACATTCACAAATATACATTTCTGACATTCAAAAACAAAACAAAAACAAATCAGTGACCAATATAGCAACCTTTCTTTGCAAGGACACTCAAAAGCCTGCCATCCATGGATTCTGTCAGTGTTTTGATCTGTTCACCATCAACATTGCGTGCAGCAGCAACCACAGCCTCCCAGACACTGTTCAGAGAGGTGTACTGTTTTCCCTCCTTGTAAATCTCACATTTGATGATGGACCACAGGTTCTCAATGGGGTTCAGATCAGGTGAACAAGGAGGCCATGTCATTAGATTTTCTTCTTTTATACCCTTTCTTGCCAGCCACGCTGTGGAGTACTTGGACGTGTGTGATGGAGCATTGTCCTGCATGAAAATCATGTTTTTCATGAAGGATGCAGACTGCTTCCTGTACCACTGCTTGAAGAAGGTGTCTTCCAGGAACTGGCAGTAGGACTGGGAGTTGAGCTTGACTCCATCCTCAACCCGAAAAGGCCCCACAAGCTCATCTTTGATGATACCAGCCCAAACCAGTACTCCACCTCCACCTTGCTGGCGTCTGAGTCGGACTGGAGCTCTCTGCCCTTTACCAATCCAGCCACGGGCCCATCCATCTGGCCCATCAAGACTCACTGTCATTTCATCAGTCCATAAAACCTTAGAAAAATCAGTCTTGAGATATTTCTTGGCCCAGTCTTGACGTTTCAGCTTGTGTGTCTTGTTCAGTGGTGGTCGTCTTTCAGCCTTTCTTACCTTGGCCATGTCTCTGAGTATTGCACACCTTGTGCTTTTGGGCACTCCAGTGATGTTACAGCTCTGAAATATGGCCAAACTGGTGGCAAGTGGCATCGTGGCAGCGGCACGCTTGACTTTTCTCAGTTCATGGGCAGTTATTTTGCGCCTTGGTTTTTCCACACGCTTCTTGCGACCCTGTTGACTATTTTGAATGAAACGCTTGATTGTTCGATGATCACGCTTCAGAAGCTTTGCAATTTTAAGAGTGCTGCATCCCTCTGCAAGATATCTCACTATTTTTGACTTTTCTGAGCCTGTCAAGTCCTTCTTTTGACCCATTTTGCCAAAGGAAAGGAAGTTGCCTAATAATTATGCACACCTGATATAGGGTGTTGATGTCATTAGACCACACCCCTTCTCATTACAGAGATGCACATCACCTAATATGCTTAATTGGTAGTAGGCTTTCGAGCCTATACAGCTTGGAGTAAGACAACATGCATAAAGAGGATGATGTGGTCAAAATACTCATTTGCCTAATAATTCTGCACTCCCTGTATATGTTAATCATTTCAAATAAATATAGTAAAACAAACTTTGAATCTGATAATGAAAATAATTAGTGATAATGCTATTTTTAATAAGAAATAAATAAATGCTTATGCCTCTGCGGGGCCCTATAGGTATCCATGATGCTTTGGTTAAAGTTAAGTTATGTTAGAGGGGCATTAACATTGCTTCAAAATAGTGCAAACATTCTAGTACTGGGCCTGTGGGCGAACAGGTGTGGTGCCAGTTTCAATAATTTCCAATTATCTAATAAATATTCTTGTTCTCTCCCTGTTCCCTCCTCCCCACACCTCTATTCACTAATAGATAAATATACACTGTCATGATCCATATCTCAGGAAGTGATGTAACATGAAAATGGATACCTCTGTTTTACCAAATGATATTTTTTGTCCTTGAGTTACACAACTGCTATTGTTATCAGTTTGTTACATAAGCAAGTAACTTTATCCTTAAACTACAGTGGTCCTTTTAAAACCACTGAGCTCCCAAATTTACAGCGTAGCCTTCTGAAAAGCTAGACCTGACACTGGGCAAAATATTTTGTAAAGTACTAAAATGTACTAACTAATGCAGACAATTATTCTAAAGTCAGGACAACCACGTATTCCTTATGGTGCCTTATGGAGTAGAATTCCCAATAAGTAGATACCTTGCAGTCGGATTAGATTTCCATTAGTTCTTCTGAAAGCAAGACATCAAAAGCAGCTTAATTACTTCTCCCACTTATAGAAGCAATACAGATGGAGTAATCATATACACCCAGAACATGCTGGGAAGAATGCTCTAGCTCAGGACAAGTGACATCCTATCAAGCCCAATCCATTTTATGATTAAACCTCTCAGATACTGGGGGGTCTCTAGAGCAGCAAGCATGAAAAAGGGGAAAACTAAGAGAGGTATGCAAACGAAGCGCATCATCACTGACCACTTTGGACCCCCAGAAGCAAACCTCACTCCGTCTCATGCTTCCCAATCAGGGCTATTGAATAATTCAGACGCTGAGAGCAACCGGTGGCCCCACCCCAACAATATATGAATCTTGCAGCCGAATCCATGACAATGATTGAGGAAATGTTTATGACCCATTTAACAAAGACCATTGATTCTCTTAAAAAGGACATTAGTGATTTGGGACAAAGGACCCAATTGCTTGAGAAAACCTCGGATCATATTGTGGAAGCACAGGAGAGAGACAGGGCCGAGATCTGGCAAAACTCTTCACTCCATCCTCAAGGAGAAGTTTGAGGATATAGAGAACCGCTCAAGGCACCATAATTTGAAGATCAGGGGTGCACCCAAGGCAATCCAAGATCTTATGCAGTATCTGAAAGTAACCATAAACTGTATAATCCCAGATATCCCAGAATCAGTTTGGGAAATGGAAATGGTCCATAGGGCTCTGGGAGCCTCAAGAAATAAGGACTTACCAAAGGATGTTATAATTAGATTTTTGAGACAAAGATGATGGGATCTTATTTTAGCCTCCAGGAAGATGTCTGTTATTAAAGGTCCGGACAACTCAGTGCTCCAAATATATGCCGATCTCTCCCCTATCACATTGGCTAAGCGGAGGGAGATGAAGCCAGTGCTTGATGTTTTGATCAGGCACAAAATACAATACAGATGGAGCTTCCTATTTGCTTTGCTGTTTCAGTTTAAAGGCAGCTCCTATTCAGGTCATGCCCTGGAGGATTGCCAAACTCTTCTCAAATGTCCTTACTTGTTCTCGGAAGAGGAGCCAGAAGAGAATCAAGCCCACATTGCCAAGTTGCTTCCCACCAGGCAATGGCAGGAAGTTTTGCATCTTAAACAGAAAAATAACCCCCCCCCCCCCCCACAGGGTCAGCCCTTCTCTGCGCCCACCTCAGGGAGGACTTTCTAAGCAAGAATCTTGCCCCACAACAGATCCACCCTAAGTGTTATATGAGCATATTCGAGCAGAACAGTAACCGCAACTACCTCTAAACTGCTGTTTATTGTTTATTGTGATTATCTATCTGCTGTTTGTTAGAGCTTCATATCTATAGATTAAATCTCAAATATATATAGAGATTATGTCCAGTATGTAGAAATAATCTAATGGGCAGAATGGACTTAGTTAGCTAAGTATAGGTTATCTATGACAAGTTCCACTGCTAGATTTGCAGATATTTTGTTCGGTTTCAGTAATAAAAGTTATCGTCGTTTTGGTCAAGGGATGGCCCCCATTTTCTGACTCAGTCCCCCCCCCCCCATTGTCTAATGTTGTTTTTTATTTTTCTCTTGTTTGTTTTCCCTTTCTTCTCTCTATGGGACCCTTGCTCCATATCTTTACAGCTCTTCTGGGCTAGTGAGCTGACGTCGCGTGCTCCATCTGGTCTCTCCACCCTACTGGGTTGGGATCTGAAGCTGGGTGAGTCAACCCCCATTAAGCGTTCAAGTCAGCACCACTATCATGACTAATATAGAATACATGTTTATGACACACAGTGTACAGGGCTTTAATTCCCAGTTTAAGAGGAGGAAAGCTTTCTTGTACTATAGAGAAGTTAAACCCTCTGTTCTATTTTTGCAGGAGACACACTTCTCACATAACCACATCCAAAAATATTTACACAAAGACTACCCTGTGTTTTTCACTTTGATTTATCCACAGAGAGTTCAATTCGGACTCCGCTAGTTCCGAGATATAGGCCATATGTCTGTGGGCCAGCTGCGGGGTGCCTGCAGTATGCTCGAGTTACTGTGCTATTCAATTGAACAAGCCTGCAATTTACGAGCTGAAAGCCGAAACCGTAAACCATGCACTAGAACGTAGCAGTTCAGGGCGGGAACATGATCAATTAAGCGAGGCCATAACTCCCGATTTAGAAACGGCCAATAGAAAATTAGACCGTCATTATTATGGCAGTAAAACATGGAGGTTACATGTCAACCCTTTAGGTTCCGGGGTCCTATATGCGATCAGACTGGCAAATCTGCAAAATTAAAAATTATGAAAATTAATGACAATACTGTTCTAGTCCATATGGGTGGCCTGATATGTATTAACTCATTGATAATGTAGATTTAATGAGTGACAAGTACATGCAATTATATTGGTATGTTAGTGTCCACAATAGAGCGTCTGTGAGTGAGAAAGGGTTAATATGGTATGAGTTTCATGTTTTTGTGTTGCTATTTAATCAGATAGTGTGTCTTTGATTGCTCTCTGTATGTTAAATCATGGCTTTTCATATTGGCATGTGTATGACCATTCCAACATATTATTATTTTTTTAATGCATTTCTTTTCTTGTGGGATTATTGTGCAAGTAATTGTAATGCATTTCCATGCTTTCCCCATGTTTTAAATTGCACTGGTGTGTTTATATGGTCCTTTACAGTGTTTAAAAGCACTAGTGGTGCTATTCAATTGGCCAAGCCTGCAAGTCCTGGCTCTATAGCGCACATCGTAAACCATGCTATCGTACGGAGCATTTGCAAGCTTGAACATGATCAATTTAGCAAGACCATAACTCCGGAGTTAGAAACAGGCAATGGAAACACAAATGGTCATCATTGCATCAATGAAAAATGGAAGTTGGATTTCAAAGTCCTACGGGCTTCAATTACGATTTACGATCGGACCCACATTCCTGAAATATTGCAATATTGGTATATTGATAAAGCCGTAAATATGATATTCTAGTCCATGTGAGTTCCATTATATTGTACATATATTGTACATTCATTGCCGGGATCGATATAACAAGGAAATTAAATTAAAAATAAAGTATTTTATATTGAAGATTCGCGAGCTTGCGAATGTTGTGCTATTAATTTTAATACCTAACATCACTTTCTCTTTTGATAAAAGTACAGTAGTGTGTTTATATGTGCATTTAAAGTGCTACGGACATGTCATTAAGACCTTTGCGAGTCCTGCTTGGTACCCGTGACTTGTTGTTCAACTTTTGCGGAGCAATTGAATAGCGATTCGTGATTTTAGTGATTGTAACTCTCACGGATAGGAAAGATTAAAGGCTTGGAGGGGCCTTAACTTGCGATGTGAACCATTGCAAGGAATCGTAGGCCAGAGCCCGTAACCCGATCGGAGCCCACAAAAAGACTCCAATTGAATAGCAAAATAAGTTAAGAGCTCACTTACGGGCTCCAGTAACTTACAATAGCTCAATTAAATGAGGCTCCAGTGGGGCGGTGGGACCGGTGGGACACTGTACCTAAGTTGATCAGGAGTTAAGGTAAACGTGCCATTTATATTCCCCTTCTTTTCCCCTGTTTTATTTTCTGTTGTTGTTTTTTCTCTTGTCTTTTGTTTTTGTTTAGTTTTTTTTTTTCTTTCTTCCTTTCAAATTCTTATTTTTTTAGTTTTATGTATCGGGAAAGGTTTAAGTTAAGACTTGAGGAGTAAACGCTTCTCTGCATTTATCACAAAAAAATTGTAAAAATGTGAGAAGGCAACGGATAAACCACAGACGATTGCAAGATTTCCTTAAAAATGCCCTTATTTTATGCTTTCAATGTGACGTGCTTGATGTTATCTCTTAGTGTTTAAGGCTACAAAAACACTATTGAATACTTTGTCGTACTGTGGAATCTGTAATTTTAAACTCGCTTTGTAGTTATTTATTGTTTATTGTCTTCAATAAAAAGATTGGAACAAAAAAAAATACCTTATGGTTTGTCAGACAATACAGCTTGGAAGCGCTGCTTGAAGATCACCAACAGATGAAAATGCTTATTAGAAAAGTAAAATATGATCCTTAGTATACTATACATATACAAACTATGGCCTCCATGTCTATCAAGTGCTCTAGGATAGGGCACTGCATCGGTTGTGGGAGCTTTTTTTCCCCTAAGTTCTACACTAATGTAAATCTTTTGCTCCCCCAGGTTAGGGCACTCAGCCCACAGCCGTAAATCCTGCCTTAACCAAAACAGATTTCTGTGTAGGGAGCAGCCAAACCAAGCTTTACAGATGAGGTAGGGCTCTAGGAGCCAATAGGAAATGCGAACATCATGAATATTATGGTATGAGTGGGAAGTGCCGTAACAAATGCTGTAACTGCTGCAGCAAGGAAACATTACAGCTGTATATAAAAAAATATATTTATTAATATATTTTGATATTAAAAAGATGTGACAATTGCATGTGTTTATTTTGTGTTAAAATAATATATATTTATAGACAATGCATTAGAGTATTATTTCCTAGGTAACGTGGTTTTGTGACGTGTTAACCCCTTGAGTACTGGGTTGTGTGTTACCCTGGATTCTGTATCATAAAATGGGCTTAATACTAACGTATTATAAGTTTTAATTACACATATGTTGATAGCTGATTGTTAAGTGTCAAATAATGTTGAAATATGTAAATCTTTTTTTCTGCTTTTTGCAGTTACAGCAGTGCCCTAATTTGCAAATGAGCTGTAAAGCCTTATTAGCATAGGATTTGGGGGATATGATCTCCCAGTGTAACTCGTATTGACTATCAGGCGAAAAATCTATGGAATGGAGTGCCGTAAATCACAGTTACGGCTTGCCGCTGTCACTCGTAGCAGTTGTCTCGCAATGTTTTAGGGATGGGTGATTAACATAATTAAATGGGATTTTCTTTGCTACTATTCACTCATAATTTTTTTTGCCGGGGATTAGCATAAGGCTCTTTTCCTTTATTTTTTCTTCATCTCCTTCCCTGTTATTTAATTTTTTTTTTTTTTTATAATTAACTTTTTTATTGAAAGAATAAACAAATAGAACATCGTAAGTTCAGCAAATCATATAACAAATCTCTCAAGTATCAACAAGATATATCAAAAAGTTTCTTTCAAAGTTTTTCTTTTTTGGTTAGAATAACACATGAACATGTAAAACATATATATAAAGTCACACAAGGTCTTGAACATATATACATTCCTCAAAGCAGACATGTGTCTAGGAGGTACAGTAAGGTGAAACCATAGATCAAACATCAGGTCAACCCATAAAAGTAGTTCACACGAACCTTACTGTGGACCTCGTAGAGTCCATAAGTCCCAGCAGGAGGCCCATCGACGGTATCTTTCATCAATTTCAGCTGAAAGTGAGCTCATAGCCCGAATGAACCTGATTTTGTGAAGTACTTCAATGTGAGTAGGGGAGGTAAGTTTCCAGTGTTTAGCTATGATGCATCTCGTGGCCAAAAATATCTGTGTTGTTAAACATTGTTCTGATTTGAATAGCCCCGTAATTGGAAGGCCTAGCAAAGCTTCCTCAGGCTTTTGTGTTACTGTTGTCCCCAAAAGTGTTTCTAATAGGTCGTATGTTGCTGTCCATATGGGTCTTATTTTCGGACACTCCCACAGCATGTGAATCAGTGTACCAGTGTCTGTGCAGCCCCTAAAACATGTGTCAGGGTGTGTTTTGTTCAGAAGATGGAGTCTTGCTGGTGTAAGGTACCACCTCATTATTTCTTAAAAGAGTTTTCTTTTAGTGTCACGTTTAGTGAAGAGGTATTGGCTTGTTTTAGGATCTTATTCCATTGGCTGTCGTCTAGAGTTACCTGCAAGTCAGCCTCCCATGCAGTTTGGTAATGTGGTTTAACCCTGTTGGTGAGAGACACCATCTGATTGTAAATGATGGCTATATTGGCCTTACCTCCGGGATTGTTGATACAGCATTTCTCAAAGGGAGATTTGGTGTGATATTTGTTGATTTTCGTAGAGTGTGTTAGTGTCTCATTAATTGCCATCAGATTAAGCCACTCTCTATGTGGCACCTGAATTATGTCAGTGATAATTGACGATGTGTTGCTTTGTGAGGTCACCCAGGTATCTGCCACAATTGTTATTTTGTTCTTTATCCACCATTTCATCTGGGTAAATTTATTGAGGTGCTGACCTTTGTGTGATTGCCATAGTGGAATCAAGCCAGAACCCACGCTCAGGAGGTCCACCCTTCTGTTCAGGTCTTTCCATAATTTCAAAGAGTGGCTAATACAAATTGGTAACTCTCCTGTTCGTAGGTCCCGACCTAAGCTAAGCCATAAAACCTGCGATAGTACCCAATGCTTGTCTTCTAGAAGTTGCCTCTCTATGTCTGCCCACACCGGTATGGCCTCTTTTTTAAACCAGGTCGTGGTTTGAGCTAATCTAGTGGCCTTATAATACTTGATTAGATCAGGGAAGGCTAGCCCCCCTTTCTGTTTAGGCGCACACATTGTGGTTCTATTAATTCTTGGTTTCTTGTTATTCCATGCGAACTTAAAAAGTGTTTTTTGCAACACTCTAAGGTCGGGTAACCTGATCGGGGTTGGGATTGTCCTAAATAGGTATAATAATTTGGGAATCACATTCATCTTGATGGAATTTATTCTGCCCAACCATGAGATGTTAAGGAAGGACCACTTGGAGATATCTGCCTTGATTCTGTTAAAGACAGGAGGAAAATTTGCCTCGTATACCAACGCTATAGACAGAGGAATATGAATACCCAAATAAGTTATCTGTTTGGGTGCCCATTTTATGGGAAAGCTGTTTTCTAAGTTCTGTTTCACCGTTTGGGGTAGTGTAATGTTGAGGGCTATGCTCTTGTTAGTGTTGATTTTGAACCCTGACACTCTGCCAAAGTCTGTGAGCAATTGGAATAAATTAGGCAGGCTTGGTATTGGATCTGTAAGTGACAGCATGATATCGTCTGCAAAAAGGTTGAGCTTATGCTCATTAGGGCCAATCTGCACTCCTTTAATGTTTGGACAATTTCTAACTGCCGCTGCCAATGGTTCAAGACTAAGGGCGAAGAGCAAGGGGGAGAGTGGGCAGCCCTGTCTAGTTCCCCAAGTAATATTAAATTGTTTGGACACAAATCCCTGATATATAATACATGCTCTGGGATCTCTGTATAAAGGCATAATGCCCTTCAAAAAGCCGTCCCCCAGACCAAACTTCGCCAATGTTTTCCACATAAAAGTCCAGTGTATCCTATCAAATGCCTTTTCGGCGTCTAAAGATAGGAGCATTAGCGGGATATCCTCTCTGGTAGCCAAGTCTATCAGGTTAAAGATTCTCCTGGTGTTGTCGGGTGCTTCTCTACCTGAGATGAAGCCTACCTGGTCCGGATGGATCACGTCCGGCAACAATGGGGCCAATCTGTTTGCCATTATTTTGGAATATAGTTTGAGGTCCGTGTTGATCAATGAGATCGTTCTATAACTACCGCACTGTGCTGGGTCTTTCCCCTCTTTGGGTATTACGATAATTTTAGCCTCTAGAAATTCTGGTCTGAATGAAGAACCAGAAAGGAAACTGTTAAATAATTCTTGGAGGTGCGGTAGCAAGAGATCGATGTATTGTTTATAATAAAAATTTGTGAATCCATCCGGACCAGGTGCTGCATGTGATCTCGTGGCCTTAATAGCCTGTTTAATTTCCTCAGCAGTTATGGGGTCTGCTAGGGTCTCTGCCTGTGATTCCTCAATTTGTGGCAGCTGAATCCCAGAAAGAAATTCATCAATTTGTGATTTGTGAGAGTAGGATCCTGAGTGAGAGGGGGCGGAATACAGTTCTGTATAAAATTGTCGAAAGACATCAGCAATCTGGTCTGGTTTAGAGACCGGGCCTTTCCCTTTAGTAAATATCTTTGGGATGAATGAGTCCGCCCTCTGTGCTTTAAGCTTTCTGGCCAACATACTGTCAGGTTTATTGGTGCTCATAAAGAAGCTGGCCTGCGTACGTTGTAGCATGGAGACCACCTTCTTCCTGAGCACTGTGTTTAAGGTGTGTTTGTATTTCAGAATTTCATTGTAGATCTTAGGATCATGATTCCTGGCAAATAGTGATTGTAACTCTGTGATCTTGCTATTGAGGTCCCTAATTTGCACTCTATCTGCTTTTTTCGCTGCTGCTCCTAGCTGAATACAAACTCCTCTAATCACTGCCTTATGGGCTGCCCACACTCCTCCCCCGTCTACCTCACCCCCACTATTGATCCCGAAGTATTCCACAATTGCACTGCTGATTTTTTCCCTTAGGACTAGATCGTTTAATAGACAGGGATTTAGTGCCCACGAGGGGGACCGTCCCGCTGGTAGAAGTCCAGACAGGGAGATCAGAACCAGGTCATGATCTGACCACGAAATGGGTCGAATGGAAGCTGCTTCTAAGTTTAGTGATAGGTGTTGTTGAATGAACAGGTAATCAATTCTGGAGTGTGACAGATGTCTGGGGGAGTAAAAAGTATACTCTCGATCAGTGGGGTTCATTATCCTCCAACTGTCTATCAGGCAATTAGATCTGAGAATATGTTTAAGAGCTCGGGTAGCCGTGGGAGGTGTGAGTTTAGTGGTAGCAGTTGATTTGTCTGTAGATGGATCTAGGACTGTGTTCATGTCCCCCCCTATGATCAGGAGGGAGTGCTCCCAGCCCATAATCAGATCTGAAATCTTAGTGAAGAATTGCTTCTGATCAGTGTTTGGCGCATATATGTTAAGGAAGGTAATTTTCTGGTCATGAATGGTGCCATGTACTGCCACATATCTACCCTCTGGGTCTGTCTGAGTGCGGGTGTGGCGAAATGTAAGCCTATTATGAATAAGGAGAGTCACCCCTCTTTTCTTTTCTGTTGCGGTGGAGTGGAAAGTTTGTTTATATGCTTTCCCCCAGTATTTGGGGACTGCTAGTTTCTTAAAATGTGTTTCTTGCACAAATATTACATCTCCCCCTAGTCTCTGATACTCTTTTATGGCAACCCCTCTCTTAATCGGTTCATTCAGGCCCTGAGCATTATGTGAAATGATATTAATATTCATGACTCACCGTTTGTCTGGGGCTCAAGGCCAAGCTTAGTAGAGCACTAAGGGTTATAGCCGCCTTCGAGTATCTAGTCTGATGAGCCTCCCGCTGGGACTCCGTCCAGAAACCACCTGCGTCACTTCACTGTGCAAATTGATGTAAACGTAAAGTAAAAAGTTAGGGTAGAACGGATGAGGAGAACACAACGATATACAGTGGTTGAAACTGCTTGTCAAGTAATCCGGCGTCAAATTTGTTGACACAAATTTATAAAAAAAAAAAAAAAAAAAAAGCTTCTTTTTTTTTTTAATTCTAAAAATAAAATTATACTAATAGAATATAACAAAACTAGGAACGTAGTATAACACTACTTCAAGGAGAGCGAGCGCTGTCCTTTTAATTAAATTGGTGAGTCCAGTAGTATTAGACTCCAATACTGACTGGATTCGCCGGGGGGTGTGTATATGGTGAAGCCCTTAAGGGACACTATCAATATCTATATAAAAAAAAAAAAGAAGAAATATTCTTCTAAAGTGACAGATAGTTATGCAAGAGTTTAACTAGTCATGTCTGTTCATATTTTTGGTCGCAAGTTTTAGAAGATCAAAATAAGAGGTAGAACCTAACTATAACATATCATATAACAATACAACACAGTGTTATTGGATCTATGGCACATCTGGCTGGTCAGGGGCCCTGTTTTGATGTCTTCTGGAGGGGAGGTTGGAACCTCTACCACGAGAATTAAGACCAACTGTTCTTCCTCGGGGACCCTCTGTCAACTCCCTGACGGGTTGGCTGTCGCCAGAAACTCCAGGAGCATCTGTTAAAGTAATGCCCCAGGTAGCTAGAAGGGCCATCCCCTCCTCTAGGGTTCTGATGGTAAAGAACTTGCCGTCCCTGGCAATCAGTAGGCGAAATGGAAAGCCCCAAGAGTATTTCCAGCCATGGGCCAGGATGTTGTCCAGGAGTGGTTTCATCATTTTCCTCTTGAATAACGTTTGTTGAGCGAGGTCCGCAAAGACACTTGGTCTGTGCCCTTCGATGTCAGGGATACCGCCCCTGTATGCTCTCATGAACATTTCCTTAGTTGTATAGTAATGGAAGCGGGCGATGATATCTCTGGGGCGTTTAGACATGGTGGAACGACCTCCCAGAGCTCTATGGATCCGGTCCAGTCTGTATTGCTCAGAGTCCAGATTTGGTAGCAGAAACTCACAGAGCTCTGACATGTATAGATGGAGGTCAGTTACTGATTCAGGTACGTTTCTCAGTCTGATATTCTGTCTCCGAGATCTATTTTCTAGGTCTTCCTGAAATGTTAAGTGGCGGGCTTGCTCCTCCTTTAGCATGGAGATTTCTTCCTCAATCTTGACATGAGATTGTTTTAGTTTGTTATATTTCTCTTCAAGCGAGTCAGTTTTAGCGTCCACTCTTTTTATCTCGGACGTCAAGTCTGCTGAGACTTTTTGGATGTCCGCTCTGATGTCCTCCCTGAATGTGAGGATCAGGTCTTTGAGGTCTTGGATATCCCCCTTAGTGCTTGGCGCTGTATGCTCCATCGTTGTTGCTGCCGTGGTTTTTGAGTTAGGCTGTTGTTTTTGAGATTCAGGGGGTGACGCTCTAGGCAAGTAATAAGATTGTATATTCTTGCTACTTTTTCTCGTAGCTACTCCAGCCATGACATAAGAAAAGGTATTTTGTCACTTTTGCGTTTGTAAGTGTCCCCATGTAACGGGCATATGGGAATAGGAAGTTACATCCTGGAGAATATCAAGTCTCTCATGTGAAACATATGCCCCATACGCTTTGTGCTATCAGGAAGTCCCTTTGTGGTTTACCACTTTTCTCCACTAGATGGCAGTGGCAGACCAGGGAAGTATCAGATGTAATTGATAGTCTTAATTTCTTGTAGTAGTAAGTTAATGTAGTTTAAAGATCACTGATGTTATATTCCTGAAATTTCTCTGGGTAGTAGTGCTGTATATCTTTATTGCAGTACACTGAATATATGTGCACCCCATTAGACCCCAAGATATAGTAAGTTACCAGAGTGCTTCAGGAATTGTCACTTTGACCATCGGGCGGCTGAATTGTAGTGTGCTCTGCTCAGCACCAGCCACATTGTAGCTTGATCCGCCAAAGAAGGAATAAAATACTTTTATTGTGCACATGAGAATCTGTGAACTTCCAATGTAGGGTAGATGGTGCCCCTTTTCTACTTTGACAGATAACAATTGTATCCACCTGCCTTTGGTGTCAGGCAGCTGCATGCACTTAGTGAAATCAGAATGGCAGTCAGTCACTGGGCCTAGCCCTGCCCTAGTTAGAGCATAGAGACCACAAGTCACAAAATGCCCCCTATCACAGGGGAGTGAGGCATAAGAACTTGCAGAGTTGTGTGTCACAGTTCCAAGGCAATGATAGTTGGATTCTTTGCCACAGCTGTAAATATTGACAACAAAAAATCAGGGCTTGGCTGTCGTTTGAAATAGGACTAGAACATAAGAATGCAAATCAGGCTCTAGTCACACACTTAACAAACTTCAGTAGACAATAGCAACAAAATCAAAGGACACTGGGTTGTAAAGGCCTAAGTAGGCTTGTCAGTTGTAGTGGATTTCAGAGGCACTGATAGGCATGTCAGTTGTAGTGGATTTTCAGAAGCACAGATATATATATTGCATTCCTGATTTGCATTTTTGAGCCTGAGCATGTAATTTTCGTAAGCTGCCACTTGGTGGTAGTGTTGAGCTGTCTTTTATACAGGGAGTAGTCATCAGCAAGCTTATACAACCAGTGTAGCCGATCCCTTTATCTCATATAACATAAACAAGTTAAGATGATAAGGGATTGAGGAAAAAAAAAAGTAAATTCCTTGTCTTAAACAGTTCATTACATTTGGCTGTGGCAGTTTTGCTTCAATTGCTTTGCTGATTAGAGTCCAGCACCAATTAGGATTTAATAAACAGAGCTTTTAATGATGGTTGCAAACATATGTGTCCCAGCAATGAGATGCTGTAAAGGTACAGTCCCTGGGGTGTGGGGTTACAACTCCACTTGCTCCTTATGATCCCAGATTGGTGTAGAAGTTCATTGAATGCACTTTAATCCCTTTTTTTCTATGTCCACCAGTGTCTGTGTGTAGTTGCAGGGCTATTGCTAGCTTTACCCTGTGTTAGCTTTCAGTAGTAACCCATATAGAGTGCTTGTTAATTTTTATGAAGTGAAAAATTATATGTTGTGCTCCACTTTATATCTCCCATCAAGAGGCCCTTCCCTGGGTAGGTGAGCTGGGGTCTAGCTGGGGTAGGATGACATAAAAGGGTCCCCTTTGGGGTTTAGACTCACCAGACACCTTTCCAATAGTTGTTGATTGTGACCCATCCAGTATCTTTCAGTCCAGTAGATCTGTGCTAAAGTGAAGTCCAAAAGTTGCTGCACAGTGCCAGAGCAATCCAGACTGTTCAGTCACTGCATCTGGTCTTGTAGATCAAAAATAATCCAAATTGCTTGGTAATTTCATGTTGTATTAAAGCCTTTTTGCAGGGAGCTCTGTAATTGTGCTTCCTCTCTGTTTGCTGCTAGCCACACCTCACCTGTTATTTAATTTTGTTCTCACAGAGATAATTTCAGAGCTGTGTCATACTATTTTCTAACTTTTCTGTGACATTTATACTGTGTAAGTGAATGGGATTTCCCTTACCTATGTAATAGTCATTCTGGTGTACTGACCAGATAAACGTAATATGTTGGTGCTATGCACTATTTCTATTAGTTCAAGTTTAGGGAGTTCAGTTATTAGAGAATGCCTTATTTTATGTTATTAATTCTGGTGTACCAACAAGGTATAAAACAGATGTAAGTGCTATGTATTTTTCTGCAGTATTAGGCTTTAGTTAGTTTTCTTATTTTTGCACAGTCTCTTCCCTCTTCAAGATCATTTTGCCCAATACTGATTGTATATATGCATGGTCTTGTTACTTTGCTGACAGCGCCAACTGAACATTGAATATTTTTCAGTAAAGTATTTAAACTGATTTACTGTGTTTGCTTCTTTTTTTAAACGGGTAAATGATAGGTGCACATACATGTACATTCTATGATTATTATGTGTTCTTGCTATGGTTTTAGCTACTCTTATATGTGTTTGAGAATGCAAGTTATTTTTAGGTCACAGCAGAAAAGAGAGCATGGAGCTTGTTATTGTTTTTAACAAGCTTCATGCAATGGCTGTAAGTTAATCGTATGTGTAATTTTCACATGTGAAAATTTAATGAAGAAGAATACAATCCAGGCTTCATTTTTGTTCGCCAAATCCCTAGCATCACTTCCAACTTTTTAACAGGTCCTTCAACACTTTGCTACACGATCAGGATTGAAACTCATTTCCCCCCTTCCCCCTCTGGTCAGGCAGAACTCACCTTCTTTTTTTTCTTTTTTTTTGTTGTTGTCTTGTTTTCTTTTGTTTTCTTTTTGGTATGTATATCCGTTGTTTTATTATTTATTTTTCTCTTTTTTGTTTTTGTAATTCCTTTTCTTAGATAACACTACAAAACAAGTTCCATGATAATAGCAAAACAGTGGTAAATGAAAGTCTGAATAGTTTGAGTTTAATGCCAGATCTTGTATGTGGCTAGAGGGGGTAATGTATATGTAAACAAGCCAAAATCTTCTTGTTTGTGTTGTGTTAAAAATAGAAGAGGAAAGAAACACAATTTGTTAATGTATATAAATGTATATTTTAATAGCTAAGTTAAATTTCTTTTATAAATTAAGAGATGATTAAAATCCTTCAGATCTGTAATCTTGGAGGAATTCAAACAAAAGGTCAAATAATCATATGTATCTTTGCACACTATTTTGTACTTGTACAAAACTTGTACAAATTGTCAAAATAAAAATAATTAAAATGTTTTTTTTTAAAAGATTGAAACTCAATACAGAAAATATGAAGGTCTAAATATCAATCTCCCATACCACACAGTCAAACTCATAAACTAAGTTTGATTTCCATTTGAAAGCTTTCCTGTTAAATCATGCTCAGCTCTCTAACCTGTATCAATGCAATTATCTACCTCTGTACATAAAAGCAAGGAAGGATATGGAGATATTAAATAAATATTGTATTTCAAAAGAAGCGCCCAAAACTCCCCCGACATTGTTTTAGCCCGGGAAAGGAGATATACTTGGGTCGGGAGAAGATATCTAGTTTTTGATATTGAGGAGGGCATGGCATTGCTTACGTCCTGGAACATTCAGTTACCAGATCAGTTGGGAATTGCCCAACGCCCTGATGCTAGACCTTACCGACGATTCAGGCCGGAACAGAGATCCTAAGTCTGTAACAACCTTCTATACTTTTATATGTAGGGAATTCAAGAGCAGTTACTCTCAAATGCAGATATTGCTTCAGGATGTTGCTATATGTCAGAGAGAGGACTAAGTAACCTTACATGTAAAATGCATAGTTTTTGGTTTAAGTTTAGCTAAATGGTAGCAATGTTTTAGTTCTGTGTGCTGAATTCGGTTCTACCTCAGGGTTCATTAAAGAATTTTTCCACTTATTAGACTTCAACTGCATTGATAAAGTCACTTTAATTTTGTATATTTTCCTAATTTTATTATTTATTTATTTTATTATTTTATTGTTTTTTGGCGAGATACCTGTTTATCTTATTGAAAAGATACCTGGTTCCTCACCGTAGGTTTTAGGAGGACAGCTCTTTGCTCTCTTCGACTTAGTTTAAAATTGAACATTGTTTTGTGTATTTTTATTATACTTAAAAAATACAAATATATTTGAGTAATTATCTATTTACATACTGTTAGACTGATATATTGCACTGCAAAAGTATGTGATTGTTATTGCACATTGTACATTTCTTTAATATTTTCTATATTTCTTTCCTACTTCTTCCTGGTTTTCCTCCCTCTTCTTTATCCCGTCTTTCCCTGCTCTGCTTATCTCTTGTCCTGTGTGGAGTTCTGCGAGCCAATAGTTCCCAGTGGAGGGCAGTCCTTAGGTCATCAGCCCTCTGTGGATAATATACCTATCAGAGCCCCTATTTTCTGACAGGTGATCGTTGTAGGTGGTGAGTAATGGTCAGGGGTTAAATAAGCCGGTGAAGCGAGGGGTTGCCCTGGTTGAATACAGTCGTATGAGGTTAGACATTGTCATAATACAGGAAACCCATTTTAGGAAGAATGCTATCCCAAGGTATTGGAGGAAACATTTCACGCAAACGTATCACTCTACTGCTCCAGAAAAAAAAGAGGGGTGTCAATTCTGATACACAAAAGGCTGAACTTCCAACACAATTCCACCCGTAGAGATCCGGAGGGGAGATTTATTCTAGTACAAGGTACCATTAATGAACATAAACTTTCCCTCTTAAATGTATATGCCCCAAATGCTGGGCAATCAGCATTTTTTCGTAGAGTGTCAGTGCTTATGGCTGACTGGCAGCAATCGGCATGGATTCTGGGGGGGGGTGACATGAACTCCGTTTTAGACCAAGCAAAAGACAGATAGAGTTCTACTTGCCGGAGGGTAACCCCATCCGCCCCAAAATCCCTCAAACTGCTACTTATCCATTATGGTATGCTTGATGCGTGGAGAATGGTTCATCCTACTGATAGGGAGTATACTCACAACTCAGCTAGGCATGACTCACACTCCCGTATTGATTATGTTTTTATTCAGCAACACTGAACCCTGAATTTGCTGAAGGCAGAAATACGACCTATTGCATGGTCTGATCACGATATAACTGGAATCTCCTTGAATGATCTACTACCCAAGGGGCGCTCTCCCTCATGGGCGCTAAACCCGGCCCTGCTCAATGATGTAGTCACAAAGGACAAAATATGTAGCGCTATAGTAGAATATTTTGATTTAAATAGTGGGGGTGAGGTGGATCATGCTGAAGTATGGGCTGCACATAAAGCAGTTTTGAGAGACAAGTGTATTCAAATTGGCTCCATCTCAAAAACATTGGAACTAACCCAAATTAACACATTAAACAGTAAAATCTCAGCCCTTCAAGCTATTCCCCCTTCTAGAAGACCGCCTGGGACCCAAGCAGAAATATATACACTTAAGCAGCAATTGCAGGTGATTCTCCGTAGGAAGGTTGTAAATTAAAGGTGGAGAATGACAAGACCATCTATAAGCCGAATGATATTACAAAGGCATTTGAAAAATTTTATGCTGATTTGTATTTAGCACCTGTTAGCTCAGGCACAATAGATCATATGACCCAAATTGATAATTTTCTGTCCTCCATTAGTCTTCCGAAACTTGAGAAAGGGCAATCTGATTTGCTAGATTTCCCTATATCATTAGATGAAGTTAAAAGAGCTATAAGAGAGACTAAATCACATAAAGCCCCTGGCCGGGATGGGTTCACAAATTTCTATTATAAGCAATTTATAGAAACACTGGCACTTCATATCCAACTGCTCTTTAATGATTTCCTGTCCGGTAAGCCTATAAGAGCAGAATTCTTGGAAGCTAAGGTGATACTAATACCTAAGGAAGGTAAGGACGCATCTCAATGTAAGAGCTACAGGCCCATCTCACTGATTAACTGCGATACCAAACTCTACTAAAAAATTGCAGTAAATAGGCTCTCTGAGATGCTGCCAAGCTTAATTCACCTAGACCAAGTGGGGTTTATTCAGGGTCGTGAGGCGCCAGATAACACCAGATGTATTTTAAATTTGCTTGATGTAGCGTTGGCTCAAAATACACCTTTGATGCTTCTCTCTCTCGATGCAGAAAGGCCTTTGATAGAATTGACTGGATGTACATGGCCGAGACTTTACATAAGTTTGGCCTAAGTGATAAGTGAGTGAAGGGTATTTTAGCACTGTATTCTGCCCCGAAAGCATATGTGGCATATCAGGGGTTTAAATCACAATCTTTTAAAATAACAAGAGGGACGCGCCAGGGTTGTCCTTTGTCCCCCCTCCTTTTTGCACTGTGCATTGAACCCTTAGTTACAGCAATCAGGGAAAACTTGAATATAAAGGGAGTTAGAGTGATAAACTGAGCTTATTTGAGGATGATGTTATGCTAACTGTTACTGAGCCTCTGACCAGTCTCCCTAATCTATTTTATGCTCTTGGACTTTTTGGAGGCATATCTGCCTTTAAAATTATTACGAGTAATAGCGAAGCATTAAATGTTTCTTTACCAAAGCATTTAGAATTCCAATTATCAGGGAACTTCTATTTTAAATGGGTTCCACGCCTTTTTAAATACTTAGGGGTTTATATCCCTAGACAATCTGGAGTAACGTATTCAGCAAATTTCCCCGCGCTTATAAAAAAA
Source organism: Discoglossus pictus (assembly GCA_027410445.1). Classification (NCBI taxonomy): domain Eukaryota; kingdom Metazoa; phylum Chordata; class Amphibia; order Anura; family Alytidae; genus Discoglossus; species Discoglossus pictus. Next base: position 80,542,556 of record CM050172.1, read on the forward strand.
CTACTCAATGACATTAACACGTGGTCCTCCTACAAAATCTCGTGGCTAGGGAGGATCCACGCTATTAAAATGAATAAAATCAAGCTTCTGTACCTTTTTCGCACTATTCCAACGGCTGTTCGCACCAAGGACCTCTCGGTTCTTCAGGGGGCAATCTCTCACTTCATTTGGGATCGTAAAAGGCCTAGAATAAATAAGAAGGCCTTGATGGCATCTAAAGCTAAAGGAGGGTTGGCTGTGCCGGATTTACTCAAATATTATAAAGCTGCCAGATTAGCCCAAATCACCAAGTGGTTTGGTATGTAACACCTACCAGTGTGGGTGGAGATAGAGAAAGATATCTTTGAAGAAAGTAGCCTTCACCTTAGACAAGTATTATGGCTTTCCCTACATTTTAAATTGGGTAATTCTTCCCTTCTCTAATGCATGGTTCAGTCTTTGGCAGTTCTGACTCAGATGAACAAGAGGACTCCTCTTGTAGAAACAGGTTCTTGGCTTACTCCACTGTGGTTATTTCAGAAGTCAGCATCAATAAATAGATTTTCACAGTTGAAATGGTGGATAGATAATCAATTTATGATTGCTGCTGATCTGTTAAAGGAAAATCGACAATGGTCCCCTACAACATTTAGAGACCTATATTATTAGCAATTAAAGGAATGGCTTAACTTATCCCAGATACATATTAATATCTGGGGTAATAAAACTTAACTCTTCTGCTAAGGTCACTCCATTCGAAAAATGTTGTTTTAACAACCCTAATGGCAAACAGAATATCTCCATTATTTATAATTACTTAATGGACCTAACCACACCGTCCAAACTCCACCATAAATATATGTCTGAACTCGATATTGATATAACTGATGCACAGTGGAATAAGATACATAAGCAGGCCACAGGCTCCTCACTAAATATTATACTTAAGGAAAATGCACACAAGACCATTTTGAGGTGGTACTTAACACCAGCTATGATGCAGCTTTCTAACCCGTCAGTGGATGGTAACTGTTTTAGGGGATGTCACATTCTGGGCACACATTTGGTTGGAGACCTATGATATTTTGGAGAGACTATGGGGGCACAGGATTCCCCAAAAGCCAGAAGAAGCTCTCTTAGGCCTCCCCATAGAGGGTCTCAGTAAAGAATATATATAAATATATATAACCAAAATATAGTGCGGTTTTTATTAAACTTACATTTCTATATAACATGAGCGTTATCTCAGCCAGCTTGGACCAATGATATAGGAAAGTGGCCTCATGTTGGGACACTTGGATTCTTGAGATTGGGTGGTAAATATGTAGAGTAGGATAATAGTTTAGGATGCCCCCTTTAAGAACAAACATAACTCTGAACTCCTCCTTGTGCCCCTCTCTTACCCTCTTTCTTCTTTATTCTCTGTGTGCTCTTATAAGCTAACAGCCTTTATGATTGTACTTGAACACGTACATATGCATGTAATATGCTTTCAGCTTAACTTAAAACAGAAATAACTAAAATGTCTAAGTTAGGTTTAAAAGGTTCTATGTATGGGTTGTCATTTATTAAGTGTTCTGGTTATGTTACTAATGTTTTATTTTTGAAACACTTATGTTATGGAATGAACCTTGTATTCTTAATAAAAAATATATTTAAAAAAAAAGAAATACATTTTGTATTTCTTGGATAGGGAGGATGAGAGCAGTAAAAATGGACCGGTTGCTGAATCTTCGCTACCTATTTAGGTTGCACTGTCTGCAGTCAACACTAACAGCCTTATTAAATTGCGATTCTGTAAATTTAAAAGGGCTCTATATAAGCACATAGCATATTTTTTTACAGAAGTTTTTAGTTAGTGAACTTCTATCCAAAAGCAAGGTCTTCCATAACTAAAAACATCTGTAAAAAAAAATATGCTCTGTGCTTATATAGAGCGCTTTTAAATTTACCGAATCACAATTTAATAAGACAAACATTTTTTCTTCATTATGTCACATAAACATCACTGGATTTAAAAAATGATTATGGGCCCCATTCAATTGCAAACCTGTTATTGCCTCTAGCCTGTAATTTTTGCTGCAGGCTACATTTTTTATAAACATTTATAAACATTACATTGTCTCTAACTCACAACTGCACTCTCACAGCCTTCACACTGAAATCAAGCACTCGTAAATAGTATTTCAGGGGGCGAAATCATATGATCTGACAATATTTAAGCAAGCCCGTAATTTACTTCTTAGACGCAGCCAATAGTAAATGAGACCGCCACCATGATGTCAGTAAAACATGGAGTTTATACTTAAACTTCACTCAGAGACTACATAATAATTAGTGTTACATTTTGTGATCTGACTTGCAATCCAGCAATGTAGAAATCAATAAAAAAGCTACTGTTTTAGTCCATGCAGGTTCCATGATACATATTAACCCATTAAGTCCTGGGTTCCATTTCACACAAACAAAAACATAAAAATATTTTTTTTTTTATTGCACATTTGTGGGGTTGAGTCTGTTATGTAATTAATTCTAATGTATTTATATGCCTTACCATGCTTTTAAAGTACATTAGTTTATTTTGAATTGCTGCTGCAGCTGTGATAAGTGTTTGAAAAAGCCCTTGTGGGTCCTATTCAGAACTCATTTTTGACAGATACTTGATCATTTTATCAGACTTAATTTGAGCTACGGGGTTTGTAAAATATTGATTTTGTGTAACTTTAATAATTTAGCACTCGTAAATGTTGAGCTGTGCTAAAACCAATGGAGTTCTAAGGCCGGTTTTGCAGTTTTGGCTGGCCCATAGTGACTGTGGGTGGTGAACTCACAATTGGAAAGCGAGAAGCTAAATGTAGCCAATTCACAGGAGTCAATACTGGAATCCAAATACTCCTTATGTTCCTTTTTACTCACAACCCCATCTGGCAATTACTTTGACTTTTTACACATGTTATATGCTGATATGTATGCATGTTTAGAAAAACTTAAATGTGGTCTATTTACTGTATATTCTGTATTTTTACATGCCAGTGTATGTCCCAGTCTATGTGCTGTATTACTGCCCTTAAACTCTGTCCTTTTAAAACTATGATTCTTTGCCAGTCCCTAAATAGCATAATTTCTTATAAAACTTGTTCAAACAATGATCTCAAAGTGTACTCAAAAACCTTCTCTCTCCTTAGCTCTACTGTTAGTCTAACTTATCCAGTAAATGTCTGGGTACGGTATTACCAATCTACCATTTAATTAGAAATAAACAGTATAATGAACATGAAATAAATGTAAGATAAATAGCAAGAATATATGATAATCAGAGGGGCAATTTGCATATAATTATGATATCTGACATTTAGTAATGTGCTAACAAGAAGTTACAATATAATAAAAAGGTGATTCATACAGATCAAATGCTATAGAATACGTAATGTATCAAAAAGGTATCTACACAGTTCCAAAGAAATAATGTTAATTAAGGAAAGACAACATTAGTCAATATATAGACTATAAAATGTTATACTATTTTAAAAGTTTTTGTGTGTTTTTGCTAAACTACTGCCAAGTATAGAGAAACATTTATATATATATATATATATATATATATATATATATATATATATATATATATATATATATATACAGTGCCTTGCAAAAGTATTCACCCCCTCTTGGCATTTTTTATGTTTTGTTGCCTCACAACCTGGAATTAACATGGATTGTTTGAGGATTTGCATCATTTATTTTACAGAACATGTCCACAACTTTGAAGATGTATTTTTTTTTTTTTATTGTGATGCAAACAACAAAGAGGACAAAATAACAGAAAAAGTCAATGTGCATAACTATTCACCCCCTAAAGTCAATACTTTGTGGAGTCACCTTTTGCGGCAATCACAGCTCCAAGTTGCTTTGGATAAGTCTCTATGAGCTTGCCACATCTTACCACTGAGATTTTTGCCCATTCCTCCTTGCAAAACTGCTACAGCTCCTTCAAGTTGGATGGTTTGCGCTTGTGAACATCAATCTTTAAGTCTGACCACAGATTTTCTATTGGATTGAGGTCTGGGCTTTGACTAGGCCATTCCAACACATTTACATGTTTCCCCTTAAACCACTCAAGTGTTGCTTTAGCAGTGTGTTTGGGGTCATTGTCCTGCTGGAAGGTGAACCTCAAATCACGCACAGAGTGGTACAGGTTTTGGTGAAGATTAGCCCTGTATTTAGCACCATCCATCTTTCACTCAACTCCGACCAGTTTCCCAGTCCTGGCTGCTGAAAATCATGGTGGTGTTCTTTGGGTGATGTGATGTGTTGGGTTTGAGCCAGACATATCATTTTCTTTGATGGCCAAAAAGTTCAGTTTTAGTCTTATCAGACCAGAGCACCTTCCTCCATACATTTTGGGAGTCTCCCACATGCCTTTTCGAAAACTCCAAACGTGCCATTTTGTTTTTTTGCTGAAAGTAATGGCTTTCTTCTGGCCACTCTGCCATAAAGCCCAACTCTATGAGGCATCTGGCCTATTGTCCTCTGAAGGTAATTGGTTGCACCAGAGCTTTTTATGGGCTTCATAACAAAGGGGGTGAATATATACGCATGTGCCAATTTTCTGTTTTCTATTTCTAAAAAAAAATGTGTGTATACATTTTTCTAATTTCACTTCACCAACTTAGACTATTGTGTTTTGATCCATCACATAAAATTCAGATTAACAAAACATTGAACTTAAGGCTGTAATGTAACAAAATAGGTAAAAAGTCCAGGGGGTGAATACTTTTGCAAGGCACTGTATATATATATATATATATATATATATATATATATATATATATATATACCCGTATTTTTCGCCGTATAAGACGCTCCGGAATATAAGACACACCTAATTTTAAAGGAGGAAAATCTAGAAAAAAAAAAGATTCTGAACCAAATACTGTAGTAAAATATTTTATATCAACTGTATAAAGTTAACAGCAGTTTAAGAACAATTTTATGTCAACCATGTAACATATTAAGAACTGTCTTTACTCTCATTAACAGTCAGTAAAGTCAGTAAACAGTGAAAGTAACAAAAATAAGGCTGTAATGTTTTTATTCGAACCCCAAGAATTTCTCTTCTTCGCTGCTATCAGAAATGAGGAAGGACAGATCCACGCAGTCATTGTCATCACTTTCTTCCTCACTGGTGTCAAATAAGACGTCGTCTTCTGTTCCATTCAAAGCATTACTAATGCCACACTTCTTGAAGGATTTTACAACAATGTCCTCCTTCACGGCTCCTTTGTTATCTACGGTTCTGTTAGATGACACATAAAACATTAGCGGGACTTCATCCATGTTCCCAATCTGGCTGAATGCAAAGTTATTCTTCTTCCTCGCATCAATAAAAAACGTATGAAAAGACAGAATCTTTGATTCGTATTCCTTTGGCATTTTTTGTGCAATTCTGGTTTTGGTGCGCATAGAAAGGCCAGATCTCTTCATAAATCTATAGCACCATGATGGTGATCCGGTGAAATTCTGAATGCCTTTCTCCACAGCAATGCGTTTGGCCTCATAGATTATCATTTTTGTTGAGACAGAAAGTCCATTTTGCCGGTGACGTGTGATCCACTCCTTCACTTCTACCTCTAACTCTGGCCACTTTGCAGTTGGTCCACGTAAGGTGTGCTTGCTTTTATCCAACTTTTGGAACTGATCCTCCTGTTTCCTCCACTCTCTTACCATTTTCTCAGTTGGAGGTGGCCCGAAGTGTCTCTCCGCTGCTCTTTTTACCAAATTTGATTACTACCAGCTTGAAAGCAACTTTATATGCCAGTCTCTTCTGCTTAGACATTTTTAAAAGGAGGAAACGGTAATTTTCTGCAAGAAATCCAGAAATGAAAGAACTGTCAATATTACCAATATGTTCTGCATTTCCCCTCGGCAGAGCGTTGAAATGGTGCACGGGCAGCAGGTGGTTAGTCAGTCGGGAGGGGGGGACAAGGCGCGCTATAGGATTGAGAGGGAAGCCCGAACACACACAGCCATGCAGTGAGGGTGAGAGAAGTCTCCACAGCCCGCAGTACATGCCACAAATCCAGCCTGCAGCACACACAGCATAAAAAGAGGACTGCGAAGTTAGGGGCATTTTTAACGCAGGCAAAATGTGTATTTGTCGTATAAGACGCACCAACTCCCCCCCCCCCCCCCAGTTTTGGGGAAGAAAAAGTGCCTCTTATACGGTGAAAAATACGGTATATATATATATATATTGACCTTAACTTTTTTATAGAATAACCATAAGCATTATTTGTAATTATTCCAGTGTAGAATTCACATTATGTATTCTCTCTTTTTACAACCATTAGGGATAAATCCTCTCCTTTAGATTGTAAGTTTGCAAGCTTTCAATCTTGTAAGGTGCTGTGAGGAAATCACTATGTAAGTTTTGATTTTAACGACAGGGTCCCCCCATTCTTTTGCAATGTGTTAAAACAGTTTTTGCCTTGTACTTAACCAATGTATAGCTCTACGGAATATGTTGGCGCATTAAAAATAAAGGATTATCACATATATAGTTGTGAGCATGCGAGCCAGACAGAGCCGTTGCTCATGCTTGCGGGCTCGCCGAAGGCGCTCCATGCCAGCAACTGAGGCCCTCGCTTCCGCAAATGTGGGTCCTTGCGAAGCACTTAGGCAACGAGGTAATGAGCACCGTAGCGAGGCGAGCCGTTAAACCCACCTCGGAACCAACCTTAATGTAACAAACACCCACACGCACTAAGAATCTGACTATAACGGCCAACCCGCGCGCAACTAAAAACAGTGAAAACACACCAAATACTCAGACAAACTACATAAAAAGCTTACCCATAGCAAGGGGGGGCACCCAGGACCTCTGAAAGTGAAGTTACACCTCCATTTAAGTCCAAATTCCCGAGTTCAGACACACGAAAATCCCCTAAGGAAGAGAAAAAATGGTAGCCGAAAAAAATGAAAACGAGGCTCAAAGACCCAGGACCGCCCAGCCACCTACAACTTACCCAAGAAGGGATCCGAGATCAGCTCGGAAACCCGCATTAACCCCAGGGGATCCGAGATAAGCTCGGAGCCCTGCATTAACCCCACATTAACCATCGCAGTGGGGGTCCCGATTGCACGCGATCGGGGACCCCCGCTGCAATCAAAATTCCTGCGTTACAGGTCCTTAAAGGACCGTAAAGGTCCTTAAAGGACCCGTTGTAAAAGAAAAAAAATATACACTGTCACCCTGTCACTCATGGGGGTCAATACAGACCCCCATAAACCCATCATTAACCCTGTCACTCATGGGGGTCAATAGAGACCCCCATAAGCCCTTCATTAAGCCTGTCACTCATGGGGGTCAATACAGACCCCCATAAGCCTCTATTTAACCCCATCAGTCCCATAAGGGTACATTAACACCATTATGGGCCTGTTACAACACTAAATTAACCACATAAGTGCCATGATGGTCCTCAAGGACAATCATGACACTAAGTATAAACACTTTCCTGCACTATACCACCCCCAATAAAGCATTAAATATCAACTAAACACCCTCTACACTAACCTATTAACATCTACACTACCTACCCCCTATTAACCCCCACCACTCTAATTACAGAAAATAAAAAAGCCTAAAGTCACACAAAAAAATCTACATTACATGAAATAAAAAACCTAACTCACAAAAAAATAAACTACATTACAGAAAATAAAAAAACCTAAGTTCTAAAAACAAAAAAAGGAACATTACAGAAAAAGAAAAAAAACATACATACATACATACAAATACATACACTTACAATACAATACACCCCTATCTAATATACATCACACAATCTATATAAATAAATAGCATAATCTAATATACATGCTATCTATATAATAATACATCCCCAATCTATCTAAATAAATACCACAATCTATCTACAATACATCCTATGCTATCTATATAAAACGCATACCCCTAGCTAACATACAATAAATGCTATCTATATATTAACTAATCTAAGTCTAAGCTAAAATAAAATAATTAAGACCACTTAGCTTTGCAGATGTCCATTGGGATCAGCCACCTACGGAAAAAAAACAAAAAATTAGTGCAACACGTTTACAGTTCTAAAATAAACATTCTATACATTCTATACATTCTAAATATTCTACTCACCTTTCCGGCATGTCCCGTCCTTATTCTTTTAATCCTTCTCCGGCGCGGCACCTGTTAAAAAAAACACAACATTAATACACATACACCAAAATAAAATAAACATAATCTACATTGTACTTACCTCCCCGCGATGTCTGAACCAATCACAAAGGGATACACCATAAAATCCCACTCTGATTGGATAATGCACCTGTCAATCTTTATTTAAACCAATCACAAGGTGCAGATGCCTTAAGCCAATCACAATGGAATACACCCCCACAGGGTGATTGGTTGGAGCCTCTGCGCATTCTGATTGGTTGCACTGACAATAGCCAATCACAATGGAATACACCCTCACGTACTGATTGGTGAAGGATTTGTGCATTCTCATTGGCTACTGTTAATATCAATCAATATTACAGCCAATGGGAAGGCGCAGATGTCTTCACCAATCAGTACGTGGGGGTATATTCCATTGTGATTGGCTGATGGCAATAAAGCCTTAGGATTGGTTCAAATAAAGATTGACAGGTGTGTTATCCAATCAGCGTAGCGAGGCGAGCCGTTAAACTGCTCTGTTGCGTAGTGCGTACGACTTAGCTTCGTAGCACTTTGGCAATGAGCGCCGCAGGCGCTCATTGCAGGCGAGCCTCGCGTAGCGAGGCGAGCCGTTACTTCGTAGCACATTGGCAATGAGCGCCACAGGCGCTCATTGCAGGCGAGCCTCGCATAGCGAGGCGAGCCGTAACTTCGTAGCACTTACAAAAAAAATACGAGCTGAAAAAAATTACGACATAAGCGGCGGAAACAAAACACTAAAAAAAACACTAAATACACACTAAAAAATAAAATAAAGGTCACTTACAGCATGGGGAAGCAGGCAGGACGTCTGGAAGTGAGTTGGAACTCCAATTTACAGCGATTTTGCCGGGTTACAAAGATCGAAAATCGGCTAAGCGAGAAAAAAATGGCTGCCGAAAAAAATGAAAACGAGGCTATACTACTACGAACTGCGTAAAACACAGCCATAGACGTAGGTGTTAGAAAAAATACGAGATAAAGGATGCGGATTAACCGCGCAATGAGTAAAAAGACAGTAGCGAGTACATTTTACGATCAGAAATTACAGATTTACGCATTAACACAGATTTAACGACTTTGTCTCGCGCAACATCGGATTTCCCGCCTAAACCAACGCATTTGATGAAATATAAGTTGCAAATTACAAAAATATTAATTTTATTAAAAAAAATTGTATTTATTTAAAGAAAAAAAAAAAGGGACAAATGTAGTGTCATGTTGTGTGGCAAACAAATTTAATGTTAAACCGTAGTACTTTAGCGAACGAAAACCAGGCTACAGCACTATAACCACGCAAAACACGTACCGATAATCTGCGAAGACGCATAAAACACATTATCCGCCATTTTAGGATAATGCGGAACTACACAACTACGCTAACGGTTTGGTCTCGCGCACGCACACCATTACACTGCACACATTCAGCACGCTTACACAGCAGCTCCACACCACTAATGCTGCAGCAACATCAACTCAGATTGCCAGCTCTTCAACACAATGCATAAAAATATGTAAATTCATTTATTAATTTGAATTCTATATTTCAGTAGTACACAAAAAAAAACATTAGCTGCCTTACAGTTCCATGTGTATATTAATAACTAAACAACTTTTAAAACATACACATCTGATTGCCGTCATTTTTTGACGGGCAATACGCTAGTATATATATAGACAGCATGTATTGTATATTAGATAGATAGATAGGGGGATGTATTATTAGATAGTATTGTATATTAGATAGTGGGATGTATATTACATTATATAGTAGCATGTATATTAGATAGTGGCATGTATATTAGATAGTGGCATGTATATTCGATAGTGGCATGTATATTAGATAGGGGTGTATTGTATTTAATTGAATTGTATTGTATTTTATTTAATTGTGTTGTATTGTATTATATGTATGTTTTATATGTATTTCATTTTCAGGTGTGTAATTTGTTTTAAAATTTTGTAGTGAGGGGGGGTTGTAATGTATTTTGTTATTTTCTGTAATGTTCCTTTTTTTATTTTTTGTGACTTAGGTTTTTTTTTTTGTTCTGTAATGTCCATTTTTTATTTTTGGTGATTTTAGTTTTTCTTATTTTATGTAATGTAGATTTCTGCTTTTTGAGCAATTTAGTTACAAACAGCATTTCAACACTTTCTTTTATTGACCGTCATTTTTTGACGGGCAAGTCGCTAGTAATAATAATAATAATGAATCTCCTCATCATTAGGAATGAATTCTCCCACCATGGATATGTCACCTTGTCTTAAGTTAACATATTATATAATTAATCCAGACACCTCCTATGCATTATGGTGACTATAGACTTATACAGCAGATCTCACTACTCCAATTTATTTACTAGAAAATAATATTTTAATATTTATTATATACTAGCGACTTGCTCGTCAAAAATGATGGGGGAATAAAATTTGAAGCCATGGGAATGCTGTTTGACACACATTGTAAACCTTTTGGTACTCTAAGGACCTTAGGCGTTCATTGCGAGCCTCTAATCTCGTGTAGTTTTGCTCCTCTGATCACCCTCGTCAAACATCAGAAAGAGAGATATATATTTATCTATATTTAGTTAACTATTAATGAATGAATTTGTTCTTGAATACATTAATATACTTTACCTATTTGTAATTAATATATTCAGCAATCAATAGCCTGAAGAGCTAACAATCTTGTTTGTATTGTCCGGAAGCATACAATGTACAGTTTGAGTGTTGGTGCCCTGATGATAAAGTGTAATGAATGTCCTAACTGTGCATTAGAAATCGTCTCCGTGCGCGAGGGAAAGCCGTTGGTGTAGTTGTGTAAGGCGCCATTGTAGATTCATAATGTTATTAATGTGTTACGCGGCTCGCAAGCATTTTCCGTCATTTGTAATAGTGTATTTTGTAGTTTGTACATGTGAAAGTGCTATGCATTTGGCAGTGTTTTTCGCGGTCCAGGATCGTGTAGCCTTGTTTTAATTTTTTTTGGCGGCCAATTTTCGAGTGGCAAAACTCATCCAAATCACCTTAAATCCGTGTTCCACCTCACTCCCAGACATCCTGGCTGTTCCCCCGTGCTGTGTGTAATGTTTTTTTTTGGTCCGGGGTCATGTAGCCTTGTTTTATTATTATCTTTATTATTATCTTTATTTATTAATAATTAATTTTTTGTGGCGGACATTTTTTTTCTCGCGATTTTCGAGTGTTTAAACTCTTCAAAATGGACTTCAATTTGCGTTCCACCTCACTCCCGGACGTCCGGGCTGTTCCCCTATGCTGTGTGTGATGTTTTTGTAGTATTTTTTTGTGTATTTATTGTGTTTTTATTGCTTTTTGGTTTTCGCGGTTTGGCCGTTAACCTCCTATTGTTCCTATCTCTGATTTTTTTTGCCGCTCATCGCCTTTGTGCTGCGAGTTTTAGTGCCTTAACGGTTTGCCCCACTATGCGAGGCTCGCAGGTGATGAGCTCCGCGTTAACAGCTCGCCTTGCTTCGCGAAGCTCGCAGCGATGAGCGCCTTTGGCGCTCATCTCTTAAGTGCTCAGCGTTAATGGCTCGTCTTGCTTTGCGAGGCTCACAGCGATGAGTGCCTTCGGCGCTCATCGTCTAAGTGCTCCGCATTAACGACACGCCTCGCTTCTCGAGGCTTGCAAGCAATGAGCGCATTTGGCGCTCATCGCCTTACTTGTACGCACCATGCAAAGCATGACGATGTCCCGTAGTTTGACAACTATTATATGTGATAAAGATTTCCTTTAATAATATATAACCAGCATAATGAACATGAAAGAAATTTAAAATAAACAGGAACCCTACATATAATTATAATGATTGTGTTGGAAAAAATATCCATTCAACCCCCTCTCACCAGGCAGACACAACAAATAAGGAGTTGAAATAAAGGATGTCAAACAAGGTTTCTTTATTGGATACAAGCTTGGAGAACACAGTGAAGCTTTCCTCACGCAAGTAGACAACAAAGTGGTCCGATTTACTGTGCTTAATATGATAACAGGCTATTCTTGCTTGTAAATGTCTAGAAATATCAAAATGTCAGCTAACAGTTGTTTGTAGTTGTTAGATCAGTCCACAGTTGTAATAATGGGTGACACAGTTACATAGTTACAATATAATTACAAAAAGAAGTATTTGTGATTTTCCTCTTCTATTAAAACTGTCATTTTGTTAAATTTCCTCTACAACTAAAATCCAGAAAAGTAATAATGATTAGATATAACAAATAAAAACAAAAAAAACAAATACTACATAACATAGCAAAAAGTATCTACACAGGTCCAAAAGAATAATGTCAATTAAGCAAAGGCAACATTGTCAATATAGACCAGGTGTCCTCAAACAACGGCCCGTGGGCCAGATCCGGCCCGCCAGGGTCCTGATTCAGGCCCGCCCCGCAATTGCAGAACCCGCCGTTGTCTTGTCGGCCGCTTGTGTGCTCTGGTGCTCATCCCTGACAGGCAGCTACAGTGCTCGGGAGCTCACCCCCACCCGCTCACCCCTGCCATAGGAGGGGATTTAGTGCGCAGGGGCCATAATTGGTGGCAAAACCAGCGCCATTCACATAGGGGAGTATATTTTCCACAGAAATGAATTGTATACCAGAGCGAGCAGGTATTTAATGTGCATATCTGGTGTATAAAACAGAGCAAGCAGGTATTTAATGTGCATCATCACTATTATCACTATCATTGCAAGATAACATTGCAAGGTATATTCTGGAAAAAGATCCATCGCATTTAAAATAATGAAAAAAATAAAATACGGGATGGCTTATTAGCACCTTCTTCACCTACTACTTAGCGTTGACCATTTGCGATACTGCTGAGCACTGACGATTTGCGTTACTCGTAACTACTCAGCCCTGTCGTTACTGCTGAACGCTGACAATTCTCATTACTGCTGAGCGCTGACCATTTGCATTATTACTGAGCGCTGACATTTTTTATTTTACTTTAGTCATTATTGCTGGTATCTTGGTTTTGTAGCTCTGTATTTATTGGTATTTTACTAATAGCAATTTTCAATCCCTAGAAAATCATTATGTCAAAAAAAAAAGAGGGTATTCAAAGAACAGTGGACTTATGATTACTTTTTTACGTAGTACAAAGAAAGAGCTGTTTGTCTCATATGCCAGAATTTAGTGTCTGTGTTCAAGGAATACATTTTGCGTCAAAACTACGAAACTCAACATAAAGATAAATATTATTCTTTGGTCGGACAAGTGAGAAAAGATAAAATATTAAAACTGAAAAATGGATTGACAACGCAGCAAAATATTTTTGTGAAGCTAAATCAGCTAAATATATCATCATTGCCAGCAAGTTTTCAAGTTGCCCAGCTCATATCGCGCACTGGCAGACCATTTGTAGGGGGAGAATTAGTTAAAGAATGCCTTCTTTCTGTTGCCAACGGGATGTGTTCAGAGAAGGCTGATTTATTTAGTACATTGAGTCTTTCAGGACCTACAATTACACAAAGGATTGAAGAAATTGGGGAAAATTTGACTCTGCATTTGCAAAACTCCTCAAAAAAACTTTGCTATTTTTCACTCGAACTTCTAATTTTCATTTGTGGGAGAAATTATTATTTCGAAGTCACAGAGGAGCTTGCTGCACTGTAAAGCATCAAAGAAACAACAACAAACGAGAGGATATCTATGAAAAAGTTTTCCAAACGGTGAATGATTTGGAGCTGGACAGGGCTAAACTAGCCAGTGTGACATCTGATGGTGCTCCAAGCATGGTGGGGTCTATGAAAGGAGTGGTTGCATGCATCAACAAAGAGATGTGCAAACACAACCATTCACATCCATATGTGAAAGCATTTCAAGTAAAATTAGACCTCCTCATTAAACAAGCGAAGGAGGAAAACTTCTGCCATCTCCCCACAACTCAAAACCTGTTGGCGGAAAAACCAGCAGTTGCATTCCCAAACAAACATGGGTGGATTTACTAGAAATGTTGGAAAAGGAGTTTCAAATTATATTTAAAGAGCTTCATCTCCATTGGACAGGACATATAGCTTTTCCGGAACCCATTTTCTGTTGACATTCAAATTGCTGATCCGATTTACCAAATGGAATTGGCCGAACTACAGAATTGTGACGCATTCAAATTAAGCAGCCTTACTAATTTCTATGTATTTCTGCGGCTCCCAACAGTGTCTGAGGGACAGTGAACTGGCCCCCCCATTTAAACAGTTTGAGGACCCCTGTTATAGACTGTAAATATGCCTTGTTTGTTACCATTTTGAAAGTTTTTGGGGCATTTTACTACAAAACTGTATTGCTTATGGGACTTGAAAATACAGCATATACACATCATGAACTGTCAGTTAGCAGAAGCCCTATCAGGTGAAAATTGTTGCTGCTTATTGAAGTAGACCCGGCCCCTTATGATGTGAGTTCATATGGAGGCGAAACGTGACGTAGCGCGCATGGGAGAGTTAGTCTTTAGTCTGTGTTCTACAATATTGTGCTGCAGGCTATGTAAGCATCATTTTTATTTTTGCCTATTTTAATAAAGATTTAATACTATTGTGATTGTAGTTTTTTCCCTACTGTATAACATTACTGGAGCAATGGAAAGGAGGAGAAGTTATATAAGTATGAACTAAGGACATGGATATTTCAGGAGGATTGTTTGAAATTAAAAATCAGGTTAGCTCATTATTCCTTGTTTTCTTAAGTGATTAAGATATATTACATGAAAGAAGAAGTTTTTAAGACAACAATCGGATGATGGGAAGTGCCGCTATTTCGATATTATAACTGTGTTTATAGTTGCGTTTCCAGGCTGTAGCAGTAATTGCATTTCCTCACTTTCACTTATATTTTGGCGTTATAGCACATTGTTATAAATACTTTTTTCACAAGGCGTCCACGTTATCACTAGTTTTGCCATAAATACCTGGCCCAAATGTAGGCTTTAAATCAGGCTTTCCATAAAGCGAAAATCTTCTGACACTTCTACCATTACTCCTATCTCTCCTAAATAGGTTATAACACTGCACATTAACCTACCAGCCATGGTAATCATTATACCATATTTCAGTAATGTCCACTATATCATATTTATAATTTATATTTAATAATTCTAGCTCCCCCACTTTTTTAACCACCATTAACTTCCTTAAGCTACTTCTGTCTCCCTGAGCTAGCACTTGGCAATGGATGTCCTTGTCCTAAAATTGCTCCCTATATCCAAAAAAACTTTGTCAGTGGTACCAATATGGACTAAGAATTCTGTCTCATTTCCAGCCACTCCCAGTAATTTATCAATTTGATCCACAACATGTCACAACATGAGCACGTGGGAGACAGCAAACTGTTTGGCTAATAGGATCTTGGGAATGGATAAGCCTGCCTACTTTCTTAATAATTATTTCCCTACAACCAAAACTAGTTTGTTACTGTAACACATAGCTTTGTAACTGCTGCTCCTCCTCCTTCATCTATTGAAATCAGTGGCCATCCATAATACAAACGGGAACAGATCCTCAGCTTTAGAAGATGCAGAGTTCGCTCTGAGTATCTAATCTTTTTGAAGAGATAAGAGCCAGAAAAGATGTTCATCTCCCTGCATTGGTTTGCTGATTCCATGAAAGCCCCCCCCCCCACCCATCCTACCCATGCATGCCCAATGGTGTCTTCTAGAGGAAGTCTAGTGTAAGGATCTGCCATATTACGCACAATACCCCAACTATCTTATGTCATATCTGGGCAACCTGTATGTATTGATGTTTCATTCTGGAGACGTCTACAGTGCTTGTAATTTTGAGTACATAATACAAGAGGGAGAGAAGCATGAACGCTCAAGATTGACACAAGGATCGTTAATGGATGGCATAACTAACCCTGGATATGTTCAAGTGTTCCAAGCTGCCTATTGATAGGGCTTGGTCTATAGTCTCTACTTAAGACCATGTAGTCTATGTTCGAAGGGGCAAATACCATCTTTAAAATAGACAGAGCATAAAGTGAAGATTGATGTCTTACTGAACTGATGCAATGGGAGAGAGACAAGATCACATTTCTAGACATAATGGGTCAAGCCGTTAGATCCGAAGAAGAGGATAATAAGCATCATGTGAGATATGACCATATCAGGTGAGGTATGGAGGGGAGGTGAAATATGAGTGCAAGTATGCACATGTGAGGTTATTCTAATGAACGACGTACACTAGAAGATGGCCATGCACATATTTGTTGTTTTAAAAAATGTGGAGAGGCAAAGTTAGTAGACAAAAAACATTAGAACTGGGTTAGGAGGTGGATATATGGTTTGTGATGAGAGCATTTTAGATTTGTTGAAGTTTGGAGGAAGTATGCATAGGATGGCCAGGGAGAATTTGAGTTGTTGCAGTCTAGCTGGATGAATATGAGAGAGTGATTCAGAAGTTAGGTTGTAGTGGCATGGGGGTAGGAGACCAAAAATATCTGGGGGGATAAGGTTTAAAAAGACAACAATTACATTTTCAATTTTTAGAGACCTCCCTGTCGTGTAAATCAGCTTAATGAAAAAGTATTTGGAGAAGAGGGCAAAAAGGATAAAAAATAAAATAAACAAATAAAATATATGGTTGAGTAAGTTTGGGTTATTTTATTACATACATAAATATTGTACTTATAAAACATAAAAAAATGGTTATCTGCTTAATACTAAAAAGTCAATTATTTATCATAAAACATATGTAGAACCTCTTTTTAATGTATGTATTATGGCAGATTATTTATACATTTGTGAGCTTTAACTAAAAAAAAGTTTTACAGAAAATTTACTTTTTTTAGTATTAAGTAGTGGTAGAGTCAGTCACAGTTAAGGAAGTGAGGAATGCCTGGGATAAGTTTAAACCCTCTTTAAGGATTAATAAGCTAGATTTTTTTTGTTGATAGAATGGACACGCTAGATCTGCCTTTTTAGTTATTATCTGTCATCAAATCATTGTTTCTATATTTATGGCGCTCCCTGCAGCCTAAATCCTGCGCAGTCAACGGCTCTCTCACTTAGCAATGCTTGCAAAGCGTGACAAACCCGCAAACGTGACCAACGTTACTTGGTTCACAACTATATATATATATATCCGTTGCTATGTCTAAAACTGTGAAACACAGTAAGCATATGCTTTAAAGTAGCCATGTTAAAAAAGGTTTGGATTGACAGAGTGATGGTTGAGTATATATATATAGCTAGTTAGTAAATAAAAAGTACATTTGGGCTCACATTGGTATGTCAAAGATGTTAAAAGACTACTTCCTTCTCAGAATTCCAAGAAATACAGTTATTGCCCTGCATTCTGGGAACCTAGGCTGAGACATGCAAATGTACCCACAAAGGCTTTGCTCTTTAATCCAATGCCATTTCAAACATGGCTACTTTTAGGCATATGCCTGTTGTATTAAACTACTTTAAGTAAAGCCCAGAATGGATTATATACAATACAGGAAACCTACCCATGGACAGCTGTTTTGAGATTACTGCCTATCATCAGCATGGGGCCGGTACCTATCTTGTGTAGTAGATTTTTGTTTACCACAACAATAAATTTATGGCAGACAAAAGAGCGATAGCATCCTCCACCCTTCAGTATATAAATAGTACATTTATGTTCACATTTAAACTCTAAAATAAGTTAATAGACTTATTTCCGGCTCAGAATTCCAAGAAATACAGTTATTACACTGCATTCTGGGAACCTGGGCAGGGACATGCAAATGTGCCCACAAAGGCTTCGCTCTTTTACCCTATACTATTTCAAACATGGCTCCTTTTAGGCATACGCCTGCTGTATTATGCGGCTTTAAGAAAAGCATATATATATTTATATATATATATATATATATATATATATATATATATATATATATATATATATATATATAAATGTTATATATAAATTCACATCTATAAAAAAACACAGAAATAAGTATGCCAAATAAGTTTATTGGACATGGTGTATCCAAGGGACAGTTCCAAGGTCATTATTAGGTGAGCAATCTCAGGCTCGCCCAGTCACTGAATTATACTGATCTGATACACACTCCTCTGTCACTCATACAACAGCCTTAAAAATAACAAACACGACTTCCGGCACGCCCATCAGCAGCCACGTCATTCAATGACAATACATGCAAATACAGCAAAGAGGCGGGGTCAGAAAGCATAACCGCGCCTTCATCTTTTTTGAAAAAAGCTCAGCGATTGGTCCGAAACCGCAGCCAATCAAATCTCTTCTTTGACACATTGAATCCCCACCTATTATGCCCATGACTCTCAGCGCAGCTCTTGCGTCGCGTATGTTCATTGGCTGTTCTTTCTTAAGCCCCGCCTCACGCAGTAAATCGGCTCAATCAGATTCTTTGTTTGGGTTCTGCGGGGCGTGGCTTGCGTTGGCAGGCTGGCTTGGCGCGGGTTGTTGTCAGATGAGGACGCGGGTACAGGAAGGGACGTTGTATACCGGGCATAGCGCGAGCTGGAGACCGGGCCCGGGGCTTATATTACTTATTCCTCACTTCTAGGTCTCAATCCTGGTTTAGACTGTGTTATTCCACTATACCCAATCTGTAGAGTTGTATTTGAGGCCTCCAGCTGCAGGCTTTTGGTTCCCCTTTATCAGGAGGAGTGGGGGAGCCAGACAGGCCGACCCACCCACCCTTACTTACCACATGCATCAGGTAAGGGATCCCTGTCACTGATACTAATATAGGTGGGGTATTGTCTTGGTGGCAACTAAATAAATAGGCCCTATACACATATATATAGTTGTGTGTATGTATATATATATTATTGTGTGTATATATATATATATATATATATATATATATATATATATATAAATATATAATTTATTACTGTATGTGCAGGATCTGTGCCATATAGCACAATGATAATTATACAATGTAATAACATATTACATACTGATCTATACATGTATGTAGCTGTCATGTGTCACTCATTAAGGATTCAGTAGAGCATCTAGGCGTTGTCATTAAATGGTAACATATGATGTCATCATTTAAAGGAAAAGGATTATATTTAATGATACCTGGCACACCTTATATGCACCCCCTCTACTTATTCATCATATCGTGCATGCAATAACAAGGGATTCCTTCTGATAAATACCACTATCCTTATATCATGGTGCATATTGCAGGATTGGATGTAATAAAGAGAGGAAACAGGTGCATGTGTATTTGGGTGATAGTTGGCAGCAGCTGCTGCTATTTGGTGACTGTGCCACCCTAACAGGTGTTGGTAGCCCAAATGTTTGTCTCTTCTGCATCCACTGTCTTTGCAATCTAATGCTGCTCTTTTATACTATATCCATGATCATGATCTCAATATGCTAAGGAAAGTTGTGCAATGCAATCAGGTTATTGCATCTTGTTAGTATATAAATCTGCAAAACAACATGGGCATCACCAATAAATCACCCTTTCATTGGTAAACTTTTGCAAAAAAACCCCAATGCATTTATGCTATAATTAAATGCATGAAAAGTTGTTTACATTGCATGACCTGTGCCCATAATCCTTGTAGACATGCTGCAAAATAATATGCAAATCTGCAATTTAATGCACTTATTTAATACTTTAATTTGGGTGCATGGTCTCTATACTATGGCATTGTGTTTTGGGGTAACCCAATCTATATTGCAACAATGTTTCTGTTTATGGAAATTGCATAATGAATTTTCAATTTAAGTATAATTGGTAACAGTTTCTAATGCATATAGATACTATGATATAATATATTAGTTTGAGGGGTATTTTGCTAATTTATGTTTCTTTTTTGCTTTGGTGGCTTTCTGAAACTGATCTATTTGTAATGCAAAATGTGTTTTTATAGAGATCTGTTTGGACAAATATATGAAGTATTTATGACACTGGGTGTTTAGGGATGTTTTTTTCAGTTGTGATCATATTTTAGTAATTTATATAATTGTGTCATATTTAATTTGAAATGGTGCAAAGCTGATGACGTAGCAAGCAAAGTTCAGCTCTAGACAAACCCCAACGCCCTATAGGTAGCCAAAATTTGGCAGCGTCCTGTATGGAGTAGGAAAGCCGCACATGGGAAGTGGGTACGGGGTCTGGAAGGTGAGGGTCTTGGCTTTGATTTGCACCCTGCAGGATGTTTGTACGACCCCCCGATCTG
This sequence comes from Discoglossus pictus, assembly GCA_027410445.1. NCBI lineage: Eukaryota > Metazoa > Chordata > Amphibia > Anura > Alytidae > Discoglossus > Discoglossus pictus. Next base: position 80,562,946 of record CM050172.1, read on the forward strand.
GAGTTATAGGGAGTTGAGTGAGGGGTCCCCCCTTTTTGTGGATGCAGAGTGCGTTTGGTGTAAACGAGTCTCCAGCCCCAGCAAGAGACGAGCAAGGAGACAAGGGCGCAGAGCTGGGTTGTATGAGCGATCCCGACAATATGAGCGATCCCGGGCGATCCAAGGCTCGGGAAAGCACGGATCCATGGTGAGGAGGAAGAGGACACCCCAGGGGTGCGAGGGACACCCGAATGGGTAGGGATCGGCCGCCCCAAAGCACTTTTAGAGGGCTCTGTAGGGCGGGCGAGCTCAGGCAGCCAGCCGCCTCGCTCATAATCATGTCGGGCTTCTTGCTCAGAACAGCAACAACAAAACAGCTCCAGATCTTCCGCTTTACTGATCACACAGACACCCCCAGACCCGGGGCTCCTGCCCTGGGACCCCTACACCCCACAGGGAGCCCGATCCCCTGCACTTTAGAGGGGGATCCAGCCCAGGTTGTGCAGTCGGGACACTACAGGAGGATTTGTCACTAACAATGGCGGCCATGTTGTTAGGGATTTCTCTGTCTCTTTCTCTGTAACTTATTTTTCTCCTCAATATCAGGTATTTTTTAGGGTTTTTAAGAGTTTGACCCCCTTTTCTAAACTTGTTTTTGATTTCTCAACCGTGTCCCTTTCTGATTATTTGCCTTAGGATGACAGTGAAGCTAAGGAATGGAGAAGAAAGACTGAAGAAGCCAGGCAAGAGAGCACCAGAAACTGAAGAGGAGGAAGAGGCAGCAGGAGAAGTGGAAGATCAAGGCATCAAAGGGGGAGATCAACCCCTAGTAGAGACTACTGAAACAGACCCCCAAGATGTCCAGACCCCCAGCCAGCCATCCCAAGCCCAACAGGACCAGCATCATTTTCTAAGGTCCAGTGTGAGGCCACACAGCAAGCGGCTGAGAAAAGACTCCTGTAGCAATGGAGCTGGCACCAGTGCAAAAAGCAAAGGTATCATAACAATTTAACAGCACCCACCACAAATATTTTTTGGGGGGCCCTGCTAAGCAATACATGTCCACCTACTGTTTTGCATTTGGTGATTTTTATTTTAAGAGCGAATATTAAAATATTTTCTAGTGTCCTAGCCCTGCATGTGCTATGGCACAAGTTCACCATGCATTCGGAGTAGCTCTCCATTATCGCTTATTAATGGGGGGCAAAAAATTAAATACATTTAAAATATTATTTTTAGGACTTTTGACATTTTTTATTTTGTTCTTAGCAAATAAATAGTCATTAGGTGTTTGTTTTAATCATATATGAAGTCTGCATAGGGATGCAGGGAGTAATACTTGGTACATGGGGTGTTGGCATTTTAAGGATACATTTTTAAATCAGAGGTATTCTGTGCTAAGAATTATGGATCCAACAGAGAAACATAATTAGGGTATTTTTATTTCAGTACAACTGTCAGAGACTACTTTTAAAAGCGTTTGGCACATAATGCTTAGCTAGGACACCTAGTGCAGCAGCATCTGTGCTCCTAAATTGCTAATTTAGCATGGTTGTGTGTGTTTTGATTATAGATAAATACACACATATATATATATATATATATATATATATATATATATATATATATATATATATATATATATACACACACATATATACGTGCGTGTGTGTGAGATTATTTTATTTTTTTCATATTTAGCTGTGCATAAATGTATTTGAAACTTAAGTGCCAGCTTAGTTAAGGGACCGGCTATGGATTATATATAGAAGTTTGTAGCGAGCAGTAAAATGTTAGCAGCCGTTGCTCCCGGGATTTGTGAAACCCTGATCACAACATTCATAACTTCAAAGGACCACTGGATTCCTACATTTAAATTTAGTAATTATTAATCCATATACAGTAGAATTCCAGTTATCCGGCACACTACTAACCAGGACTCTCAAGCAACCGGCACCAATTCCCCAAATTCAAAAAAACTCCCGCTAAACCGGCATAACCGGCAGTTCGAGACTGCAAAAAAAAATGCTAACTGTTTTTCCTAATTGTTTCCTTGGACCCTAAATGGCTTGGTTTAGGTGCTAATGCCTTTTTTAAAGGCGTTTTTTGGGGGTTTTACCTGCAACTACAGTTATCCGGCAATAGGGAGTCCCCGTGGGTGCCGGATAACAGGGGTTTTACTGTATATAGATTAACAATGAGCATTGCAGTATATTGTGATACGTTTTGTATTGGAAAAAACACCTTTACAAGTAAGGCGTTTGATCAATGCAAAATCTATCGCAATACACTGGAAAATAGATAAAATTATTTTTACAATATAAACCAAAAAAAGTCTCTAATTTTTATTATGTCACATACAATTATGATGCAGTGGAGACTGCCATTTTGAGTTCGGATGATTGAGGTGGGAGGACAATTGAATGCAGAGGAAGCTTCTATCTGCATAATGGGAATGTTGCAGCAAAGAGTGAGAATACTTTCATCTGATTAAAATGGAACATTGCAGTAGAAAATAGCTGCATTATTTATTTATTTTACATACATACATACACTATCCCCTTCTGGGTCGCTACTTTTTTGAGGTGAAGGAGCCTGTGTACTCCAATGAAGCTGTGAGCTGTACCATGTAGAGTAACCCAAGATGGGCAGTCATAGCAGAGAGGTCAGACAAATCACGGTCCACTGGAGAAGGAATTGGCAACCCGTTCCAGTATCTTTGCCATGAAAACCTTACGAATAAGCCCAGCCAGAGGCATAGATATATGTGCCTGGCGTGCTGCAGTCCATAGGGTCACCATGAGTCGGACACAACTGAAGGACCGAACAACAATATAACTACACTACAGCTTTATTTATCAACCAATGCTACATGATACATTTGAAGCAAGTTACAAACCATATTTATCCCCGTAACTATTTACATTATCTACAAAGAATCTTGTGTTAAAAACACGTCTCCTTAGACAAGTTTTAAAGAAAACTGCAAACCAAATTCATCCGGTGTCTATACATGATTAGGCAATAGAAGTTGTATAAGATGAATAATTAATAATTTATGTAACGGCAATTAAGCTTTCACAGATTGTTTGTTTAAAGTGCCCTGTAACACACATAATTGAGGTGGAGCTGTAATCCTTGCCGTTTCTTAAAAGTATACAGACGTTTTCTAGATTTTATTTGTTGTTGTGTCCGACTCCCCGTGAGCTCATGGACTGTAATACATCAGGCACATCTTTATGTCCATGGTTATGCTGGTCCACTTGGTATTCATGGTGGTCTACCATCCAAGTACTGACCAGGCCCAACCCTGCTTGGGTTCAGAGTGGTGTGACCTCTTGGTTCCCTGCCCTGGAATCAAACCCAGGTCACAGCGGTGAAAGCACCAAATCCTAACCACTGGACCACTAGGGAAATATTCTAGATTTTACTATGTATATTATAAATCTGTGTTCCTATTTACTTTTACATGCTTTATTTTATTAAGAGGTTTTTATAAGCTCTGTTTTTGATGCCTTAAATCAAACTATAGTCCCTGTATGGGTTGTGCCCAGTGCAGCATATGTAGACACAGACTCTGTAGGGCTGGATGTGCCGTGTAGTATCCTAGCCTATCAGGTTCACATCTCAGCAGCTTGTAGCTGAGATTGTCATTGATAGGCTAGGACACTACACTTTACAGTCAGTATAGCGGTGTCTATGTCTTCGTGATCGGCTAGTATGAGACACTGCACATCCAGACCTACAGAGTCTGTCTCTGCATACACTGCAGTGGGCAGACCCATGCATGGACTATTAGTTGATTTAAGGCAGTAAAACCAGAGCTTTTAAGCACTATTTAATAAAATAAAGTACAGCTATACCCATTTAGCGCGTTATATATGTTCCTGCATGCAGAAGCGCTTGGCGAAACAGTGCTAAATGGGGCATTATATCGGCATAGCTCTAAACAGCGATATGGCGAAAAAAGCGTTCTAAACAGAGATTTAAATGCCCACAGCGCAATATCGCAAGATTTAGCGCTGTTTGGGGTCTGGCCTCGGGGCACAGCGCTATTGCGATGCGCCGGGTAGCGTTCTGCGGGGTATTACTGTACATAAAAGTCAATGGATACAGGTATATTATATTATATACCTAATACAATTCAGGAACCTTTCATATACATTTAAAATTAAAGCCAATGCTACTGATCTGACCATACTTGGTATAAACCCCATATATTCAAAATTCTGTTGTTTTATATGATTTTTCACTTACCGTATTCATTTTCTAATAGTTTGAATTATCAGGCAGCAAAGTTTTTCTGAAAAATGCAACTTCCAGGAGTGTTGTGAAATTATATTTTGTCACAAGGCATTAAAACGGAGAAAACTATAATTTTATTAGGCATAGTTTACACACCAGTGCTATACATACTTCAATAGTTACTTTATTGATCTTTTTTTTTAAATATATTTAGAAAGGATTTCAAACTATTTTGCATTTTTTAACCTATATTAAGGAAGTGGAGGCAAACAAGATGGAGGAATAGGGAAATCCTTGTTTTCCCAGTTGCTGTGTTTATTTTCTTACCTTAAATATATTTATTTTACATTGAGAGTTTTTGGTAAGTACACCTCATTTAGCTCATCTGCCTTATTTAATATGCAAATGTAATATTCACATGGAAAAGCTAAACACGATGTGGCCACAAGATGGCTGCCAGGATAAGTTTAGGTCTGGTGACTACGAGAAGCTGAGAGGTCACTGTGGCATCAGATTATATTCATATATGGATTGTTTTTTTTTTTTGTTTTTTTTGGTTTATAGTTGACTGAAAAGAATATGCTAAAATATACATTCCAAGCATAAAATACAATTTTAGGATGTTACGTTTTTTTTTGTTGTTTTTTTTTAAATTCTAGACATGGATATAAATCAGTTTTTCTAGTGATCTATATCCAGCTTTGCTTTTAGATAACCAAACACTTGCATATGTCATGCATCAAAACATTTGTTTAGAGTAAAACAAATATGCATTTCTGATTTCTGATGTAAACAGCTACAAATGAACGTGCTGTCCCGTAATCTTGCAAAATGATTTAAATACACCAGTATATGACATATTATAATTGTCGTCGGCGCTCATCGCATGGCTCTCAATAGGCGCCTTTTGAGAGCTTTTAGGGAACTTTTAGGGGCCTCGCGATTAGTGTTACTGCCTTGGTGTAAGTGTTCGCGAGGCTCACAAAGAGCGACCAACATCGTAAGCGTTACAAACAACCACGGAGATCTCTATCTATCTATCTATATATATATATATATATATATATATATATATATATATATATATATATATATATATATATACATGCGCCTCCAACTTTAAATCGTGACCTCTTGTTCTTGCGCTGCTCTTTCTGGGGAAAATGTCTTTCCTGATCTTTATTAAACAATTTTGATATCTATGAGGGTTTCTATCATACCCACTCTCCATTTTGTTCTCTAAACTATGTAAAAGTTATGATGCCTTTATTATATTTTATTTTTGTACCATGCATTATTTTAGTGACCATCCTTTTGAATTATTTCTAAATTATTGATCTCATTTTGGAGATCCAGTATATAGAATAGACAAAATAAAGGAGTCTGATTTTGTAGGATTTATTAAATCATTCTTGATATCTATTCTTTATAGTTTCACCCTATCTGCTTAATAGTACGTCCTTGAAACATTTCTTCTGATCTTGCCACTTTTCAGTTGAAATTTTATTTTTTCTTCCTGTTATCCTGGTGAGCATAACCCTCTTTTGTCTTGAGATATAATAAAATATTAGTTGAATATCCGAATACTTGGATACACAGGATATTTGTGGTTTTGACACTTAGGTTACCAACATTCTCATTGTGTAATGGGTGACCACTATGATTTAACTCTCATTTTCAGAAGAGGGTCTGCAAAAGAGTGGTGTTAATTTTCCAATCCTGGAAATTTGTCTAAAACCTCAGACTAAATATAAAAGAACTAGCGACTTGCCTGTCAAAAATGACGGGGCAATAAAATTGTAAGGCAGGGAATGCTGTTTGGGCCAGACATTAATTTTGTTGGTGGTCCGAGATCCTTCGGCGCTCATTGCGAGGCTGTTGGTTGTTGTATTTTTTTTCTCATAGGCGCTTTTGCTGTTATTGTTTTGTCGGCGGTGATCTGCTTTTTGCGCTTATTGCAAGGCTTTGTGTGCTATGAGCATCGTTGGCGCTCGTGAGTCGCGCGGTGAATGGGTTTTGTGTTGAGTTTTTTTTGTGTATTTATTTTGTATGCTAATGTAATAATACATTAATAAATTAATATACTTTACCTATTTGGAAGTAATATATGCAGGAAGCATTGTGCTGAAGAGCTGGCAATCTGTTTTGATGTTCCTGCAGCATACATTGTAGGTTTGCACTGTTGTGGAGCTGAGGTGTAAGTGTCAGCAATGTGTGTAGTGTAAATAGGCTGCGTGCGCGAGGGAAAGCCGTTAGGGTAGCTGTGTACTTCCGCATTGTGTAAGTTATGGCGCTGAATGTGTATGTGGTACGCGGGTGTGGATGATGTAGCGTCCTTGCTAATGGTGTATCTTGTACCTCGTCCGGCTTTTTTAAAAATCCGTATGTGCTTGGTGGTGTTTTGCGACGTTGGGGTCCTTTAGCCTTGTTGTTTTTTTTTTTTTCGGCGGCCATTTTTTCTCTCGCTTAGGGGATTTTCGTGTGTCTAAACTCAGGAATTTGGACTTAAATTGAGGTGTAACTTCACTTGCAGAGGTCCTGGGTGCCCCCCCCCCCCCCTGTGGGTAAGCTTTTTATGTATTTTTGTGTGTGCATTTATTGTGTTTTTAATGTTTTCAGGTGCAGGCGGTTTAACCGTTAAGGTTGTATTTTTGTGAGGTCGTAATGTTTTTTTATGCTAAGTCCGTAAATTTTCCATTTTAAGTCCAGTGGTTCGTATTTTTTTGGGTAAGTCCGTATATAGTGATTGCGTGTTAGATCTATTTTGCTAAAGTGCCTCTTGTGAGGCGTCGTAGAGCCTCCACCTCCGCAAATGCGTCCCCTCGCTTCGTGAGGGTCTGCATTTGCGACCTGCAATGAGCCTTCGGGTCATTGCAGCCGACATTGAAGCCTCCACCTTCCGCAAATGCGTCCCCTTGCTTTGCAAGGGTCCGCATTTGTGGACCAAACTGCGTCCCTCGATTTGCGAGGGACGCAGTTCTTGCGAGCTCACAAAGCGTGACGACAATTCGTAGTTTGACAACTATTACATGGGATAAACTGTGTAGGACATGGTTATACTTGGTAGGGCAACTAATTCTGCATGCTTTTTTGTGTATATTTACAAGTTCCAAGGTATGTTGGCTATTTCTCATTTCTTTCCACATAGAGAAGTGCAAAGCACTATGAGTGGTACTATATTGACAGCACTACTTCTCACAAGGTGCTGCAGACTAATAGTTGAATACATCCCAAATCCATGTGTCCATTTACCGTAAATGAATGCAGTTTCTTTGACCTGACTATTCTAGGATCCTTTTACGCAAGTGACTTTGGGTGGTGTTGGTGTGATGTACAGCTGTATATTCGCCCACCTAGCTCTTACACATGATAATTCAGTTTCTAGTCTCTGATTCATTCTCATTGTGGCAGGCTATGAGGAGGAGGAAGATGCTGGAGCTGCTTCTTTGTTCATACAATGTAGGCTCCACAGTCTATAAATATACACTGACTTCATCCTGCAGTCCCACTGCTGCTTTGCTTCAGAACAACTTAATAGTACACTAGGGAGCTGTCCTCCTGATCACTACTTATCTAACAGTTGACTTGGCTAGTACCTATACTGATCCCACATTCATAAATATAGCATGCAGTACAAAGTATGTGCCAATGTGGATAGTTCTGTCAGTAACAATGTCCACTCGCATTGTGATTTTGGGTCTGTGCCTAAGGTGCTTGCATAAGATATCCACAGAACCTACGAGTCCAAAATGTTGCTTATGTTTATTCCACATGTCTGAAATAAGCTGGACTTTATTCAGTTGTTGAGTGCTGTAAGGAATCTTTTTGTGTGGTAGATCACAGTAGGGGTTAAAGCATGTAACATATTTTTACTACATTTTATACCTTTGTGTCGGGTGGACAAAATATGTATAGAAAAAATGTACACGCAAGCCCCAGAAGACAGTTTCAGGAGCTCTGGAAGCCATGATTGATAATTTTTTTTTTTTTTTTTTGCTGAATATACTGAATTCTTAGATATTTTTCACAGTTGATGGTCACTACATTTTTGATTGTTTGTTAAGCATGGTTCTCAAAGATACTCCATTATAATGGCCCTGAGTAGTGCTATGATGGCACATTTTTGAGGGCCATCAAAGGAGACCAGAATAAAAGATAACCTTTTGGTCTATTATTGCATTTTGGAGACAGCTATACATAGAACTACTTCTTACTGGTATTATGACTCCCCTGTACAATAGTTTTTTTTGTTTTTTTTTCCCTAACCTTCTGTCTTTTGTATTTTTAGGACTAGACAATGCTACACCATCTTCTCCCAGTTGCTCCACCACTATAGCTCAAAATGCCCCTAAAGCCTCTGGTCGAAACCTTGGTCCTCCAACTGCAGAAAAGGAGGAGGGCAGCAAGAAGAAAGTTCGGAGACAATGGGAGTCCTGGAGCACAGAGGATAAGAACACATTCTTTGAGGCTCTATATGAGGTGAGTTTTATACTGCTTGGGTTCTATGTCCTCACTCAGACTTTGTGTATGGTCTTTAGAGCGAAGACGCTTGCTGAGGTCACTGGGATACCAAGTTTCTGATGTGCACTGAGATTGTTGTCAATTTATGAAGTTTTGCATTGATGATATAATAAGGAATGTAAATGTTTAGTTTACAAAATTTTGTTGAAACTTCACCCAATCCCTTCTCTGCCTTAGCATGGGAAAGACTTTGAAGCCATCCGGAACAATATTGCCTTGAAGTACAAGAAGAAGGCCAAGCCGGCCAGTATGGTGAAGAACAAAGAGCAAGTACGGCACTTCTACTACAGGACGTGGCACAAAATCTCCAAATATATTGACTTCAACAATGGTGAGAGACAGCTCTTTATGAGCCTGTATGAGTTATTCTCTCTTTTTTTTTTTTTTCCTTCATTGTTAAATGATTCTACAATGTCTGTCCTGGGAATGTATCTTCTGCAGAATCTAGGGAGGGCTGCACAAATTACTCACATCGGATTATTGTGGCTACTTTTTGCAGAACATCTCTGGTATTCGAGCAAGCAAGTTTTTTTTTTTTTTTTTTTAAAGTTGAAGTGGGACATAAGCAAAAAATGTTTCGCCTTTTTAAATCCCTGTAGACATACCTATTTTTGTTTTCTTGTTCAAGTTTTTTTTCTAATTGTAACTATTTAACTTTCTGTTTTGCAACTCTCTACGCTTCCTTGTGTTTATTTACTTATTTTTGTTTGTTTCATACTCTGGCGAAAGCGGTCTGACTCCATTTTGTTGGAATCTTCCACCCTCTTCATTGTGTTTTTGTGTAGATAATTAAAGTACCTCTCAAAGTACTATATCATTCCATCTTCATTTGTTTTATTTTAAATGTATTTGTTTCCTCCTAGTGTTTTCCCGGGGCCTCAAGAAATCATCACAGGAACTTTATGGGCTGATTTGCTATGGGGAGCTTAGGAAAAAGATTGGGGGTTGTAAGTATTTGGAAACATAATGTGTATGACATAAGAAAAACCCAATATTTTATGGCAAAATTGTGTAGTTATTGATAAACATCCATATTTAAAGATAAATATAATTAAAATAAAGTTTTCCTATTATGCTTTGTTTAAAAAAAAACACAGTGTTTTCTATAAGAAATTATTAACATTAAACTTACATTTATTAAAGGCTACACAGCTGTTTTTCAAGTGTTTTAAGAGCATGCTTTAAACATTATACAAGTTTATTTTTTTTCTGCAAAGAAAATCTAAAGCACAACCTAACATGAAATGCAGAGAGCAAACTAGCTTGTATATCTCATTGTCTGGCAAGAGCAGTTAAACATCTAAATAACATTTTATGCTCTGAGACCTATATTCGAAAAAAGAAAACCCTTTCTTTTGGTACAAAGAAAAAAAACTTTCACATCACCATGTCACATCTAATGACAATTATGTTTTTCCATTGTGTAGGTATGGATGACAAAAATGCCACGAAGTTGAATGAACTTATTCAGTTAGGGTGAGTGAATTTCTCTTTCCTGGTGTCTATAAAAGTCTCACATTGATTTAGAACTTTTTCATAACTGCCTTGACCAACAGTCACAGTCTGGGTAAATCCTCTATGGGCAACCTATTTCACTTAAAATGCCTCATGTGTGACTCTTGACTCTTTAAAGTTGCCTCATGGTGCTTTAAACCTTTTTATTTTACTCAACTTTGCTGTAGTAAAGGAATTGAGTGATGATGATCTAACGGAGTAGGTGCAGTTAGGAGTACAACTGGGTTTTAGAGTCATAAAAGGGACTGTGTATGGTTGAAGAGGACATGCATTTAAAATCCAGAGCAGTGGTTCCCAAACCTCTACTTCAGACCCACCAGGCAGGACATGATTTTGATTTAAAACTGTTTGAATACAGATGAGACGGTCTGTTGAATGCAAATTTCTCCTCCTGTGTTTGCACAGTGGTAAATTGAAATCCGGGCCTGTCTAGTGGGTCTTGAGGAGAGGTTTGAGAACCGCTGCTCCGGAGAATAGTCCTGGGTCCACATGGGAAGCGCTACATGCTTCTCAGGCTGCCTGTTACCCACCTCTGGTGTAAATTCTGAAGTTCCCCCACTAGATATTGTGCAGAATAACTTCTCAGAACCTGTTTTGTCTGAATGTTTAATTATGCCTATGTACTTGCATGCTCTCATTAGCATTATCTAATTAAAGGAAATGTTTTCAATATAGTAATGTGCGTTATGAGAACGCACTATGCTCATTAGATTTTAAGCTCAAATAAAGGGTCCTCTATTCTTTTGCACTGTGTTAATATTGTTTTTTTGCCTTTTTTTACCATTCAATAGCGCTACAGAATATGTTGGCACCTTACAAGTAAAGCAAAATATAAATAATAATAACAACAAACAGGTTAGGAATTGCGCTAAAGATAGGGAAAAATCTGTACTGTAGGTAGGTGACATTTTGTACAATTATACAATTGAGATGACTGGTACAAGTCTTATCTAAAAATTGCCTTTGCGCTTTTGAAACTCCATTTCAGAAAATAAGCATATGTGGCTTTTTTTGTAACCAGTTTTTATGATCTTTATTCAGAGCTACCACTGTGAGATACAAGGGCAGGAATCTTCGCATCAAGGCCCCCATGTGTAGAGCACTAAAAAAACTCTGTGACCCAGAGGGGAAGACAGGTAACACGAAAAGATGTCTCTCTTACTTTCTTGTCTAACTTTAAGAAATATTTTTTTTTTTTTTGCAATGGGCCTTTAAATGTTTTATTATGTAAAATAGGACGAAATGCCCCAAAGTGTTTACCAGTGTGATAATCATTCTCTGTAAGAAATGTTTGATCATGAGATTGATGTTGATAGAGCAAGTGTTAGTCTCTTTCATTTAATAACTAGGTGTGAGACTTTTGTAACCTCTTCTGGTTCACACAAGCATATCTGTGGTTGCCTAAAAGCAAATTCTGCACCTACAATGCTGATGTACTTTGCATGCAGTGAGAGTTCCTGAAGAGCCATTGTCTATCTTATACTGTTAATGTGATACAGAAGATTTTATTATTTCACTCATGTCTCCAGGTCTAAGTGATGAGGAAGATCAAAGGCCAGTGCGGTTGCCACTTAAAGTGCCAGTAGAACTTCAGCCTCGAAACAACCAGGCTTGGGCTCGAGTTCAAAGTTTGGCACAGAACCCACGACTCAGGTACAAGAATGTGGAGACAGAGTATCTTTCAGGATATAAAAAAATAGTGACACCATAGTTCCAAAAGGGATACTATGCATCCTATATTATTTTAATGAGTTTTAATTTATATTTCTTCTATAGCAGAAAAATCCCAGTGCAGCAAATCCAGGTCTGCTTTATTTGTCACTGGTATCCATTTGCCATGATCATCTGCCCTTTGTAAATAAAACTTGCTATTAATATTCCTAAGAAGTAATTGCTGACTCCAATATATTTGAAGAATGACACTTCATATTGTAAAAGTACAGAAGTGTATTTTTTTTAAGTTGAACTTAAATTTCTGTTATTTTTATTATTTTTATATTAACCAAATGCAGATACACGCCGCTTAAAGTAACCCCGTATAGAGCTGATTCACTATAAAGTTGTTTTTCCTGCCAGACCCCTTTTTCATTCTAAACCCTGCTATAATGCTGTTTTTGCCTGCAAGATCCCTTTTTACGCTCTGATTTTCTATATCATTACCCTGATATAAAGCTGTTCTTGCCTGCCGGACCCCATGTAACGCTCTTATTCGCTATTGCACTGTTTTGTTTGTTTGTTTTTTCTCCAAAGAAAGCAGAATCCAGGATGATCCAAAAGCTTCAACATCAATCATTTAAAGTTTATATTTCTGCTAATGTTCAGTTTCTGTTAGTGTTATGTTTGCTGTTTTTTTGTTGTTGTTTGTTTTTGAAGTTCATATAAAACCCAAAAAGCTTCAATTGAAATTGTGTGTTTTTTTTTTAATGAGTTCCTCCCGCTATCCCCATCTTCACCATGTTAAACTGCCCCATTTAGAGCTGTTTCACGTAGGTTCCAGGCAATAGGAATGTTATCTACAGCTTTAAATGAGGTATAGCTCTATACAATTTTTTGTTTGACTTCTTTTGCATAATATTAAGTAATTTTAATAATTCTTGTATTTTTTTTTCTCTTCAAACTTCCTTTAGTCTTGTGTTTTTTTTTTTTTTTTTTTCCACTTCTTGTTTAGTTGCATTATTGTTTTCATGCCTTTCCTCTACATTTGTTTCTCAGGATGATTGTGGAACTGCACAGGAAGGTCTCCAGTCTCATTGAATTTCTCAAGCAGAAATGGGCCTTACATGAAGTCAGAATTGTATCCTTTTTAAAACCTACAGTGTGTCAGATGTGAAAAATGTCATTTATGAAATGTTTTGTAATGCACAAACTATGTAGTTTGGGTCCTCTCTTAAATAATACAAGTGTATTGTTTTATCTAATAAATAGTCTATGCAGTTTTATAATCAAATGCAACATACTTATTATTCCAAGTTATGTGGTGGGTTTTTGTTTTTTCTCCTTGACCGCTTTTCTCAGCGGAAGACACTGGAGAATCACCAGTTGACAGATCTGGGTTCTCAGAACCCTGAGGAAGATCTTTACCTTTTCCCACCTGAGAAGGTGATGCTTTCTCCTTTACCAGGTGTAGCCAGAGTGGTTCACTCCAAGGCGTACTGCACTATACATTGGCAGGAGACTGGGAAGTGTAAACAGAGTGTTAAGGACACTCAACTGTTACCTCCTGCCCAGATTCTGGGCATTCAAAGTGGACAAGGCACGGCCAGGGTGCAGCTCAAGTGTCCCCGAGGTGGCACAGAGGGAAAGCAGGGGAACAAAGTGCAAGGAAGCACGGATGTACAGCCAGAAAGGATTCAGCACACAGAGAATGGTTCACCAGAGAATGTGGCATCTGAAGGGATTTCCCCCATTCCAGTGACTCAAGAAGAAGTCCCTGTGGAGAGCTTGGACTCTCAAACAGAGGCAGATGTAACTTGTGAGGTTTCTGGCAGCGGGCTGCCAGATATTGAAGAACTGTCACTACTAGACCCCTTACCTCGATACCTGAAGTCCTGCCAGGATCTTATTATTCCAGAGGAACAGCGTTGCACAGATAGGGCTCCGATAAGCTTACCTAAATCTCCAGACACTGTCCCTGCAGCTTCTGGGGAACATTCTCTAAGCCAAGAGCCAGCAGAATTGCAGACTGGAAATGGCCAACCAAATAATTGCACTACAGAGCCACCGGCAATGGACCCTCAGGAAAAAGAGCAGTGTAGCTCTTCCAAGGCCCAGCGTGATGACTCTAACCAGCTAAGTGAGCAATTGCGCACAGAGGGCTGGAACCAACGGACATCTGAAAATTTAACTCTGGCTGAGGTCTATCTCATGCTGGGGAAGCCAAGCAAGCTACAGCTGGAATATGACTGGTTGTCACCATCCAGCCAAGATGATTCAAGCTCCTCTTTGTGTCACAAGCAGAGGCTTCTGAGCTGCCTGTTACGGCTCATCTCTATGGAAGTCAACCCAAAAACTGTAAGTGATTGGGATCAATTTTACTTTAATGACTATCCTAACATAATATATAATTCACAAAAAAATCTATGATTTGTAGACTAGAGGTATAATAAATGATTCTTCTCATATGGATCATTGACATTGTAGAACTTACAGAGCTTCCCAAACTGATCTGTGGCCACAACATGTCCATGGTTTTTATTTTGTGGTGTTATACTAGACATATCTAATGTTCATCCAGTAATCTCCAAGTCTCACCAGTAGATACATCTAACATCATGTGAAAATAACAAACATTATGCTGTTGTTGTTATTATTACTTAACGAAAAGTATAAGCCAAAATTAAGTGGACCTGATAATTTGGTAATCGGTCGAACCCCCTTTAGCATTAATAACTTGAAGTAAATGCTTACTGTTAGAGCTCATCAATCTCTCTGACCTGAGATGAATCTTGCCCTCTCCTCCTTGCAAAACCGCTTCAATGTTGTGATGTTTGAAAGCTTTCGTTTATGCACCGTTCTCTTCAGTTCTTGTCACAGCACCTAAATGGCTTTGGTGTCTTAACTTTGACTTGGCCATTCTTTTCTTTCTCAGACATTCCGTCTTAGATTTATTGTTGAATTCAATCATTATACGGTTTCACGTGCCACTTTGTGATGAGCTTTAGTTGTTGTACAGAATGCACTGGCATAGATGGCAATGTATGTTTGGCATACATTTAAAGTCTGATAACTCCCACGTTCTCAACTATTCAGAGGACTTTTTTTCAGAAGTCTTATAGTTCATTTAGGGACTACTTTGGGACCATTTTGGGGAGAAGGAAGTTTTCTCTTATTACCCTTCCTGGAAAGTTGTACTTTCCTCTTGGTAGTTTCATAAACACTGTTTACCCTGTTTTTTAAATGCCTGTAAAAATCTGCATCTGGCTTTTTGGAGTTCTTTGTGAAATATAGCAACAGGTTGTGAGCCCCACGTGTAAATTTCTCTTTTCTCAATTCACTATGGAATTGTGGAATCCAGATTGTTTGGAAATGGGACACGGTTGGGTTTTGCCCAAGGCATTGTGTTACCACAAATCTGAATGCTCCAACCGAACGGGTCAAATTTATGGTTTTATATACAGGTGGAACCACTTCCTGATGAAGTAATAATGTGCAGTTGTTTTGCAGCACCTGACTTGAATTACCCTAACTTTATATGGAAATTGTAAGGGTATGGTTACTTTTTCATTCAAGGCTGATGACTTTTGGCTGACTTTTTTTTTTTTTTTTTTTATTAAAAGACAGAGTAACTTTGGAATATTCTGTTAGTCAAACAAAGTAAGATTTATCTATTCGTTGGACTTTTTTGACTAGCGTTGGTAAAAGTCAGATACATTTCAATATGTTAACTATAGAATAATAAAGGGGTGCACTTTCTTTTTCACCACGTGTGCTTGGTTACACTTATTTTATCAAATTTACAAATCTGCTTGCAATTTTGATCTCTTTGATTTTATATTGTTGTGTGAGGATGGGAGTTATTTCCTAGGCAAGGGGCAACAAAAATAGCATCCATTTACTTGTTCTATTAATTTTATGAATTTAATCAATTACATGGAGATAATATCCATAAAGCTTGCAATAGCTTCGACTAGAGTTTGTAAATTCCCAAATTACTCTGTGCCACAAAAAATAACTGAATATTTAGTGGTTTCTTCTTTTGGTTCAAAACCAACTAGATATTTCTTCCTTTACTGAATTAATTAATGTGCACTGTTCTACTAGATTGCTTGAAATTTGTTGGTTTTGTTTTTCTTTTTATGTTATGGATTATGTCTAACCTTCCTTTTTTTAATATGTAATAATAAACCTGTATATAGTTTTGACCTGTATGTGGTGGAGGGCTACTGTTGTTTAGTTGTCTTCTTTTATATTTGGGTTACACTTTGTTCAACTGCATTTGTTTAATAGAGTTTCACAACTCCCGAAACCACCTCCGTTGCTACATCTCCTCTGAAGATGGCTCCCCAGGAACAGGCATTGACACCTCCTGGCAAAGTAATCACACTGCTGTCTAGGAATCCTGACTGTTTGCGAACGCAGTCCACTTCACATATCCATCCAAACTTCTCCTCAACGTCCAGTACCTCAGGTGAGCGCATGCAACAACATCTTAAAAGGAAGGCAACACATCAAAACAAATTGACTTGATTTTGGAACAATTTAATTTGGGGTTCAAGCTATCAACTCTGTACTGGTTTGGATACAGAACCGTATGAAAATTCTCGGGGGATCGGAATATTTTCAGAAGGTTGATTGACTGTTGTCTCTGACCATAGCTGAAGAATATGCTCAAACAAATCTATCATCCGTATTAAGACATAATGTAGTTATTGTTGAATTATATATGTGCGTTCTTGAGAATGAGGTAGCTTTTCGGATGCCAGTCTTGGCTTCAACTTTTGCCTTTTCTAGGTATGTTAACGCTCTCTTATTTCATTTCTCCTATAGGTTTTAGGAACCTGCCGCGCCCATTGTTGGTTGGCAACCCCTTGGGCTCAGTAACGGGCAGCACTGATGGGGGAGTGTTTGCTGTACCCACTATGCTACCACCGAACAGCCGGCACACAAAGCTCAACAGCCCAAGCAAGGAGTCCGACATGTCAAGTCGTCAACAACTTGATGCTATTAGTGTAAGTGCATGGGCTGGGAGAGTTTTTTATTAAAATCCTTAATGTGCAGAAAATGTATTTGGGCATCTGTTCTTATGCAGTGGAAGGTGTAATGTTATATTCATCTTGTGTTAAACAAATAATACATAAAAGGCTATTTATTACATGCACTGTGGAGTAGCACCATTACTACCTGCAAGCACTCAACTTGCAGTTGATCTGACTTATGA
This sequence comes from Discoglossus pictus, assembly GCA_027410445.1. Taxonomy (NCBI): domain Eukaryota; kingdom Metazoa; phylum Chordata; class Amphibia; order Anura; family Alytidae; genus Discoglossus; species Discoglossus pictus. Next base: position 80,580,083 of record CM050172.1, read on the forward strand.
CATACGAAAGAGCCTTGGAAGCTTATACTGTTAGCTGTGTTTTTATAATTTTCAAGACTATTCAAGGCAGAAAAACTGCAAAGGAAAGTCCTACAAACCTTAATGGAACTTCCTGACTTCAAATTAATTTATAGATTATATTATTCTTTTTAAATATTTCTGAACTTTTTAAAAAGACTTCACACATTCCTTATTATAGTTCTCCTAAATGGCATAGTGTAAATATGATTTCAGTATGCATGTAATGAAAAGTTCTCCACCTTTATGAATTGATACTTGAAATGCATTAGCTGTGCAATATTCCCCAGTAACTGTGTTAAGATATATAATTCACATAATGAGCATCATATTGTGTATGGCATTTAGGTTTAGACTCTTCCCTCCCTTGTTAGTCCATACCACCCATCCAGACCATTGGTATTGATCATTTCCTCTTCTAACCCCACCTTAACCTTGCTTTACGCCTTTGCTGTCACTCTCTTACTCTTGTTTCATTCTTTGCTTGCAGTCAGACTTCTTCCTTCAGAAACCCAAGAAACCAAGAAGTCGTCACCTAAGGAAGCCCCTGGTTGTTCAGGTGAGACTGATTGAATTTAATTACATCATTCATTTCTGTTGCAGGATTAACTGTCTTTGGAAGGAATAAAATAGCCATTTTTGTTTTTCTATTGATTCAAACAAGATGTAGTGTGAAACTGAGCTTCAAACCTACATATCCTAAATAATCCATTACGTGGCATTAATATTTACACAAATTATATATCAAATAATAATAATGCATTACTATTATAGTATTTATTTTCAAAATACTTTTTTTTTGTGTGTTTTATGTAATACATGTTATGTGAATGTAGGCATAAATACAATTTTTGTTGGCTCCCTGCATTTGATTTATTGTGACAAGGCCCTTTTCTCCTCAGAGGACTCTCCTCCCTCGTCCGTCTGGCAGCTCTTCTCCCCACGTGTGTTCCTTCTCTATCCTGTCCAATTCCTCAGTAGCAGGTAATGTCATAAGAATGTCGGAATGTATCGTAATATATATATATATATATATATATATATATATATATATATATATATATATATATATATATATATATATATATAACAATATATAAATTAATAAATGTATGATTAGAGGTATAAACCTTTTTTAAAGTTGTTTTGTTTTAAAAAAATAATATATATATATATTTATATTTATTAATAAATAAATATAGAATTTTTCAGAATAATTTTGTCAAAGTTTCTAGACAAATTGAAAGTTGTACATTTATGATTCAATGTTATTTGCTCAAAACTGCTCTACTACCTTCTGTTCTGTGGCCACTACAACCAATTAAATAATTTGACCACTTTTTTGTTACTTAGAAGTGAACATCTTCAAATAGGAGGCAAAGCTTTCATTTTTATTTTTTTTCAGCGAAGGCACTATTGTTTACATCTTTCTTACCATTAACTGCACACTTCCTTGCTTCACCTCCTTCACTATGTGATTGCTCTTTCCCACCTCAATCGCCTATCTTAGCAGAAGGATACGCTCAAGGCACTGGCCTATAACCTTTGGTTCTATCTTGCAGGCCGAGGTTCTTTCCGTCCCATCCACTCCTCCCTTACCAAGGCGGCTGTTTCACGCCCTATTGTCCCAAAAGGATTGACTGCTTCAAACCCCAGCACGCTGGCTAGTAAGTATTTAATTTGGAAAAACATGGACTCCAGTCACTTAACAGAATAGGGATTCATTTATATTAATTTGTGGTGGGTGGTAGCTTCCCAAGGTTTTTTTTCTGTTGGACTGTACAGTAGAGAATAGAAGGCTGCCCCATCAGCAGAAAATGAGTGATAACATTTTGAAGTTTCAATTGTCTGCCGTATGTGTGTGTTTGTGCATATTTGTGATATGTAAACACAGTTGTTAATTTTTGGATAAAATGTAAAGTTCAATACTATTGTTGTCCCTGCAGGTGCTATTGACCTGGCTGCCAAGAGTGCAGGGATCATTCCTGGTACCTCCATACCAGTCCTGGAGACAGATGGCTTGGCAGGGATTGGCCCTCTTCCCACTGAGCGAATCCCTGGTACAGTTCAGGAAACCGCAAATGAGAACACTGTGGGAGAACCCATTCCAGTAGTAGCTGTATGTACCTATACTTTTGTTTTATATTTGCTAGTATTCTCTTTATGCTTTTTTTTTCTTTTTTTCTTTATATAAGAACATAACAAAATAAAAAGTGCTATCTTTTATTTATTTATTTATTATATTTATATATATATATATATATATATATATATATATATATATATATATATATATATATATATATATATATATATAATGGCAAATAGTAACCAGAACTTCAGAATTAGGCCAGGTGAAGCAATGTCCTGAGGTTTTTTGTGTATATATTTTTTTCTTTTGCAGAGGTTATTCTTTAAATAAAAAAGAAAACGTGTGTGTGTGTATATAGATATTGCTCTGGCTTCCTCCATCTTTTCCTCTTTTTTTTCTTTTCTCCTGTAGTCCTTTGTGTTTTCTCATGTTATGCCTTCCTCTTTCTGTAGGATCCAATTCCATTTATTGCACTTTCTTCAGCACCTGTACAAGAGCCAAGCCAACCGTTCCAGGTATAAACACTTTTCAAAACTATGTATTCTTAAAGTTTTATGTTTATATTCTTAAAGTGAACATTCAGCCACAATCTGGAAGCTTTTAGCCTTTAGATTTTGACTAATTGCATCTGCATTCAAACAGTTTGACCCTCCAATACAAAAATGTGTAGTAATTTCTCTGTAGCCAGCATAAATTGTTACAGCTGGGGTTGAATTAAGACTTCATGACTGTCACAAAACTTCTATCTTCCCGTAAAGCCTCACATAATTACATGAAAGTGCCAAGTTTTTCTGCAGTGCTATTTACAAGGGATATAGTAAATTATGAAGTGCACTTTGAAAGCATTACTTAATGGAACAAGGTGATGTTGATGGATGCTGCAGATCAGTCAGTGAGCGAATAATGGGAAAGTAAAACGGGAGAATGAGAGACATGAAATGAGCAAGATGTCTGGCCAGCAGACTGGATCGCTTAGTGGCTAACGGGAATTTTTTTAACATTCTAGAAATATTTATCTTTTAGTCTAGTTCTTGGGGCTCATACTGTTGTAAATCTGCTCACAGAAAGCATTTTATGTGATCCTATCTTTACTTTCTACAAAAGCTTCTTATCCTTTTTCATCTTTGTCTGTTTTAAATCTTTTGGTAGATAACCACCTTCTTTTTCCATTTCAGTCCTCATCCGTCCTATCGCTCACGGAAATCTCCCACAATCCCTTGCAGAACGGCCCATCCCAGACCAGCAGCACTACTTGTCTCTCTCCCCCCAATGTCTCAGCTCTGCTTGACATCTCTTTTCCGGGCCCACCTGAAGATACCCTATCACATGGGGAGCCTGCTACACACATCAGTGACTCCATCATAGAAATTGCTATTAGTTCTGGACAGTATGGTGAGTTATTTTACTTTTATTGCATTGTAGATTTATCTGGAAAGTTTTTTAAGATTAATTATTTTTATATTTTTTCCATTTAATGAGCAAAAGCATCATAAAAATAGACAAACCAATCTTTTCTCTACCCAGTATTTCTTCTTTAGTATGTGGTATACTTCTCATCCTTGAAAAAAATCCTGGGATATGACCTGTAATTTGATTAGGTGCTGACATACGTTTCTTAATGTAAACAATATGTGGTAGAACAGTGATTCTCAACAGCCAGTGCTTAAGACATTATATGCTGGTCCTCAATAGTCAGAGGGATCAGAAGAGACTAACACATTTAAATATACTACCACGTTTAGTAACACATTATTGTCACATGTAGTATCACTCTGGTTAAACATGTTCTGGATTTCAAAGGCTGTCCCTATAAGCTCTTAGAGGTAATTTGCAAGACCATGTAACAAAAAGGATGAGAACTGCTGTGGAAAGGAAGACCTATTAGGTCATGGTTCATAAAATGGGTAAAAACATTTTTTTTCTTAATTGGTTTCTTGGAGAAAAAGAGTGTTTCAGGATGGACGTCCCAAATCTAGTTGTTATGAGCCAATCCTGTTCTAGCTCACTTTTGCTACAGTTAGGTGAATGAATTATCTTTATGCCAATTGCATTGTGGGTTTTGTCTATCTTATAGAGCACACCTGGGGATTGTGCGGCCCGCTACAGTGGCCTACAAACATGTGTCCTGGACAAAAAAACACTGCCAGTTGTAAAAGGGGGCAATTAGTGAGCAGCAGTGTTGTGACTAACTGGGATGGATAGAATTCTGTAGATGCCTCTCCTGGCGCTGATAAAATAAAATAAAGCTATTAAGTTCAATCTATTAATAATTAACAACTGATCCCCATATTGCAGATCAGAGGAGATCTTAAAAGGTTGAACCGCAATTACTATGGCCCTCATTCAATTGCGATTTGGCCAATTGAATAGGGGTCTAAATAAGCACATAGCAAATTTTTTTTAAAGAAGTTTTTAGTTAGTGAAAACCTTGTTTTTAGATGTTTTATGTTATGTGCTTATTTAGAGCCCTTTTCAATTGGCCAAATCGCAATTGAATGAGGGCCTATGTAACTATGGTTCGGCCCTCCACAACATTCTCATGTGGCCCCTTTGGGAAATTAGTTGCTCACCCCTGTTTATAGAGTAATTCAAGCGTGGAGACCTTGCATGTGAGCAAGTATTAGACAGATGTTTGTTAGTGCAGCTATGATTTTTTTGATTTATGAACTTTTTTCCTTTTGTTTGGATGTGTACATTAAATGTGCAAAAGAGCACTACAGTGTTTTGTCTGAATCCAACAAGAAAGAAATGCTCTTCTGTGCTTCACAGCTTATTTATAAATGGGCATGTTTAAACAACATCAACTTCTTTTGAACATAGTTCTGGTTGTTTTTGCAGGAGAAGCCGTGCCTCTTTCCCCAGCCAAGCTGAATGAAAACTCCAAGAGTCTTCCCTCCCCCTCGTCAAGCCCCAGGCAGAACTGGATCGCTTCTCCCAACCATGACCCACAGTGGTACCCCAACGATTCCACTGACTCCTCTCTCAGCAGTTTGTTCTGTGAGTGATCTCTATACCAGATAGAACTTTCTTTTTTTTTTGTTATGCACAAAGCTTTGCGTTTTTTTCTTTTATAGACATACTTAGATTAGTTTAATATCTTGTCTCATAAACTGAGCTTTTCCAGCTGCACAAATATCACTTTTATTTATGTAAGTGTTTTTAATTCTGTTTGTCAAAAAAGGGAATAGCATATTCAGGCTGAAGGCACTCACAGTTCAGATGTATGTGGCGTACATTGAACTATAAATTGCCGGGACATTTTTTCCTAACATTTTATGACTTAATGGCTTGAAACAAGGATGACGGTGACAAATAAAATGTAATTGACATATAATATACTATTTATATTCTATTATATAACTGCTAGATTTATGCATTCCAGCTCCTGAGCTTTCACATTTTTTAAATTTTATATAGAGAAAAATAGGAAAGTCATCATCTAGGCAGCCTCAGATTGATTTCCAATCGGCCTGCTAAGCAACAAAGCATAGTGATGATATAATATTAAAAGGGCTACTTTGTCACAACTGTCTGAGCGCATATTCTGTAAAGACGTATGTATAGGGTAAATATCAGAGTGGCTATCAAAGCAGATTACTCTTTATGATGCTAGCCAATCCTAATCAAGTTCAATATTGAGCATTTAATACCTTGCAGCTACCAGCACTACCTCTTTGTCAGCTAAACTTTAAAAATTAGAATCCGCTATTTTAGGTCCCCAACGTACTCTGGTAGTGAGCCTTCTTGGACCCAAAGACCACTTACACTGCAGGAAAGTTAGCTGTTAATGGAAGTATTGAGGTGGTCACATAAGCACAAAGGCAGCATTTCTAAAAGTCAATCAGTAAGAAGGTAAAGATTGTAGCAGTATCCCAGACTTTATATGCACAGTATTGGTAACCATAACTTTTCATCCTGGGAATAACAAACCCATTTACACCCTTTGCTCTTTTAGTGGGAGATGATACTGGTAAATACAGCAAAGAGGAAAAATAGCAAAGAAGCAATACAATACAATGCTGTGTATATATAATTAACCTCAAAGTAGTAGATGTCAATTTTAAATGCAGTACTCAGTAGTACAAAACACAATAGTTCGGAGAGAGTTAATACAGATAGCAATGTCTCTGACCTGTGGTCATGTCAAAGGCAGAAGTTCATTAGGTTCAAAAGCTAAATATGGCAAGTAACATGTTATGGAAAATAGGGCCACAAAACTTAATAAACATAATAAGAGCAGGCTTAGATAAACCGTGAAATTCAGATAGATGTATAATACAGGGAGCAATGTCAAAGCCAAAGCAGCGGCCCATTCAATCCAAGAGCCAGGAAAGACAGTCCATTTAGCCACCATCTGCACCGACTACCTAATGCCTTGCTTGCAGGTTCCCACCTGAGTGAAAGTACCAGCAGGAATAGTGTAGCAATGAACTTGTTGTGGATCTGGTACTCCGATGATGAAAGGTATAGTAAAAGTCTGCACAGCCAGATGTATTGTTTGATCCAAGTTAATGTTGAGGGCTGGGGTACCTCTAGGACCCTAGAATAACAAAGCTGTGGCTGCCACTTCTGAGTGGGGGGAGCATAGGGACACTGCTGTAATGGGTAACATCCATGTGAATGACTCTGATCACAAATGAAGTTAAGAGGTGAGGCTTGCCCCTGTGTAAAATCTGCTGCATCATCATCCAGTTGATCCATATTCATGTTTGCTATTAATACTGGATCAGATTCACTGTTGATATTCTGCTACTCAATGTTTTACTCCCTGTCTGGAAAGCAGCTTGGGCTGATAGTAGAATGTTGCTTCTGTTCATCAGAGCTGACTGAAAGGGCTTCTCTTCCGATAGATATGAGTTTTGCACCAAAGCAATTGTCAGGATGACCGCTTTTATGATCTGCAGAGCTGCAGCTCATCCAGGAAAGGAGATGCTGTAAAAAATCTTTCCTCTGCCATCCTGGAAGAGATTAGCCAGGCCTCGAGTTTGACACAGACTTGTAGACCAGAATTGCCTCTATTTTTAAGAGCTATTGGTATACATCAGTTCAGGAAATTTCCTGCTCCATACTATTGCTGGATGGCTGAAATAGAAGCTGATTTTAAGCAGATTGGTCTGCCCTCCTCGAGCTCAGTGGAAACACAGCCTCCCATTTTGGCAGTCGGCGCCACCCCCATTGAAGCCTAAATATTAATGGATTTAATCATATTAAAAAAAATCATATTTTAGAAATGGGGGAATAAAAAAGCAAAATATCACAAATAGTAGTAGAAAAAAGTCAAGTGTCTTGGATTTGTATTACATTTATCTGGGAAATTGTAACATACATTTTGGGGGGGTTTAATAAAATAATCCAAGCACAATATCTATATTTTAAACTAGAAAACGAGCAAGTCAATGAGAGCTTTCTCAAACATTATTTTATGCCTGGATATGTGTTGTTTATAAAGAATATTGTAGAACCCCAAAAGGTTATGGGTTATGGAATTTTTGATGCCCTGATCAATAATAATAAAGTTCTGTTCTAAAAATAAAATGTAGTATATTTTAAAGAACTCTGGCATCTTTAAAGTGAACTAAAAACCGTAAACTTAGTAGTAAGTTTATGATTACCTTAGTGTATTTTATAGTGTGCCATCTTTAAAGACCAAAATAAAATATATACAATTAAGTGGATCAGAGCTCTCAATACTGCCTTAATATTATTCCTAGCATCAAAGAGTTTTTTTTTTTTTTATTTAGATTTGCCCACTGAGGCTGTTGCATTGTTTTCACAATGATATTAACAAAAATGTTATAGCTGAGAAACACGTTATGATATATTGGTTAAACTTTTATCTTATAGTATCATTTTATCTTATAGTATCACAGATATTCTGCTTCACATCACTTTTCACTCCTCAGTGGTGTATTCCTGGCACGCATAGGACTCCACTTTATGCAAACAACTTTTGACCCATAGATACTAATTCAGAGTAACTTGCTGTGTATTTGTTACTGACCATACTTTTTTTTTTTTTTTTTTCAGCCAGCTTTATCTCTCCAGACAAGAATAAAAAGGCCCAGCCTACAGCAACAGGGAGCACTAGTGGCACTTCCCTCCTCGGCCCCAGCCTGCTTGATGGCAGCTCCCGGGATTCCTTTGTATCACGCTCTCTGGCTGATGTTACTGAGGTGCGTATATTGGAACCAGACTTTTTAATGGAAACGTGTAGTTCCAAAGTTTAGACATTTTACATTAAAAAATTGTATGATATTTTTTATCCATTTTTTTTGTATAACTTGGGAGCACACCTTGTTAATGACCTGTTAAGTTAGTCTGTTTGTCTGTTTAGCTAGTTGTGCAAGCAGTAAATAAATACAGCTCATATAGTGCATACAAACTAATGGATCCCCTTTTTTTTTTGCAGGTGGTGGATTCTCAGCTGGTTTGTCTAATGAACGAGAACAGCATTGATTACATTTCACGTTTCAATGACCTGGCCCAAGAATTATCTGCCACAGAGCCTACACGGAGAGATCCGTTGTTGGAAGCAGGCGCTTCTGGGAGTGGGCAGCCTATCTGAGAACTGTCCTAGGAGATACCAACTGTATATTCACCTCTGAAATTGGGATGACCTGTAATAACTGGGATACCATTTTTATCTTTGATCTAAAGGTGCTGCATTTTACAGACCTTGTCATGCAGTCCTATAAATGGCTTACTCATGGAATGCTTGACCCTGTCTCAAGGTTTTCTGTATTTTGTTACCCCTCTGGTATCTAGGCAGTATGTATGTTCTCTTATTGCTGGTACTGGATATTGGTCTCAAGGATGGAGATACGTTGCTATTATACAAAGCAACATTTTATTCATGGGCCGAGGGACCCTATATTGGCACCTTTGTCTACTTCTGTGACAGCTTTGTTTGTCATCTACGATGGCATTTTAGGATGGTACAGTATGTGTGATTACAGGAAATGAGGCACTGCAATAATTTGATTACCACCACTGAATACTTATTGCCTGATGGGAATCAAACTTCTGCAGTGGCAGATGGTTAAGCTGCATATGTATACAGCTGTAGAATAAATAGGTGGTTCCTTTATATCCCCTGGAGGGCTAATGTCGGAGTGCCACCTATCTATTTGCTATTAATGGTCATGTAAGGAGGATTCCAGAAGCAGATCTGTATGTTTTGTGTTCTAGTGTTTAATTGCTATTGCCCTCTTAATGATAAGGTGCAGGTGAGAAAGCAAGTGATACTTCATGCTATAACTACACTCATGAGAAGCACTTCTTTTTACACTTGTAGGAGCTAGAATTGTGTGTTGGCCAAAACCTACCTTTGCAGGTTTACGTGTTGATCTCAGGGATATGTCCTCTTCCCTGCTAGCTGACCAGCCACGTATCACACAAGTGGCTAGAATATTGAAGGCGGTGCGAAAGTCTTTGTATAGGTGTATGTCCATGTGTTATGTATGTACATATAATAAAAAGTGTGTGTGTGTATATATATATACAGGGCTGGACAAACAAGGGAGCCACTGTTTATATCTTGCCTGTCACACCTACCTGGCTCATAAAATATCGGTTTGATGGACATTTTTGTTCAACCCTGTGTATTTGTGTACACACGTGCTCATTCGTATGGGTATATTCATATATGTGTATTTAAGAAATACCTGTCCCTGTGTGTATATATACACCTCTACTATATGTTTACATTTTCATGCAAACATATATTCCAATATATTATAACTAGAGGGTATAGACTTCTTAACTTTGCACCTTCAAGAGGATACAAAGTCACATCAATGCATTACTCTATAGAGAAAAATAAGCCATATTGTAAAAAAAAAATGTTAATCCAGATTTTAGTGGGGCTTGGTGCAAATATGCAAATGTGTGGGGTTTTTTCTGTCATGTTTTGTATGGGTAAAAACTGAAAAAATAAGAACATTTCAACACTCAAAAATAGGAAATTAGTTGTGTTTTGAAACCTAAAATTGTTAAAATGACAAGGATGTACCTTTTTTTAAATCTAAGCCGTGTTTATCTGTACTCTGATTTCAACCTGTCGCCAAGATATTTAATATTTTGCACGTCTCCTGAAATGGGGGGGTCAAAATGGCCTTCCATACACTGGGAAATCATTAATCCAAGAATCAATACTTCCAACTTCTGATTAAACAAATCCCCTAAGCCAGTGGTTCCCAAACCCCTCCTGACCCACCAGCCAGGCCATGATTTAGGTCAAACACTGTTGAGAATACACAAGTGAAGCAATTTTGAGGGTCCACTGCCTGTTGAATACTAGTTGACTTCCCTTTGTTCACACAGTGTTTGACCTAAATCATGGCCCGTCCTTGTTGAGAGGTTTATGAACCAGTGCCTTAAGCTAGACACAAAACAAAGCCAATATTTGTGTAACTGAAAGAGGCCGAGTTACTTTTCAGAGGAAGCCCGGAACCCCCTTTCAAAGGGTGATTATTTTAATCTACCTCTGTTAACTTCATACTTCAGTTGTGAATCCGATTCAGGCTTCTCTATAAAAAAAAGTTAGCATAAAGAAGGGCAACTTTTAAAAAATACTGCATCTAATTTACTTCCTAATGTACACATTGCGTTTAAGCTCTTACTGTCTTTGCATCCTTTCCTAGCAGTTTAAGTTGGCTTCTGATTTGAAGAAAAAGGGGGTAGGTTGAAGACCATGCACAACCTCCTAGTGCAGTATGAAACCGGATGGTCACATCAACACAAAAACAAAGTAAAGTTTTCCATTCGCATGTATTACCTTCAAGAGTATGAGGTATCTGCTACGTGTCACAAGGATATCCCTGGGGATTATGTACACCAGGCTTCGAATCCTCCTAACTGCATTGCTCCAAACAATTGCTGTACGGTTTCGGCTTGGCATCTTTCTTCCAAGATCGGTGCACGTGGCTTTGGGGGAGACCAAGGAAAGCAGAACTGATATATAGCCACCCAGCTGCACACAGCTGGTGATGACGTGGGAACGCCGCTATGCTGTGCTGCTGGTGCCGATGTCACTATCCATTTTCATACTGCATTAGGAGGTGGTGCACTATCTTCCCCCTTACCCTCTTTTTCTTCTCTATCAGCAACACTGACATGGTGGGAACTTTTGTCCCAAGAAGAAGCTGCACGCTTCCTGTATTTATAGATCCGCTTTGGACTAACTTGGACGGTCAATATATATTAATTTGTTTATTCCATAAAGTTGTCATTAGGAGAGTATCGATTTCCAATTTTTACTATTTGGCCACTGCAGTGTTCTTTTAATTTGGGGCTGTTTTGAGCACTTCTATTTGTAGCATCACACGATTGTGAGTTACTTTTCTTTTTAGTTTGGCTTCTGACTTGGGCTAGAATTTTTAGGCGTGCTCAAACAGCAAATATTCGTTTCATCACAAATATGGTTAAACAAATTGCTATGGACAGTGATGGAGCTTTATCAATTCTGTGTACTTTAAACAACCACCTTAAATGCTCTAACCAGGTGCTTGATGTTTTAATTAGGCATTAAAAAATGATAAAATGCTAAATTAAACTTTAATAGACCATTACAACTTCTGCTAGCCTTTGCTGACCTGTAGGGTTAGTGGTGGGATGTGGCATTGCCTAGCAGACGGTGCTAAACCTCCAGGCTTTAGGTTATATCAACATAATACTCTCCATTGAAGATAAACTTGATTTATTAAAGTGGTTTTCATTGGCAAGTCTTTTCCTATAAGAGCAGACTGTGACTAATTAAGCCTCTTGTCTAATTAGATTGTTCTTAAAACTCTTTAAACCTCTGAAACCTCTTCCCCATCATTAATTTGATACGGGTAGGGAAAATAGGTTTAAGTTTTTTAAAATGAATTTAATTAATACTCAGCATAACTAAATAAGTGGCTCTTGCTAGGCTTTTCTATGGTCATTTTAAGGTGTTTTTAAAGCTAGCTGTAGCAAAAAGCATTGCATAAATATGGGTTTCCTGTGCACCAAGAAAATTTGGTGCAACTTATTAACACAATTTCTATGGTCCTAAAAATTGAGGAAGATTTCAGTATGTTTTCTATTTTTCTTTGTTATATGTATGTGTGTGTATATATAATATAAATATCTGTATAGTGTCTGTATAAAGAGTATTGCAAACGTCTAACCTCTTGGTTTTCAGGCGGGTCTAATGGCGCTTGTTTTGTACCATATTGTAAATTTAAATTATTTACTCTCTTTCCAGATTTTGGAATGAGGGGATTTTGTTTTTTCCTGGTGGGGTGGGGGGGGGGGGTATGGGTTATTTAATGAAAATGGATACTATTTAATTATTTTGCTGACTGGGTCTATTGCCTTTCCTAACAAAGGCAAACACGATTTAAGACATCCTTTTTGGAAAATATTCCATTTGGATTTGTAAAATCTGTTTTTTTTCTTATTGTGCATAAATACTTACAAACTCGTAGACTAATTAGTTTTTATTTGTTCTGGTGTATTTTATGGATACGTGTACGTATCTCGCTTACATTAATTGATTTATAAGCAAATTAGGACTTCTTTATGGCAGGATTTATTGCAACAAGCATGATTGTGACAGTTTGTAGTGTTCTGTGCTTTTCTGAGTAGGTAACCACTTTTATATGGTTTTCTTTCAAGAACATGGATATCATCACATATATAGTTGTGAGCGTACGAGTTGTTGCTAACGCTTACGGGCTCGCGTAGCGGGGGCCTCAGTTGCTGGCATGGAGCGTCCTTGCCAGCAACTCTGACCCTCGCAAACTTTACGTTGCAACGCAAAAAAAACAGCACACCAACTACGACCCTCGCAAACTTTACCTCGCAACGCAAACAACATACGAGACACGTTACCACACATTACGACCTCGCAACAATCGGACGCAACTTGCGAACATTAAAAAATTTAAAACACAATAAATACACACAGCACATACATAGGTACTTGCCTACAGCAAGAGGGAGCATCCAGGACCTCAAAAAAACAACTTACACCTTCATTTAACTAAAAATAAAAGCGTTTGAACACAAAAAAAATCGCTAAGCGAGAGGAAAAAGTGGCCGCTGAACAAAACGAGGCTACAGCACTCTAAACACGCAAAACACCACAAGAAACTTGCAAAATACCACAAACGACCTACGGATATTCCGTTAAGACACATACCACACATTACCCGCCATTTTACGCCAATGCAGAAGTACACAACTACGCTAACGGTTTTGTCTCGCGCACGCACACTATTACACTGCACACATTCAGCACGCTTACACAGCAGCTCCACACCACTAATGCTGCAGCAACATCAAAACAGATTGCCAGCTCTTCAACACAATGCTTCAAAATAGGTAAAGTATATTCATTTATTAATGTATTATATATTTCAGTAGTACACACAAAACACCATTAGCAATTTCATTGTCGTCATTTTTTGACGGGTAATTCGCTAGTAAGATATGTTGATTGTATGTTCAGCGCATCCATGGTGAAGAGAAGGATCTATCCTGTTATGTTGTTGGGATAGGTCCGTCGCTCTAATGCAGCCTCCAACCTCTAGATGACGCTGCCGATTGTAAAAAGTTCTAAGCCTATAATGTTAGCCTAACTCTTGAACTGATCTAACCCTAACCATTTACCTAAGCCTTGACTCTATGATCTGGCACTGGTATATCGGCAGCGCGGTCTAGCGGATGATCACTGCTGCGCTACCATAACAGGATAGGACCCAATACTCCTTTAGATGCATGAAATCTACTTCCAGTGCAGCTTCCAATTGTTCTATTTACCTCCTCATGCACAATTGTACCACATTAACCTCTTAATAGGTTAAGACCATTCACTTTCCCTCATCACAGGTGGTTGCTTAGCATTGACGCCACATGTCCTCATTGTATGTTTTTTATTCTACTTTCTCATACATTCCTACAGTTGAACATTATTTGAGCGAAAGTCACTTAGTAAGCAGTGCACTCTTTTTTTTTTTTCCCCAGATACCTAAAAAACATGCAGGTTTCCCTTTTTAATACAAATATAACCCAAGTAAACATTTCTATTTTATAATATTAATGTTTTTTTTTTTTTTTTTTTTTACAAATGAGCACCTCCTACATGTCCAGCCTTAAAGGATCAGTTCGCCAACATACAGACCATGGATCCAAATGTTCACAATCTTCTAAACCATTCTTGCCCTGATGATCGGTTTCTAACCTGACACAGGCTACCTCCTCCTCACCTCTGGTAATCTCTATACCTTTGCTTCACCTCCCTCCTTTTTTTTTTTTTTTTCCCTAGAAGCCAACATATTCCTACTCCCCCACAATCTATATCTGCTGCATTTGAATGTTTCTCCAAGCTACCCTAACCCACCACCTGGCTCACACTTTTCCTCATTTTCTTTTTCTCTTTACTATACTGATTAGACCTTACTTTTCAATTCTACACTCCTTTCTCCCCTCACCTTATATATAACTACTCTCCTTGTCATCCATAACCTTGACCCTCCCATTGTGGAACAGTAATTGGCATCCCCCTTTGTACCTCATTAAATCAATCTTTTATTACATTGTACCTAAATTATGTCTTCAGGCTTCAGTAAATCCCCTTCCTGTCTGGAGGTTTTTTTTTTGTTTTTTTTTCCCCTTTTCCTCAGCCTTTTAGATTTCCATAGCCTAACAAGTTGGATTTTTTTAACAGCTGGTCCAGCTAGCTGATCGGTTTAGTGACAATCCGTTAGGTGTGGGATCAGCTCTGTATGGATGTTAGGATTGACATTGCTGACTAGGATGAGAGAATAGATTAAGACCAGAAGAGGGGGAATGGTGAGACCCAGGACAGAGCTGCCATTCTCAGGGATTGCAACATTTGAAAGTGAAAGAACAACCTTTCAGTGATCTCGATTGTGCCCCTTGTCTACAGGGATCCGTTCTTGAGTAGAGCAGTCCAAACCTCTGATCTCAACTCCAGAACCCCGACATGCTAAGCGTGTGGCGGACTCCAATGGATTAAAACTGCTAATGCCATCTTCAAAAAAATGTGATGTGACCTCTTGGGATATTGATTGCTACCTGTAGGACCTTGGCACTATGCGTTGCACCCTATTGATCAACTGGACTGGTTGTGAATTCTTGTAGGGCAGTTTAGTGGTCCTGCCTGTATGGTGTACAGTGCTATTCCACAAGATTCGCAGAGGGTTATGAGTATGTAAAGCAGGTCCATTGAGCCCCAGATTTTATGCCCCCACCTCACCCCCAATGCCAACTTTCACCAGGCCTGTACTGTCATGAGTGTCAGCAACTTGGGCATATACTGAGGGATTATCCTTAGCTGCAGAGACAGGACACCCCAGACCCTCCCTGTCTAATCGGCATCCTTAGCAACTGGTAGAGGTTTTCCGGAAAGAAGAGTAACCACTACTGCTATAAGGCATGGTAATGGCAAAAGATGGGGTCTTATGCAAGTTCCAGCAAGATTCTTTGGCGATGCACTAAGGGGGCACATCCAACCCAGCATTGTAGACTGAAAGGTTTTGAGATTTAAGATCTTTTATTCACCTGGATCTGGTGAGTCCCTGTGCCCTCCTGAAGAAGACTATGGGTGCGAAGGTGGCAGAAGGACATCAGCATTCTTTTTCTGTGTCTCTTTAAACAAATTGAACAGGCCCTGGGGAGTCGAACCTGGGAAGTGGTTGTTTTTAAATGCCATTTTGGCAGACATATTGAATAGCATTGAGTACGGTCACATAAATTTTGTGACCAGATGGCAGGCGATAAGAGCTGCCAGCCGCCAACACTATCTTACATCCCTCTACATTATCCCAGGTGGATTCCAAATACCCTCTGTGGGTAAAAACCTGGTCGCCTTAGGGGTAAACAAGCTTGGAGCTGACTCAAGAGTGTTTAGGAGGGAAATATTTAGTGACCCACATTAGCAGGGGTGAGGGCCAGAGCAAAGGCAGGGGCCGTGATACAAAAAAAGTTAAAATCATATACAGTCCCTATTGGAAATCTGTAAGACTTACAATCAATATAAATGGAAAACCGCAATTATTTAAACAGGTGATGCTCAATTATAAATTAAAGCACTAACAATTCACATATAATAGTTGTCAAACTGCAAAACATTGTCACGCTTTGCGAGGGATGCAGTTCGGGCTGCATTTGCAGAAGGTGGAGGCTCTAACGTCAGCTGCAACTAGCCAAAGGGCCATTGCAGGCTGCAGGGCCGCATATGTGGAGGTGGAGGCTCTACGTCGCCTCACAAGCGGTTACAAACAGCCACAAAAGTGGGACGTTGAAAAAAAAAAAAATATAACACGCAATGACTAAATAGGGACTTACACAAAAAAATAGGAGCCGCGGGACTTAGAAAAAAAAATTACGAACTCGCAAAAATCTGAACTTAGATTCAAATTAGGTTGCTGAAAGTCTCTTATATAAATACAAGTCCCAGATGCTATAATACTCTAGTTCTGAAAAATTAAAGTAGAACAAAAAAGTAGTCATTAAAGAGGTATTAATAACAACACCATATACAAAGTATGTTATTAAAATAAATATGGATATTAACAGATAATAGTGATATACCCAAGAACTATAGATACTGAAAAACTATTCACCATATATATATGAGAGAGAGAGAGGCCCCCCTGTGTCAAGAGGCAACTTGCAGTAACATTATTTACACAACCTCTGTTATCAAGATAGACATATGATTTTATATCCATGTTTAAACTCCAGTATGTGTACTGCAATTATAGAAGCCTTTCGGTTTCACTGTCTTACCAAGCCTGTCAATCAATAGGTGTTGTGGATTTATACATTTACAGGCCTACCACTGCAGCCACTACCTGTGATAGATATGCCTTTTCAAAGTGTGGTTATAGACATAGTTGGTCCCCTAACTAAACCAAGTCGGTTGGAGAAACTGTACAACCTCATCCTGATAGATTGCACTACCTAGTAGCCTGAGCCTGTAGCCCTTTCTAAGATTGTTGAGGAAGTTGTGCGGACTCTCTGGTAACTATATTTTCACGGGTAGGATTTCATAGCGAGAGTCTATGCGATTGGGGAATGCAATATATGGCAGAATGTACCAGTCAACTTTGGCAACATTACTGGATGAAGCACTATCCCCAATATCACTCCTAAACCAACCATATTTTTTAGGGATTCAATGGGAAACTGAAAGCAATGAATAAGGCCTTCCTAGATCAGAAGAAACTATGGGAATAACAGTTACCCCATCTTTTTTTTGCCTACAGAGAGGTATCATAAAAATCAACTGGGTTCTCCTTATTTAAACTCTTGTATGGTGGCCGGGTCAGTGTTGAGGTTCTGAGAGATATTGAAGGCTCTAACAGGTTGTATCCTGTGCCGTCTGCTAGCTGCTCAGGCTAAGCAGAAGACATACTATGATCAAAAGGCCAGCAAGAGCAAATTCATGCCTGGGCAATAGGTATTATCATAGGCTTGTAGAGCAAAATTGCCACCAAAAGCCCATACACATCAATTGAAGTTGTACCTGGCAGAGATAATCTGTGATGGCCATATGGCAGACATTTCCAACCAACCTGAATGTGGAACCACATTTTATAACCCTGATTCCTGAACTCAGTGCTGAGAATCAACAGCTTTATTGTACTGATTTGCTCTTTATTTATGTGATACTGGCACGAGCCCCTTTCAAACAACTTGTATCCCCTGTAGTGCTTGTTCCCAGAAAGGATAACGCTACTAGCTGTGCGGATTACCGGTAATTAAAGGATTGTATAGTCACTGATGTTCCCTATTCCTGGAGTGGATGAGATTTGTCCAATGGTTACTGACAATTTCAACTGGTTGAAACAGTTAGGCAAAAGTCAGCCTTTTGACACTAAGTTCAGCTTATATCAATTTACAATGATGTCCTTTGGGATGAAGTATGTTACTTTTACAAAGTTTGGTCGATAGGTTCCTGTCAAGTCTTTACCCTTGCCTAGACATAGCATTTTAGAGTACCACCTGGAAAGGGCATCTAGAGCTCAAGTCCAGTACCTAAGACATTGGGTGGAAAGGTAAGCTCAGGTTGGTGCCATTAATAACTGGCCCACACCCCCAACCAAGAAGCAACTGATGGCTTTCTTGGGCATGGCAGGTTATTACAGGAAATTTGTTCCTGCTTACAATGCCTTAGCTAAGCCCCTGACCAATGTCACCAGAAAACAAATAGCTCATTGATCAAGTGGACACCAGCCTATGAGCATGCCTTCTGTGCTCTTAAACCGGCCTTAACTTCTTGTCCTACCCTGTCCTCCCCACTCCTTATTACAGTCGTCCGTTCATCGTCCAAACCAACGCCACTACATATGCCATCGGCACAGTCTTTAGACAAGTCGGAGTACACAGAGAGAAACCTCCCATCTCCTACATCAGCTACAAGCTTCTAGCTCGGGAAGTGAGCTATGCAGCTTTTGAGAGAGAATGCTTAGCAGTGGTGTGAGCCCTAAAGAAACTGCAGTTTTACCTATATGGATGGGAATTCACTGTAGTCACAGACCACAACCCGGTTTGTGTGTTGCATTGGGTGTCTTTGGACAATGGACGGCTGCTACGATGGAGCCTGGCCTTACAGGCGTACACTTTTGCCATCAAGTACTTCCAAGGCTGAGTCCATTAGAAAGCTGGTGGGCTTTCACAACAAGAGGACCAATAAGGAGCTGAGCACATGTGGCATTGACCTGGAAAAGGTTGTTGTCCTTATAGGCCCTTTTTTTTGGGGGGGGGGGGGATTTTGTCACAAACCTCCAGAATGGCTGTTTACTTTCCCTCTCCCATATTTATGGTGTATGAGCCAGTTTGCCACCTTTTTTACTTTTTGAGAGGTACGGCTGCTTTAAGGGGCTAAACAGTGCCGGACACTTGCCACCAGTCGCACCTAGGAGGCAGAGGCAGCTATACTGCAAGTTATGACTCCCTAGGCAAGATCCCCAGTAATCACAATGAGTGTTGAGCGGAGGGCCACTGTCTTGTATAATAAAGATATAACACCGGCAAGCGGACCATCATTGCAGGGAATGTATAAACTGATCTACGATGCTTCACTTATGGTTGATCAGCACGTACACCATCACCACCTCTTGGCACCCTGTCGCCAGGATATCACCTGCACTGTCGCATTCTTTTGGCCCACCCCTAGGTGGATTTTCCATGATGTCTTCTTTGTTTACCTTGCCAACCGTTGAGTACAGTCCAATGGGAGGAAAGTTTAAACTGTTTATTTGATTAAAGAGATTTGGAAGAAATCTAGAATTTGCTATATACAGTGTGTGTGTGTGTGTGTATGTGTATGTATGTATGTATATATATATATATATATATATATATATATATATATATATACATACACACACACACAGTGGATATAAAAAGTCTACACACCCCTGTTAAAATGTCAGGTTTCTGTGCTGTAAAAAAAATGAGACAAATATAAATCATTTAGAACTTTTTCCACCTTTAATGTGACCTATAAACTGTACAACTCAACTGAAAAACAAACTGAAATCTTTTAGGTAGAGGGAAGAAAAAATATTTAAAAAAAAATGTAAAAATATAAAAATATAAAACTGATTGCTCAACGTAATTCTAGCCACTCCTAGCTCCCATACCATTAGGACCCATGATAACAATTCTTCCACTTGTTGCTGAGTGAATTTGATCCATTTCTGTCAACTCTCTTTGCGGTCCAAAACTGAGTCTCTTCTGTTATTTTTTGCTCAGCAGGCTGCCATATCACTACAGATATTCCCCTTGTACTCGCCTATCTCTCACCTATCACTCGCTTCCCACCGTTGTCTTTGTGTCACAATTGGTCGAGCAAACACTGACAATGTGTCCTCCTCATCATTCAACTCTATCTCTATGTCAATCCCTAAATGCTGTGTCTCTTCTCCCTCTCCTGTGTCTCTTTCCCCCTCTCCCTCCCCTGTGTCTCCTTCCTCCATCTCCCTCCCCTGTGTCTCTTCCCTCCTCTCCCTCCCCTGTGTCTCCTTCCCCATATCCCCTCCCTCTGTCTCCTTTCCCCCTCTCTCCCTCCCCTGTGTTTCTTTCCCCTCTCTCTCCCACCCCTGTGCCTCTTTCCCCCTCTCAGTCTCCTGTGTCTCCCCCTCTCTTTCCCCCTTCCCTGTGCCTCTTCCCCCCCATCTCCCTCCCCTGTGTCTCTTCCCCCCATCTCCCTCCCCTGTGTCTCTTCCCCCCATCTCCCTCCCCTGTGTCTCTTCCCCCCATCTCCCTCCCCTGTGTCTCTTCCCCCCATCTCCCTCCCCTGTGTCTCTTCCCCCATCTCCCTCCCCCGTGTCTTCTTCCCCCCATCTCCCTCCCCCGTGTCTTCTTCCCCCCTCTCCCTCTCCTGTGTCTCCTTCCCCATCTCTCTCCCCTTGTGCTGCGCATGCGTGGCTCTCTCTGCAGATTGCTTATTGGGTTGGTATTGCGAGATTGTGTGTAAGGCTCGCAACTTGCTCCATTAATTTTGAGCGTTACACACAAACTCGCAATTATAACATTTATAAATATGATATGAGAAAAAACAAAATAAAGGCTCACACAGTTGTTAATATTAATAAAATATTCAATCATTTATTTAAGTCAAAAAGTCAGGGCAAGCCCCCCACTTATATAGTTACAGGATGACGTTAAAATACATACAAAATCAGTGCCAGCACAAATGACATAAGCCTAGTATGCTAACAAGTCACTATGTTTTTAGTGGAATGTTCCTTACATATCAACAATTGGTTACTTTCTTACAGACACAATGCATGATAAGCCTTGTGAACAGAATGTTATCACTCCTTAATACAGACAATAATATGATAGTCATCCTCCACGGAGTTGACACAACAAGCTTGCCATCAACTTCGGGCAACTGATAACAGGAGCAGACAAATTCTCCATTAGAACCTGATGAGAAGCCAACAAGTTTAGACAAGAATAAATGGGTACTGGACTGTATCTTGAGGACAGGAGCCAACAAGTTCACACAAGAACCCCAAATTAGGATACAGACTGGGATTGCATTGTGAATAACATTGCATTAAAATAGAAATTTGGACCTTGGCCTATTTTTTAAATGCCTTTCCACCATGGCGAGTTTTGTATAAAATCGACAAATTAGTTCAGTACCAACATGATGTGTATATCTTCCTCATTGGTTTTTATATTTTATTATTTCTAGTTCTTTTTGTTTGTTCAAGTTATTTTAGAGAGAACCAAAATTTGTCAGCATAATTAGTGTATGCCAAGTCACCAATCTATTAAAATGGTACTTTCTTCTAGTAATTTAACAGCATCCCACTCTCCTGCCTCATTTCACAGTTGACAAAATCAAACGCACACTGATGAACACCACATAAAGATAGTAATGCAGGTTTTTGGTGGATTCTGACACTATACCCAAATCCATGATTATGTTCTTAAGCCTGCCTGAGAGCAGTGCCCATAGTTCTAAATGGGTTCCCATGTTAAATGGTACAGAGACAAATAGGTAGTCAATTTTGAGCCTCATTTGCACGCTGCTAACCAGCATCCAGGGTAGCAGTGGAAGTAGTGGTTGCTGGGACGTTCTGTGGGAAAACATTGATCCTGGCCATGGTGAGACATGTAATTGCACGGAGGATGATCTTTCATACATTTGTCTCCATAATTTCCTTTCTGAAGTCTGGAACATTATTCTACTTGGGGTTTATGTCCAGTTGAATGCACAGAAAATAAGTGCCTATGACACTTATCAACAATTAAATCCACTCATCCCTCATTAAGATAAAGTGTCAATGTATTTTTGGTGGGTGGACCACAAAGGCTAACTGACTGCTCCAGTAGCAAACTAGAATTTTATTTTACTATAGGAAAGTCAAGTGGCAAACTAAGTTTGACAAATCCACAAAGAAGGAATAATCTGCATTTTGTGCGTCTTCCAGAATCCATAAAGGGAAAAGAAACGTTAATTTTTATATCGGAGAAACTGCTGAGTTTATTGAATATGTTTCCCCACCATCAAGTATTCAGATTGAAAGAGCATATTATATTGGGCAAGAGAAACATAATTTGAATGGCACTCATTATAACAAAACTTTTCTTGTCAAGATATTGAATTGTCAAGATAAAGTTAAAATGCTTCTAACATTCAGAAAATTACATTCTATTTCCTATTCGGAATCAAAATTGAGGCTATTTTAGGGCGATTTATCAGAGATCTTTCAGAGACGTATAGAATATGTTACATTTTGCTATCAATTGCATAAAGAGGGGTGGCACTTTTATTCAGTCTAGAAACAGATAGGACTGTTTGATTATTTGAGAACCAGGGCGAGGTTACCTATTACCTTGGCTATGGAGAAAAGACGAAAATGATAAATTAAAATGAAATAGTAGTAGTTGTTTTTTTTGTTGGTAGTATCATGTATTTTTATTTAATTGGGATGGAAATATTCACTGTGCTTGAATTAATAAGATTCTTATGTGTTTTTGACATCTTTGAGATATCACAGGACACTTAGGAAGAATTGTCAGATCATTATTGTAAGAAATCAAGGTTTAGAAACATGACATGTTTTAATTATAACAGATTTATTAAATAAATGCAACTTGGAATCTCTTTTTAGAAGGTAGTCCATTAGTTTTACAATATGAAGAATTGGAATTTTTGGTATAAGCATTCAAAGTAATTCAAATTTATTCAATTCTTGGAATCTGGGGGGTCTCAACACCCCAATTATAAGAAAAGCCATAAAGATTTAAATAAATTCCAGACAGATATAGGCCCTCATTCAATTGCGATTTGGCCAATTCAATAATGCTCTAAATAAGCACATAACATATTTTTTTTAAATAAGTTTTTAGTTAGTGAACACCTTGTTTTTGGATAGATGTTTACTAACTAAAAACTTTAAAAAAAAATATGTTATGTGCTTATTTAGACCCCTATTCAATTGGCCAAATTGCAATTGAATGAGGGCCATAGCATTTTTACAGGGAACTCATCTTACTAGTAGGGAACATGAAAAGCAGTGTAAGGGTGGGTTGAGAAAGTTTTCTCTAACAAATAGGACAAAAAGAAAAGCAAAGTTACTATTCTTATAAGGAAAGGAAATTATTTCCAGGTTGAAAAGATCATAGAAGATCCTGGTTTATTATAAAAAAAATACTAATTTGGAAAATGTAAATTATCTTAGCTAACACTTATGCTCCCAATAACTCTCAGGGGGAACTCTACGATTCATTTATTGCTAAACTGATACCATTTTTACATTTATCAACGATTATTGCTGGAGTTATATAGCTATATGGGTTTTAGATAGAATAAATAAAACCAAGACTAATGGCTCGACATTACGCCCTTGTAGCTCTCCCATGTTAGACAGCAATAAATAAAATATTGTACAGCTATTCTATTTGATTGATATATATGGTGTGTTCACAGTCCATTAGTTAATTATTTAACTTGTTTTCCGAGAACGTGTAAGACACGTATTGATTATTATATGATTTCAGCTCAATTGTGTGATAAAATTAGACAAACTGGGATAGAAAACTTTAGTGTTTTGGATCATGCACCTACCTATATGGATTGATTCAGAAGAAGATACATGAGGGAATATTATAAGGTGGAAAATTAACCTTCACTCTGAATGCCTAGGAGGAATTTACATGAAAGGATGATGCATAGAGATGAGGAACATTCATAATTGTAATGTGCAGGACAATATGGAGCTTGCTATACCCTTTATATATCAGTAATATGCAGAGCAATATAGAGGTTGCTATATTTTATACACCTGTAATGTGCAGGGCTATATGGAGTTTACTATGTTTGTGGATAACTATTTTTATATCTGTAATGTGGAGGACTATATCGGACTTGCTATATCTTTATGTACCAGTTCTTTGTTGCAGGGATATATGATTAGTGTGGTTTTTGTTGGATTTTTAAAAAGTTTTCCCACTATTGTTTGATTCTCTTGGCCAATAGAAAGCAGAGTGGAACAGTCTCCAGTAGAAGTAGGAGAACCAAATGCTTACTGGCATTCAAGATGTCTGAGATATGCTTAGAAGGAAAGAAAGACTAAATCACATGGCTAAACTTGACTTGTATTGACCAACATAAAACTACAAAGATTATCATTATAATATGACTTATAACAAGACAAAGTCTCTGATATGGAGACGTTCAGGTGCCTGCTCAGGATAGATAACTATAGAGACTGGATGACAATGTAAAGAGTTAATGTTTTCCAAGGGATAAACGCAAGACACACATAACTATTTACATGGGGTACCCTATATGACAAAAAGGACAAGACAGACATTCTGACACATGAGGAATGGACGACCCTGTTACAGAGAGCTTACAGTGTAAAAGAGATGGAGAAGTGACACAAGAGGGCAAGAGTGTGGTGGACAATGATCCAGTCAGCAGGCAGAACACACGGGATGAGGTGGCTGTGCATCCAGTAGGGTCTTCCAATATTAAATACTGTTTGGGATTTCTTTCCACAAAGCATGTTAGGAGTTGTGAGGTTGTGTTCGTCCTCCAGGACACTATTTGTCTTTTACTTGGGCCGTTGCATTACACCGAAAAAATTCAGAGTCTCTAGTCTCAGTGATTGTATATTACAAACACGCTGTCTCCAATTTCTTCTTACACAGCTAAGATCAAGCCAGTAATAGTCTATTTGAATAGAGAAGAGATGTAACTGCCAGAAGAACTCATGGATATCTCCTTCTCAAGTGTTATCATTTCAATTCTTCATTCAATGTTAACGAATGCAGAGAATATTCTGGGAACCTTAAATTCAACCTTAAAACCTTAAGTTCCATCTGGATTGCATTTCTTGAAAGTCTTGGTTTGCAGTTCTGTAGAGAAGTGACACAAAGTTAAAGAGCAATGTAGTTTTACAACATTACATTTGTTATGTTACGCAAGAGATATATATGTTGTATGATCACGGATAAAATGTTTAAGAAAGTAGAATATTTAGCCTATTAATATATCCTGTAGTAGTATAATGAAGTTAAAACCATCATGTTTGTTTATGTTTACCTGTTTTTTCAACTAGCAAAAAACATGGAATGCAGAAAAAATATGGCAATACTTAGTATTAGGTCGTTACAGCAGGACTAATAGAAATATAAGTCAACAAAGTCTCACCCTGCTGAGAAAGCAGCTACACAAACAAGACAATGTCTGCCCCAGTAAAGAATAATTGCATATGAAAGGTAGTGCATTAAAGGCTGTGCCCAAGTCAATTTATTCAAAAGAGTAATGTTAATATAGGGTATAGTATACCCATGGCCGGATTACCCATTAGGCCAACTAGGCAGCTATCCAGAAGGTAACATTAATTACCAGAGAGTAATGTTAATATAGGGCTATAGTATACCCATGGCCGGATTACCCATTAGGCCAACTAGGCAACCGCCCAGAGGGGCGAAACTTCTTAAACGGTTGCTGGCTTAAAAAAAATGAAATGATGCAGTTCATAGACTTGCTACTAGGGGTAACCACCTAGAACAAGAGAGTTACAACAGGAAAGGGGACTTACAAGTACAGAAAAGGCAAAAATGGCACTGACATAATTCAGGTGCCACATAGAGAGTGGCTTAATCTGATGGCAATTAATGAGACACTAACACACTCTACGAAAATCAACAAATATCACACCAAATCTCCCTTTGAGAAATGCTGTATCAACAATCCCGGAGGTAAGGCCAATATAGCCATAATTTACAATCAGATGGTGTCTCTCACCAACAGGGTTAAACCACATTACCAAACTGCATGGGAGGCTGACTTGCAGGTAACTCTAGACGACAGCCAATGGAATAAGATCCTAAAACAAGCCAATACCTCTTCACTAAACGTGACACTAAAAGAAAACTCTTTTAAGACAATAATGAGGTGGTACCTTACACCAGCAAGACTCCATCTTCTGAACAAAACACACCCTGACACATGTTTTAGGGGCTGCACAGACACTGGTACACTGATTCACATGCTGTGGGAGTGTCCGAAAATAAGACCCATATGGACAGCAACATACGACCTAATAGAAACACTTTTGGGGACAACAGTAACACAAAAGCCTGAGGAAGCTTTGCTAGGCCTTCCAATTACGGGGCTATTCAAATCAGAACAATGTTTAACAACACAGATATTTTTGGCCACGAGATGCATCATAGCTAAACACTGGAAACTTACCTCCCCTACTCACATTGAAGTACTTCACAAAATCAGGTTCATTCGGGCTATGAGCTCACTTTCAGCTGAAATTGATGAAAGATACCGTCGATGGGCCTCCTGCTGGGACTTATGGACTCTACGAGGTCCACAATAAGGTTCGTGTGAACTACTTTTATGGGTTGACCTGATGTTTGATCTATGGTTTCACCTTACTGTACCTCCTAGACACATGTCTGCTTTGAGGAATGTATATATGTTCAAGACCTTGTGTGACTTTATATATATGTTTTACATGTTCATGTGTTATTCTAACCAAAAAAGAAAAACTTTGAAAGAAACTTTTTGATATATCTTGTTGATACTTGAGAGATTTGTTATATGATTTGCTGAACTTACGATGTTCTATTTGTTTATTCTTTCAATAAAAAAGTTAATTATAAAAAAAAAAGAAAAGGCAAAAATGGGTCAGTGTATACCTTGAATACTCACTCACAGGGACTCCTCCACTTCACTGCCCAGGGGCTCCAAAAGGGTAGATACGGCCCTGGGTATACCTTTAAGATATTGGCTTATATACCTTCAGTCCCTACATCTTTGTATACCTTTAAGATATTGACTTATACACCTTAATTCCCTACTTCTTTATAGTAATTGAGCTTTGTGATGTCTTCAAATGTGACTTATGATACTTCCCTGGGGAAGTTGACAGCACAAATCTGATACTCATTAAGACATCTCTCTCCTAATTTCTCACAAGCAATTACATAAACTGAAAAAATGCCTGCCATGCCAACTAAAACAAGCAGGTCTGATCATACACTGAAGAAAAGTCTGTACACACACATAAATAAATTGAAGAAAATGATATACTAAGCTTGTATTCCAAAATTGAAGAATATTATATACTAACCACATAGTCATTTCTCCTCACAGATGGAATTAATCCTCTTTTATATTTATAGTTTGGGTGACATTGTGAAGATGTAGTATTTTCCAGTGTTCAATATAAATGCAGAAACTTGTAAGTGGTACGATAAACACATGAGACTAATAACTACTTACAAGGGGTACCCTGAAAAACAAAGGACAAGACAGACATTCTGACACATGAGGAAGTGACGACCCTGCTTCCAAGAGCTTAGTGTAAAGGAGATGGGAAGTGACACAAGAGGGCGAGGGGGAAGAACATGTAGATATCTCCAAATGCTCTCATATATGTAGCTCTTATCATTTCAATGTTTCATCCAATGTCAGAGAATACAGAGAATATTCATGGAAACTGAATTCAGTCCCATTCGGGTTGTATTTCTTATGAGTCTTGGGGTGCAGTTCTGTAGAGTAGAAAAAAACAAAGTTAAAGAACAATGGCGTTTTATAACATTTGAGCACATTTGCCATGTTACTGAGGATAAGGGTATGTTTGATTAGTCATGGTGATGGACACCTGATTTAGTGATCTTATATTCTCCAGCTGTTTCCTTAATATAGTATTCAATCAAAGATATCACTGTCACTTTTGAGTTCTGGGTTTTAAAGAACATTAGAACCTACAACCTCTGAACCATATATTTATAATATGATATTGTTAAAATCTATGCATGATAATGAGCAACATATTTAGAAAACTGATGAAAGTCCTCTGGGGATCACAGGGGGGGGGGGGGGGGGGGTGCTGAAGGTCCTTCTGGACCTCTTAATAATTCATTTTTTGTTCATTGTTTATCAATCAAACTTAACATAATATTTAGGCACAAAAGTAGCCTTTCAATTTTACTAGTGTACTGTAGTGGGAGCCACTACTACTTAAACTTTGAAGAAATATTGAATAATACGAATCATTGGGTAATCCTTAGTGTAAGTTCTTCCAGTGGGACTAATGGAAAACTAAGTCTACAAAGTCCCTTTCTGTTGATAGAAAAGCGGATACACAACCAAGTCAATGGCTGGCCCAGGGAATAACAACTGCATACGATAAATAATGAATTCATAAAAGGCTATAATTTGCACATTATCAAAGTCAATGACTTCAAGAGTATAATGTAAATATGGAGCTACAATGTG
This sequence comes from Discoglossus pictus, assembly GCA_027410445.1. Taxonomy (NCBI): domain Eukaryota; kingdom Metazoa; phylum Chordata; class Amphibia; order Anura; family Alytidae; genus Discoglossus; species Discoglossus pictus. Next base: position 80,608,465 of record CM050172.1, read on the forward strand.
CCTCGAAGGTGTTTGAACATTAGACTTACTGACTTGCAGTTATAACTATATGTATTGTGACATATGACGCTTTTATTTACATATACAGAGGAACACATGAGACTGCAGGGGTAACTGTACCTGGTTGGTGTTTTGTTTCGTGGGGACTCCTCGCATAATTACTCACACAAGATTATAAATATCAATACTCACATTACATAGTTACATAGTATTTAAGGTTGAAAAAAGACTTTCAGTCCATCAAGTTCAACCTTTTAAGATCTCCTCTGATGTGCAATATGCGGATTAACCACTTATTCATTAGTTGTTAATTAATTATTAATCAATTATTTATTTAATGTTTTTTTTTTTTTTATTATTATTAATTAGTCCAGAGGAAGGCAAATAGGAAAAAAAAAAAAAAAAACACAAGCGAGACTAAGCCAATTGTCTCAAAGGGAAATGTAAAAAAAATTGGATCAATACTGCCTCTCTAATTATCCATGATAACCCTGAATTCCCTTTTTAATTAGAAATAAATCTAGTCCCCTTTTAAAGTTATCTATCGAATCCACTGTCACCACCTCCTCTGGTAGAGAATTCCACAGATTAACCACCCTTACTGTGAAGAACCCTTTTCTTTCTTTAAGGTGGAATCTTTTTACCTCAAGGGATGTCCTCTTGTCAGTTTAAAACCTCTTGGCATAAAAAACTCCCCTGACACATCTTTATACTGACCCTGGATGTATTTATATAAGTTAATCATATCTCCTCTTAGACGCCTTTTTTCTAGAGAAAATAAGTTTAATTTGGTTAGTCTTTCTTCATAACTTAGCCCCTCCATTCCCCTTATTAGTTTTGTTGCCCTTTTCTGTACCTTTTCCAGCGCTAAAATCTCCTTTTTATGAAGTGGTGCCCAAAATTGTACTCCATATTCCAAATGAGGGCGTACTAGAGATTTGTATAGTGGCAGAATTATATTTGCTTCCCTGGCTTCTATACCCTTCTTAATACATGCTAATATTTTATTTGCCTTTGCAGCTGCTGCTTGGCTTTGAGCACTGTGACCTAGGTGGTTGTCCACAAGCACTCCCAAATCCCTTTCAATATCTGATACACCTAGATTTGCTCCATTAAGATTATACATTGCATGGCTATTTTTCCTTCCCAGATGCATAACCTTACATTTATTCGTATTAAATCTCATCTGCCATTTAGATGCCCATTCCTCAATTTTATGTAAATCCCCTTGGAGGGAAAGCACATCATTATCTGATTTAATTACTTTGCACAACTTTGTGTCATCAGCAAAAATGGAGACCCCACACTCCAATCCTACCTCTAAGTCATTAATAAATATGTTAAAAAGGAGAGGACCTAATACTGAACCCTGAGGAACCCCACTTACCACATTAGTCCAATTGGAGTATGTTCCATTTACAACAACCCTTTGCTTCCTGTCTTTTAGCCAGCTCTCAATCCATGAGCAGATATTTACTGCAATTCCTGTATCCCTTAGTTTGCCCAATAGTCTCCCATGTGGCACTGTATCAAAAGCCTTTGCAAAATCCAAAAAGACTACATCCACTGAGTTGCCTTGATCCAGGTTCCTACTAACCTCCTCATAGAAACTAATTAGATTTGTTTGACATGACCTATCCCTCATAAATCCATGTTGACTCCTACTTATAATCCTGTTCAAATAGACATATTATTGTATATTATCCCTTATTAACCCTTCTAAAAGCTTCCCCACTACATAATTGTGGCTCAATGGTCTATAATTCCCCGGATTTGCTCTTGCTCCCTTTTTAAATATAGGTATCACATCAGCTTTTCTCCAGTCATCTGGTAGAGACCCTGTGTTGAGTGAATCTTGAAAAATTAAATATAATGGTTTGGCTATTACAGAACCCAGTTCCCTTACTACCCTTGCATGTATTCCATCAGGACCTGGGGCTTTATTCACATTTATTTTTTCCAACCTCTTTTGGATTACTTCCTGTGTTAACCAATTATTTGGCAAAGGTAGTGTAGCTCCATTATGTTGCAGTGTCCCAACCACTTGTACCTCCCTTGTGTATACCGAAGAAAAGAACCTATTTAGCTCATGTGCCTTTTCCTGGTCACTAATTTTCAGACAGCCTGTTTCACATTCTAATGTTCCTATAGCTTCCTTCCTCGCCTTCTTCCCATTAATATACGTAAAATATATTTTAGGGTTAGTCTTACTCTCTTTTGCAATTAATTTTTCATTTTCTATTTTAGCCAGTCTAATCGCGCTTTTGCAAGCCTTGTTGATTTCCTTGCATTCCCGTAAAGCAGTCTCTGTCCCCTCTTGTTTGTATAATTTAAATGCCTGTTTTTTACTCTGTATCTTTATCTTTAAATCATTGTTAAGCCACATGGGTTGTGATTTACTCCTTTTACTTTTATTCCCACACGGTATATGCCGATGTGTATGTATATTTAGTAAGGATTTAAATGTTGTCCATTTATGTTCAGTGTTTTTACCTATCAGTTCTCTGTCCCAGTCTATACTTTGTATTGCTGCCCTTAGACCGTTAAAATCTGCCCTTTTAAAATTAAGAGTTTTTGTTGGCCCCTTAAAATGTTTTTTTTTTTATTCAATCTCAAATGAGACTGTGTTGTGATCACTGTTTCCCAAAGGTTGCCCTATTTCAACATTTGATACTATATCAATATTATTTGTGATGAGTAAATCTAAGATAGCTTCATTTCTAGTAGGCTCCTGTATAACCTGGGCCAGATAATGATCCCTGAGTGTACTCAAGAACCTGCTCCCCTTAGCTGAACTGCTGGTCTCATTTATCCAGTTTATTTCAGGGTAATTAAAATCTCCCATTATTAGAACTTGCCCGTGCTTAGCTGCATTTCCAATCTGTAACAATAATTGTATTTCCTCACTTTCAGCTATATTTGGGGGTTTATAGCATACTCCTACTAATATTCTTTTAGAATTTGCTGCTCCGCTATTTAACTCCCACAAACATTCAGCATTATCACTAGGTCCACCATAAATATCTTCTCTGACTATAGCCTCAAATTCAGGCTTAACATACAGACAAATCCCTCCTCCTCGTTTTCCATTGCCTCTATCTTTCCTAAATAGGTTATAACCATCCAGATTTACAGTCCAGTCATGAGATTCATCTCACCTCGTTTCGGTAATGCCTATTAAATCCCTTTTTTCATTAATTGCTAATAATTCTAACTCTCCCATTTTTCCTGGCAAGCTTCTGGCATTAGCAAGCATACACCTTATGTTATGAGTCTGTAGTTCTGAAGTGCCTGCCACTGTACTTGAATTACTTAGTACTACCTCCCTATTGACTATACTACCCCTCCCCCATCTCCCCCCTATGAGTTGTTAATTCATCCCTTATACCCTCTACACTTTCTACCCCATTACTTATATCTAGTCCCTCCCCCCCACCTACTAGTTTAAAAACTCCTCCAGCCTTTCTACCATCCTATCCCCTAGTACAAAAGCTCCCTCATCATTAAGGTGCAATCCATCCCTACTGTAGAGATTGTACCGAAGTGAGAAGTCAGCCCAGTGCTCTAAAAAGCCAAACCCCTCCTTAGTGCACCACATCTTTAGCCACGCATTAACCTCCCTAATCTCCTTCTGCCTTCCTGGGCTAGCACGTGGCACTGGTAGTATCTCAGAAAATACTACCTTGGAGGTCCTTGCCTTCAGCTTATTACCTAGTTCTCTAAAATCATTCTTTAGGACACTCCATCTTCCACTAACTTTGTCATTGGTACCAATATGTACCAAGACCGCTGGTTCGTTTCCAGCCCCTCCCAATAATTTGTCTACCCGATCCACAACATGATGAACCCGAGCACCCTGGAGACAGCAAACTGTTCGATTGCTGGGATCTGGGTGACAAATCACCCTGTCTACCTTCCTAATAAAAGAGTCCCCTACAACCAAAACCTGTCTGTTGTTCTGCCTATTCTGCCCTCCCTCTCCTCCAGTAGAGCTGTTCGCCTGGCTGTTAGAGGGAACAGCTCTATCTGGCATTGCCATTCCTGAATGGACATCCCCAACAGTTTCACTCAATCCGGCAAATCTGTTGGTGTTTGCCAACTCAGAACTGGCCTGCCTCCTCCTGTTCCCCCTGCTTCCCCTTGTAACTGTAACCCAGCTGCCTCCCTGGACATCCTCACTAGCCCCAGCTCCACCCTCCATGCTAGGCCCAGCTAAACTGTGCTCAGTGATCACCAACCCCCTTTCCAGTGGAGCAATGTCACTAAGTGCTGCATTTCTCCTCTCCAGATCTCCAATTTGAGCTTCCAGAGAGGCAACATGCTCACACCTCTCACAGAGGTATGGACCCTGGATCATCTGTTCCAGTATTGCATACATATGACAGGATGTACACTGAATAAGGTTGCCACTGGACTGACTCATAATTATTATTATTGTCTACAAAATTTCAGAGGGGAAAATAAAGAATATAAAATAATATATTTATATAAAGTTTTCCTCCTTTGCACTATAAATCTGCCCTCCCTTTTCTTTGAAGTACCTCCTTTTATTTAAACTCCTAGGCTTTAACTAGAATTGCACTTGATACTGAAAATGTTCGCAAGATCACAAGTTCCCCTTCTCCTGTTTATATTAACTTCTGCCTTCTCACCTGGGCACAATTAGTGCACTCTGTAATTTATCAGCCTTTACTTGTACGGTAAATCCACTTGTAAACAGGCCCCAAACCAGCTCACAAACCTTTTATAGAAGTTTAACAGTCAAACCACACCCCTCTCACCTGGGCACAATTAGTGCACTCTGCAGTTTATCAGCCTTTACTTGTAAGGTAAATCCACTTGTAAAACCCATATTCTTTAATGTGACAACACCTCCCCTTTAATGAAGATGATTCTGAAAATCACATATTGCAGGGGCTGCTTTAAACTAAATGCATCCCTGACATGCCAGTTAAAGTAGAGATCTTGATGCCTTAAAGGGCCATTTACTTCACTGAGAGTGCTCTTCATGGTGTGAAAGAGCACAAGATTGTATTCTATATTTTTTTTAATTACGCTAATAACAGCTAAACAAATCGAAAGTTTGTTTATAAACACATCCTATCCTGTCTACTGGCAGTTTCATGGTTAATACCAGACAACAGAGATGTGCAGTGTGAATACTGATTGATAGTTTTCCCGGAACTCAGGAATGCACTCAAAAGTTAACCCACAACTGACCTGTTTATGTGTTTCCAGCATTCCATGCTCTGCACAGATGAGGGCTAACTGTTTTTTTCTTATTTTGCTCACTACAGAGCTGAGGGAGTGGGCAGTTGGTAACCCATGTAAACACAGACTTTATTGAATTTTCTGTGAAAAATGCATGTATTTAAAAAAATCAAAAAGTATTTCAATGTGTTTTTAGGAGATCTTTTCTGTGGAATGCTTCAAACTGTGCTGAATTAAGTGGTCCTTTAACATACATGCATTAAATATATCTATACTCAAATACAATAAAGCAAATTACATACATAATAATACGTTTCATGAAGTAACATAACAGAGTATACATTTATTATGCTTCTTCTAAAGTGAAGAAGTCTTATATTACCTTCAATTGGTATAATTTTTAGTAATATAATAATAGTCTGTACAACTAACCCAATCACCCAATTATTAAACCTTACCTTTATCTATGCAATCTCTCAGTCTCCATGTGCAAGGTAGAGTTTCCTCCTTTAAGGCTTCCTATAGTCATGTTTGCATGTTTATACAGCCTCTCATCTCTTGGTGCCCTAAGGTCTGTGACATCATCTATTACGACACATCTCTGATGTAAGAAGTTATTATTATTATTATCCTTTATTTATAACGCGCCAACATATTCCGCAGCGCAAGGGGTTAGGTACAAGTATAAACAATACCCCACAATGAAAATAATGGAAGACCCTGTTATTGAGCTTTCAATCTGATATACACTGTGCTTTCCCTAAAGCACCTCACAAGATTAAAACTCGCAAACTTACATTCTAAAGGGTATGGGTGAGGTACAGGAGAGTGAGAGATGCATAGTGAATGAAGAGGCTAAAGATGATAGGCTTTTTTGAATAGATGTGTTTTTAAAGAGATTTTGAAGGATCTGAGGCAGGAAGATAGTCTGGTGGTGCGAGGTAAAGAGTTCCAAAGAATAGGGGCAGCACGTGAAAAGTCTTGAAGATGGGAGTGAGAGGAGGTGATGAGAGAGGAGAAGAGAAGAAGGTCATTAGCAGAGTGAAGAGGGCGGGTGGGAATGTATTTTGGGATGAGAGCAGAGATGTAGGAGGGTGCACTATTGTGGAGGGCTTTATATGTTAGGGTCATGATTTTGAATTCTAGACGCTATGGGAAGCCAGTGGAGTGCCTGACAGAGAGAGGCTGCAGACACTGATCGTTTAGTATGGTAGATGAGTCTAGCGGATGCATTCAAAATGGATTGGAGTGGAGACAGACGGGTGATAGGAAGGCCAGCAAGAAGAGTGTTGCAGTAATCGAGGCGAGATATGATGAGAGCGTGAATAGGAATTTTAGTTGTGTCTTGTGTGAGGTAGTGGCGTATTTTGGATATGTTTTTTAGGTGAAAGTGACAAGATTTTGTGAGTGATTGGATGTGGGGAATGAAAGAGAGGGAAGGGTCCACTAGGACCCCAAGACAGCGGGCCTGATAGGTGGGAGTGATGATGGCATTGTCAACAGTGAGAGATATTTGCGGAGTGAAAACTGTAGTAGAGGGGGGAAAGATAAGGAGCTCTGTCTTAGACATGTTGAGTTTGAGTTGACGGGCAGACATCCATGAGGATATGCTCGAGAGGCAATTGGCAACATGAGCTAGCAGAGAGGGGGATAGTTCAGGTGCAGAGATGTAGATTTGGGTGTCATCAGCATATAGATGATACTGAAATCCAAAAGATTGTATAAGGGCACCAAGGGAGGATGTACAGATGGAGAAAAGGAGGCCTAGGACTGAGCCTTGGGGTATACCGACAGTTAGAGGGCGAGGAGATGAAGTGGTTCCAGAGAAGGAGACACTAAATGTTCGATTTTCTAGATAAGATGTGAACCAAGAGAGAGCAGTGTCACGGATGCCAAGAGAGTGGAGAATTTGGATAAGAAGAGGATGATCAACTGTGTCAAAGGCAGCAGAGAGATCCAGGAGAATTAGGATAGAGAAATTACCCTTTGATTTGGAGTTGAGCAGGTCATTAGTAACTTTTGTGAGAGCTGTCTCTGTAGAGTGTTGGGGCCGGAAGCCAGACTGGAAGCGATCATGGAGGGAGTTGGAGGAAATGAATTGTGTAAGGCGAGTGTAGACGACACGCTCAAGTAGTTTAGAAGCCAAGGGAAGTAGAGAGGGCGGTAATTAGATGGAGAAGCTGGATCAGATGTGGGTTTCTTAAGAATGGGTGTAATTGTGGCTTGTTTCAAAGGTGATGGAAACTTGCCAGTGTCTAAGGAAAGGTTTAATAGATGTGTGAGAGCTGGGATACGTGTGGTAGAGAGGGGGGGGGGGATCAGCTGTGATGGAATAGGATCATGTGGACAAGTTGTGAGACGAGAGGTTGATAGAAGGTTAGCAACTTCATCCTCAGTTACAGGGTTAAAGAAGTTTATAGTGGCTATAGGTTTGGGAAAGGGTGAAGGCAGACTGCTGTTTGTTTTTTGAGGAGAAGGTGTGATATGGCTGCGTTGAGAGGAGAGTTCATTATGAATATTTTCAATTTTACTATTAAAGTATCTAGCAAAATCTTCAGCTGTAAGAGAGGAAGGGGCGGGAGGTGGGGGAGGGCAGAGTGTTAAAAGTGGAGAACAAATGTTTGGGGTTGGAGGCCAAATTTGATATTAATGATGAGAAGTAGCTCTGTTTGGCAAGATTGAGGGCATAGTGATAGGAGCGTAGGATAAACTTGTAATGAAGGAAGTCTGATGAGGAGCGAGATTTCCTCCATAGTCGTTCAGCGCTACGGGAGCACTTCTGGATGTAGCGTGTTTGTGTAGTGTGCCATGGTTGTAGATGAGAGCAGAGGCGTCTGTCTGTGGTTATGGGGGCTAGAGAGTCCAGGGTGGAATTTAGAGTCAAATTGTTTTTTACCCTGAGTGCCCAGCTCAGTCTTGTGATATCTGCCATTAGACAACTCATCACTGAGTGCTCTGAAAATATCCCACATTGACACAAATACACAAGGAAGGACAAAAACATCCAAAACTTAGAATCCAGAATACATTTAGAAGCTGGTCACTTAATTTGCAGCAATTTACAGAATCTAGAAATGATCCTTGAGCATCTACGCTCAGTTTTGTTGTTCTCCATCTTTACTTCCTGTTCTTCTTATTTACATTACCCAACATTACCACTGCGTGTTAGCAGATTCCTCCTGACCTTTACCCTTCACTATATGATTTGCCTCTAAATCCAATAATAGGATGGAGATATGAGAGGGAGTATAGACTATAGTGTATATAGAGTGGTACTGAGGCTATTCGGGGAGCGATAGAGAGGCAATGATCGTAAAGTTGTCTAATACAAGCAAAGTGTGCAAGACAGGAAGTAAAAGAGAGTGCAGTATACGCAGGTAAAATATCAGGTGTCCAGTATTTCAGTAGAGTATCTGGTTCAGAACTTAAAGGATCACTGTAGTTTGGTGAAAAAACAGATATTTGTCAAGTATGTAACCGAATAAAATTAGATGGTATGCAAGACAGGAACTTGAAATAATTTTAAAGAAAATATTTAGATGACTCTATTAGGAAAAATACAAGAGCCTAGTGGTGACTGTCTGCAGGGGGCGCTGTGTTTTTACACTTTAAATTGTATTCAAACAGACTTCAAACATACAGTGTACGTTATACACAGCTCCTTGCAGGAAGTGCTGTGCCTTGGCGGTGGAAATAAAAAAACTCCTCCCTGGTTATAAGAGTTATGCTATTTATGAAATAATGTTCTCTTTTCCTTACAAAGCATGCTGGGAGCTGTAGTTTAAACTACATACAAATCAACAACCACCTGCACAATTCTCCCTGCATGGTTCTCAGGGTAGTTTTCTATTGAGTTCAAGGAGCTGAGATTTGCCAAGTAAGACAGAGACACCCAGTAAGTTAAAGGTCCAGAAAAATACACTTGCTTGTCAAGTTAACAGTATTAGCGGTTGTGTAGGCCAATGGATTTACAATGGATGACATCACAAAGAATGATTACTATAAATATGTAGGGACTGAAGAACTACAAGTCAATATCTTAAAGGGATACTGTAGCCCTATTTATATTATACTATGTTTTAAGTTATAGATTTGGGCACAACCTTTAATTTATTATATATCTGTTTATGAGAGCTGGATGAATGGGGTGTGGGATTATAGTTATCGGTGAAGGGAAGGCTGAAGGAGGAGGGAACAACAAGAAGCCAAAGGCCATTGCTTAATCACTGGATACAATTGAAATTGATGCCAAACCCCCATCCCTCTCATTGGCCCGGAACCAGACTCCTTGAATCAAAAGATGGAACAACAGCTGTCCAGAAATGTAAATAACCCTCTCACACAACATTACTGTAATTCAACTATTTACTTATTTATATTTGGTTGGATGATCATGGACATCTAAAATTACAAGTCAAGTTTTGAAGGAACGGGCTGCTTTCAAAATAAAATTATTCATTCACCCCAAACCCTCCAAATGTCCCTTCTTCATAGAGACAGTCCCACTTGGACAAACAGAGGTACCAAAGAACAAAACACGAAATGTGAGAACTGTCATGGATACCAAAGGAATGGACAATGTGTGTAAGAGGTGAATGGACAGTCATAGAGGCAGGGTAAATAACAAAATGTTATTTAAAGCTTATCAGAAAGACAACAGTGCATAAAAAAAATAAACGTAAAAAATATTTTAAAACAATATTGTTAATACCCTTTGTAAAGGTCAATTTGGGATACTTTTGATGTGTCAGAACATTATACCCAAACTGTGTTTTCTAACCTTACTTAGACAACAATAGTGTCAAGTAAGTTGAATACATCCAAATATTATATCCCAACTGGGTTTTCTTAACTTATTCCAACAGCTGAGTTGTAATATAAACTCTGACCAATCCCATTGCCTAAATCATCAGACAGTACTATTATTGGTTGTAATTAACTGCCTTGAAAATTCCAATGTATAGCTAGTGAGTTACTGAGAAGACACTTTAGCTGAGTGTATTTCCATCATCCAAGTACATTATTAGTAGCCTCTTAGTGGCTTTAATGTTTATTTTAATGATCAAATATATATATTTTTTGCTTATGACAATATCAAAAATAAAATAAAATAAAATAATTGATTAATAATTAATTAACAACTAATTAATTAATATTTAACCTGCATATTGCAGATCAGAGGAGATCTTAAAAGGTTGAACTTGATGGACTGAAACTCTTTTTTTCAACCTTAAATACTATGGCCCTCATTCAATTGCAATTTGGCCAATTGAATAGGGGTCAAAATAAGCACATAACATATATTTTTTAAAGAAGTTTTTAGTTCGTAAACATCTATCCAAAAGCAAGGTTTTCACTAACTAAAAACTTCTTTAAAAAAAATATGCTATGTGCTTATTTAGAGCCCTATTCAATTGGACAAATCGCAATTGAATGAGGCCCTATGTAACTACCCTGTTTCCCCGATGGTAAGACACTGTCTTATTTTTTTTGGAAGGCCAAAATATGCTCTAGGGCTTATTTTCAGGGGGATGCCTTATTTACCCAGAGTGATCAGAAGTGGACATGAATGGCACATGATTAATTAGAAGGGGACAATGATTGGCACAGAGTGATCAGAAGTGGACATGAATGGCACATGATTGATCAGAAGGGGACAATGATTGGCACAATCATGTGCCATTCATGTCCACTTCTGATCACTCTATGCCAATCATTGTCCCCTTCTGATCAATCATGTGCCATTCATTGTCCCCTTCTACTGTAATCAATACCGTAATACCGGTATACCGTACCTCCTGCAGGAGGGATGAGGGAATCTGCCTGCGTTTCCTTGCGCGGAGTGAGTCACGTGCGCGCGCTGCAGTCCTGTCACTTCCTCCTCTTCACTGCATGACGAGGCGCGCAGCCATGGAGGCAAATAGGGTAGACGGAGGCACCACACGGGGTCACCCACCGTACCATCTGATTCGGGTAAGCACAGGTATCGGTGGGTGGCTTATTTGCGGGGGGGTGCCTTATTTTATTTTTTTTTCTAAAAAGGGGGGGCTGTCTTATTTGATGGCCCTGCCTTATCATCGGGGAAACACGGTATGTAACTATCATGATGTTTATTGTACTTTATGTTCTGTCGACTTCAGCAATATATAACAAACTTGTATGTAATGCACCTAATGCAATATGATGGCGTACTTACTGTTCTGTCTATTTCAGCAATATATTATATTGCAAACTTATACTTTTTAACCATTATGATACCAAATCATTCATACCACAAGTTGTCCCACAACTTATATTTCTTATTTTTACACATTTATTGGTTTGTATAGTAAACAATATAAGTCATGGTATTGTAATAGGTAAAAAAAAATAAACTTGATCATTAAAACAAACACTAAGGTTACTACTAATGCACTTGGGTGATGGAAATACACTCAGCTAAAGTAGCAGGGAAACTAACTATTGTCTATTATTGTTTAAGTAAGTTAAGATTTTTTTGGGGGATATAATGCTCTGACACATCAAAAGTATCCAAAATTGTTCTTTACAAAGGGTATTATCAATATTGCTTTTAAATAGTTTTTAAGTGTTTTTTAAAATGCGCCATTGTCTTTCTGATAAGCTTTAAATAAACTGTTGTTATGTTCCCTGCCTCTATGAATATTCATATTATTTAGTGTTAAGCACTAGGGAAAATATTTATTTCACAATTCCAGAATTAATTAATAAGAAGATGGACAACTGTATCAAAAGCAGCCCAGAGATCCAGGAGAATTAATAGAGAGAAGTGACCTGTTGACTTGGCCATAAACAGGTCATTAGTGACTTTTGTGAGAAATGTCGAGTGTTGGGTTTGGAAGCCAATCTGAAGGGAGAGAGTTGGAGGAAAGGAATTGGGTAAATAAATTGTAGAAGAGTCACTCAAGTAGTTCTGAAGCCAAGGACATATAACAACATATTACATACTAGTGCCTTTCACCTCCAATGACTTCTATCAGATCTCTTCCCTCTCCCACTAAACAAAAAAACCTTTCTAACTTGCACTCCTTCCTACCTAAGCAAACTTTCACGTCCTTCCTGACCCTTGCTGTTCCTTATGTGCTTATTCTTTCCCAGGTTTCTGCCTCTCCCATTCCCTTTAGATTGTAAGTAGTGAATTTTCAATCTTGTAGGGTGCATTGGAAAAAAGCACTTTCTGCAAAGATTCTAAGCTCAAAACAGGGCCCTCCATTTTCTAAAGTTTGTTGATTTTTGATTTTTCCTTGTTCTTATACCCTGTACAGCGCTAAGGAATATGTTTGCGTTTACAAAAAATAGTTAATAATAATAGGATTAATAATAATAATGAAAGAGAGATAGGGCTATAGTTGGATGCAGAAGCTGAGTCAGATGAGGGTTTCTTAATGATGGGTGTAATTATGGCATGTTTTAAAGATGATAGGAATTTGATGGTGTTAATGGAGATGTTGAAAAGATGTGTGATAGTTGATAATAAGTGTGGGCAAGTTGAAAGGTGTAAGACTCATAGAAGACCAGAGACTTCATCCTCAGTTCCAGGGTCAAAGAAGCCCATTATATATGTGACTGGGTAAGAGCAAAGCCTGGGTGTTACAGGTTTGTTGAGAGGAGTGTGTGAGCCTCCTTCAATACCTTCCTTCTCACAGCCCCCACCCCTCGTAGCATCCATCCTAAAACAGCAGCCATCCCCTCTCATCATCTATCCCCACATAGCATTCTGATCTTCTTTGTTGCCCCTTATAAAACCCATTCCCCTTGTATTTTGCTGTCATTCAGCCCTTGCTGTTTGTCACCTCTTCTCTGATACACATCCCCAGTGTGCTGAACTATTCCACACTGCCACCTCTTGGAGCTTCTGTAGATATGTTCTTTTTTAAGCCAATCTCGTCCCGGGGGTGGGTATGCAGCCAGGTAAGCCCAGGAGGGGCATGATGGGTTGGCTTAGGTGGGTGGCCTCTACACCAGAGACAAAAATTAAATGCACAAAATGTACACACCACTGGGGCCGCCAGAGGGAGGCCCGGGTGCATTGCATCTGCACCACTAGTAGCTCTGCCTCTACTTTAATAGCTTCTCTACACAATAGCTTTCCAGGTATTAGAATGGGAAGGTGAAGGGTCAGCATCAGGTGTACTTATAAACATCATAAGCTCATATATAGACACCTCTGTACTACTTGCATTTACATCCATTATATTCAATTCCAGGGAGGGCATCAGTGAAGCTCATAGACCAACTACAATTGGGAAACCTTGACTTAAATCATTCACATGTCATACAAAACCATGTTTACTGTATATAAAACATATTTTCCAGTAGAGCAGAGGGAGTAGAGGGAACTGTGTGTCCCTTTTAGGTTCTTAATGTAATACTTTGTTGTTGTATTTTAGTGACCTTAACACATTGCTACTGTTTTAATTAATGTACTGATCTCACTTTTATTAAAGGGACATGGAAGGTTTATGGATTTGATAAGGAATATAATGTACCTATGTAACTTTTGTGTACTTTATTTTACTGTATTAAAAGTGCTTGCAACTCTACTGCTTTGCACTGATCACCTTCGGCGCTCATCACGAGCCTCTCCCGCTGGCGTTGTTCATCTTTGGCGCTTATTGTGAGCCTTTCCTGCCGCCTACAGTACAGTCCGCTCATTTCAAGTTTAGTTAACCTGCAAGTTTTGTACTTGGGAATGCCATGTGTCTCTTTCCACCATCTCCCCCCTGTCCCTTCCCTGTGTCTCTCCTCTGTTTATCTGCTGAATGTTTGCGTGTTTGGCGCTGAAGGCCGTTTGTTTTATTTTCTAATTCCTGCGTGCCTGGCGTTGTTGGTGTAAGTGTTAGTGTCTTTGCCGTCGTGTATTTCAAAGTCCCGCGGGCCTGGCTTAGCTCAGCCTCGTTTTCGTGCAGTTTCAGAATTTTTTAGGTTTTTCAGCCGCCATTTTTTTCCTTGCTTAGCCCATTTTGGATTGACGAAAACCCCCAAATATTGCTTAAAATCGCTTGTAACCTCACTTCCAGTCTCCATGGCTCTCCGCCTGTCTTGTCTGTTTGTGTGTTATTATATTTGTTAAATTTTTTTGTTGTTTTTAGGGGTTTTAGAGTTACGCGCTTGGCTTGCAGTTGTGCCCCATCCTGCGTGCATCAATGGCTTCGCAGATGAGCATCTTGTGTGCTCATCCAGCCTAAGTCCTGTGCTGTACACAGGTTGCCTCGCATCGCAAGGCTTCTCAGGAGAGCGCCTTAGGGTTCTCGTCCAGCCTAAGTCCTGCGCCATACACGGCTCGCCTCGCATTGTGTGGCTCCGCAGATGTCACCTGTGGTGCTCATGCACCCTAAGTCATGCGCTGTACAAGGCTCACTTTGCGAGGCAATACACGGCGCCTCACAACCGGTTACAAATGACCACACAACCGGCACTTTGAAAAAAAACAACAAACACGCAATTACTAACTACGGACGTACACAAAAAAATACGACCCGCGGGACTTAGAAAATAAAAACTTGCGGATTTACACAAAAAAATTACGACCCGCGGGTCTTCAAATCCATTACGGACTCGCAAAAATATGACCGTAACGGACAACCCGCGCACAGCAGCAAAGATTAAAAAACACAAAAATACATACAAAAATAAAAACATTACCCACAGCAAGGGAGGCCACCCAGGATCTCTGCAACACAGCTTAAACCTGGAATTCAGTCAAATTTACAAAGTTTAGACACTCGAAAATCCCATAAGCAAGAGAAAAAATGGTTAACGAAAAAAAAAAAAACAAGGTTACACGACCCCTAAAGCTGCAAAATACCACAAAGCACATACAGCTTTTACAAAAACCCGTACAACCTACAACATACACCTTTAGCATGGACGCTAAATCATCCACACCCACCTACCACATACACATTCAACGCCATTTTACAACACTAACTTACAGAATGCGGAAGTACACAGCTACACAAACGGCTTCCCCTCGCGCACGCAGCCTATTTACACTACACACTGCACATATCGCTGACAATTACACCTCAGCTCCACAACACTGCAAACCTACATTATATGCTGCAGGAACATCAAAACAGATTGTTAGCTCTTCAGCACATTCCTTGCTGCATTTATTAATTACAAAGAGGTAAAGTATATTAATTTATGATTTAATTAATTAATTAGCATTAAAAAAAAATTGACACAAAAAAAAAAAAAATGAACACCACACTGGCGCAAACAACAACAAACACCTTCACTGCGCCACCCACAAGGAGCGCCAACGCTGCTCATAGGACACAAACTACAACAGGGGAGAGCCTTGCAATAAGCGACAAAACCAGATCACTGCGGACCTTACAATAAGCACAAAAGCGCCTATGATAACAACAAATAGACCAACCCAGAAGCTCGCAATGAGACCCAAAGGCGCTCATTGCGAGCCACGCGATGAGCGCCAAAGGAGCTCAGCACGAGGCTCGCAATAAGCGCCGAAGGATCTCAGACCACAAAAACACTCACTCTCTCTGGCAAACAGCATTACCTGCCTTACAATTTTATTGCCATCATTTTTTGATGGGCAAGTCGCTAGTAAATATATATTTATTTATATATGTACACATAGATTTAGTTAGTGATTGTATGTGAGGGATGAAAGACAGCGCAGGGTCTAGTAGGTGGGGGTGATGAGGTCATTGTTGACAGTGAGATAGATGTGAGGAATTGAAGCTGTGGGAGAGGGAGGGAAGATTAGCAGTTAAGTTTTGGACATGTTGAGTTTGAGATGGTGGGTGGACATCGAAAAGGATATACTAGAGAGGCAGTTGGAGACGTGTGTTAGAAGAGAGGGGGATAGATCTGGTGTGGAGAGGTAGCTTTGGGTGTCATCTGCATAGAGATAATAATGAAGCCCAAAAGAGTTTATGAGGGTACCAAGTGAGGAAGTGTAGATGGAGAAGAGGAGGGGGCCTAGGACTGATCCTTGGGGTACACCAACAGACAGGGGGTGAGGAGAAGAAGAGGTGTCGGAGAAGGAGATACCGAATGACCGATTTTGCAGGTATGATGAGAACCACGATAGAGCAGTGTCTCGAATAACGAGGGAGAAGAGGATATGGAGTAGAAGTGGATGGTGGACTGTGTCAAAGGCAGCAGAGAGATCTAGAAGAAGAATTGAAAAGTGACCTTTTGACTTGGCGGTAAGCAGGTCATTGGTGACTTTAGTGAGAGCTGTTTCAGTGGAGTGTTGAGGCCGAAAGCCGGTTTGGAAGGTGTCAAGAAGGGAGTTAGAGGAAATAAAGCTGGTAAGGCGGTTATAGATGAGCTGCTCCAGCAGTTTGGAAGCCAGGGGAAGCAAAGAGATAGGGCGGTAGTTAGTTGCAACGTCAGAGTCAGATGAGGGTTTTTTGAGGGTGGGTATAACTATGGCATGTTTTAGAGAAGATGGAAACATGCCAGTATTTAGGGAGAGGTTGGAAATATGCGTGAGAGCTGGGATTAGTGTGGTAAAGATGAGAGAGATGAGCTGAGATGGAATAGGATCCTGAGGACAGGTAGTGAGGTGAGCGGATGATAGCAGTTTGGAGACTTCATCCTCTGTAGTTGGATCAAAACAGTTCAAAGTGGCGGTGGGATTGGTTAAGGGAGAAGCCTGGGTGTTGTTGGTTAGTTGAGAGGGTGGAGTGTGAAAGCCACTATGAGATGAGAGTTCATTGCGGATGTTTTGAATTTTATGAATAAAATGGTTGGCAAAGTCTTCAGCTGTGAGAGAGGAAGGGATGGGAGGAGCCGTGGGCAGAGGAGAGTATTTAAAGTGGCAAACAGACACTTGGGGTTAGAGGACAGAGTTGATATTAGTGTTGTAATGTACTGCTGTTTGGTGAGGTTGAGGGCGGAGGAATAGGAGCGTAACATAAATTTGTAGTGGAGAAAATCTGCTGAAGTGCGTGATTTCCTCCATAGTCGTTCAGCAGTGCGGGAGCTTGTATGACCTGACAAGTTACAAAAACTTTCTTTTGGTATATTAGTGAAAAGAGAAAATCTAAGGATGGAATAGTTATACTTAATTAAGTAAAGATCAAGCTTTGTTTTTGTAGTTGACATTTGGTAGTGGGAATTTTCATTGAGGGGTACTGCAATAAGTGACAGAATAATTAACACAGGTCCTTTTTTTCCCCAAGGTGAGGTTTTACTAGCATTATCAAAGTTAAAGTGAACTTGTCAATGAGCCCAAACAATGTGCGTCCAAGAGTATTGAAGAAGCTTAGATCAGAACCTGCTGCACTATTAGCAAAACTGTTTAATTAATCATTATTGTCCAGAGTAATTCTAGATGACTAGACAATAGTTAGTGCCGCTACACAAAAAAGGTAAAGTTTGATATCAGTAGTATCCAAACTAATGGAAACACTTTTTTCTCCAACCTTTTTATTGGATTAAAGAGAGCAAATAAGTTAACAAAACATACATAAAAAGAAAAAAAAAGTAAAATAAATCAAGAACAAATCTGAGGCGTATCTCTCAAAAGAAACACTTGAAATACATAGTTATTGAATACCTAAAATGTGATGGTTTAGATCATAGACAACACGACTTTCCATGTCAGACTAATCTAATTGACTTTTGTTGATAATTTAACTAAAGTTATATATATTACACTGGAGCAGTATATATAGTCTATCTAGTTTTTAGTCAAGCGTTTGACACTGTCTCACACAATAAACTAATCCTTAACCTTTATAGTCAGGGAGTAGATTTAAACATAGTTTAGTGGATAGGACACTGGCTGGAGGATATGCCTAAAAACGGCATAGAGCCACATTCAATTCCAAGCCCAGAACTCAATCACAGATGGCCGAATGTCTGCAGGTGTGTTGCGGGCTCCCATTGGTCTCTGATTACAATGTTATTCAATTGCCCAAGGCCGCAAGATACTGTCCCAAAGCCAGAATCGTAAACCATGCACTGGTTGGTAGCAGTTCAGGGCGGGAACATGATCACTTAAGCAAGCCCATAACCTCCCATTTCAAATCAGCCAATAGAAAATGAGACTGTCATTATTACAGAAGTAAATCATGGAGGTTACATGTCAATCAATTAGCTTCGGGGTCCGATATGCGATCAGATTCGCAAACCCGCAAAATAAAGAATTATGAAAATGAATGCCAATACTGTTTTAGTCCATATGGGTGGCCTGATATGTATTAACTCATTGATACCCGAGATCGATTAAGCCCTGAAATGAAACCTAAAAATAAATTTAATTTCCTGACGATTTGCGAGCTTGAGACTGTTGTGCAAATAATTCTAATGTCTATCATTGCTTTCCCTGTTACTTACAGTGCCGTATTTATTATTTGCATTTACAGTGCTACAAATAGGTGTTTAACCCCTATGCGGGTCCTCTCTAGCACTCATAGGATTTTCTCCTTCTTTTGCCATTTACGGGTGTGAAAACATTTGCGAGCTTGGGGAAGTTGATCAATTGAATAGCGATTTGCGATTTTAGCCATCGTAACTCTTCCGAAAGTGGAAGTTCAAAGGCTTCGGGAGGCTTCGGGAGGCTGTAAGTCGCAATCTTTTCAAGGCTGTAACTCATAACCTGTAAAAAAAAGCCAGCAAAAAAAATGCCAATTGAATAGTAAATGAACTTACGACCTGACGAGTTACAGTAACTTGCTAAAGCTCAATTTAAGGGGGGCAATAGTTACTAGAATGCATTCAGAGGAAAGGATGATTACCAGAGGAGTGCAACAGGGCTCAGTGAAAGGGCCTGTTTTGTTTAATATATTTATTAGTGATATTACTAGTGAACTTCAATGGAAAGTTTGTCTCTGCAGATGAAATGTGGTAGACATAACAGAAGGTGTAAGTGTAATGACTTTTTAAAACTAGAAAATGGTCAAGTATGTCAGCCTTTTTGTCATTGAATCTGAAATTACCAGTGTCTTACACCGATTAAGGGCATATTCTAGTTTCCTAAGTTGTTACATTTTTGCATTATTTAGGCAAAAAGCATCCTTCATATATGCAGCCCATTTCAGAAAACATGTTATTTTTATTAATATCTAAAAATCCCTCTAATCATTTTGTTGACACTCCCAGAGGTGTCTACACAGGCACTTGACCCCCCCCCCCCCCCAATCAGCATGCAGCGTAGGGGACCAATTTTAACCCATTATTCACCCTCTGTGTCTTCCACAGCCAATAGGAAAGCACTGGTGTCCGCCTCCAAGTCACTGCTGGGATATGACCCTCCTTGCTGCTTCCTGTCTGTGCTGTGTGCTGTGCTGCTGCCATACCACCTTCTAACATGGACCACACTAAATATCCCAGTCTGTTTTGCAACATAAACAAGAACCCTGGAATGTTATTCAAATGTTTCAGCTGCCTGTGCTTCCTCCTGATTGGCCAAAACAAATTATCAATTTTATGCTAATTTAGCCAGGGTTTGGAGGGGATGTTAACCCTATTTTTCAACTGTCAGAAATTGCAAGACATTTTGCTAACTTCAAGGTATGTGTTTAAATGGTTATTTTGGTATTTCTTCATGCAAAAAAAAAATGTTTTCATTCACTATTAATTATTCTCTATCATATGCACTCATAATCCAGGAAACTTAGGTATGCCTTTAAATGTTTACTTTAAGAAAACATTATGAGAACCTTAAAATTTAATCTTTATTGTGTAAAATACACCGCCATTAACATTTATGGATTGTGATATAAACTTGTGAGCCTATATGTAAACAATATAGAGATCAATCATCCAAAGTCAATCATATATCAAAGGGATAGCATAGTGCCTATGACCTCTGCGGATCCTCCTGCCGTGAAGGCTTTCTAGCAGCAGCCCCAAAGCTGAATAAGTCTCTACAATAAATAGAAAGAAACAGAAAGTAGAAGTATAGAAGATTAAGACTACTTAAGGTTTTGTCAAATTCAGCTCTGTATAGGACGATTCTCCATTATGATTAAATAGGCTAATGCAGATATTCATTATTCCATAATATACTGTATATACTCAAGTATAAGCCAACCCGAGTATAAGCCGAGGCACCTATTTTACCACAAAATACTGGGAAAACGTAGTGACTCGAGTATAAGCCGAGGATTGGAAATGTGCTGCCCCCTGTGTCCCTCTTGTGCCCTCGGTGTCCCCCTCTTGTGTGCCCTCTGTGCCCCTTTCTTGTGTCCCCCCTCTCTCTCCCCTGTTTCTCTTCCCCCTCTCCCTCCCCTGTGTTTACCCCCCTCTCCCTCCCCTGTGTCTCTTCCCCCTCCCTCCCACCCCTGTGTCTCTTCCCCCTCTCCCTTCCCTGTGTCTCTTTCCCCCCTCTCGCTCGTGTCTCTTCCCCACCCCCTCCCTTATCACCCTCCTCAACCCCCTCCTCAACAGCCCTCCTCATCCTCCCTTGTCATCCTCAACCTCCTCCTCATCCTCTCTTTTCAATCCCCCTCCTCAACCCCCCTCCCCTTCCTCAACCCCCTCCTCAACCCCCCTCCTTATCCTCCCTCCTCACCCCCCTCCTCAACCCCCCTCAACCTCTCTCCTCAACCCCCCTCCTCATCCTCAACCCCTCCTCAACCCCCCTCCTCAACCTCTCTCCTCAACCCCCCTCCTCCACCTCCCTCCTCAACCCCCCTACTCATCCTCTCGCTTCAACCCCCCTCCTCAACCCCCCTCCTCATCTTCTCTCCTCAACCCCCCTCCTCAATCCCCCTCCTCATTCTCTCTCCTCCACCCCCCTCCTCAATCCCCCTCCTCATCCTCAACCCCCCTCCTCATCCTCAAACCGCTTCTCATCCTCAACCCCCTCCTCAACCCCCCTCCTCAACCTGACTCCTCATCCTAAACCCCCCTCCTCATCCTCGTTTCCCCTCCTCAACCTCACCCCCTCCTCAACCTCCCTCCTCAAACCCCTCCTCATCCTCCCTCCTCAACCCCCCTCCTCATCCTCAACCCCCCTCCTCATCCTCAACCCCTCCTCCTCAACCCCTCTCCTCATCCTCAAACCCCCTCCTCATCCTCAATCTCGTCCTAATCCTCAACCCCTATCCTCAACCCCCCCCCCTCCTCATCCTCAACCCCCCTCCTCAACCCTCCTCCTCATCCTCACACCCCCTCCTCATCCTTAATCCCGTCCTAATCCTCAACCCCTATCCTCAACCCCCCTCCTCATCCTCAACCCCCCTCCTCAACCTCAACCCCCTCTTCATCCTCCCTCCTCAACCCCCCTCCTCACTTTACCCCTTTCTAATTACCTCCCCCTCTCCCTTTCCCCTCACTTACCTTCCATCACCAGCTGCTCCTCTGCTCCTCCGCGCGTCTTCCGGCTGCGTCGGGAGCCGGCCAATGCTAATGATGTCAGGTGCATGTGACGTCACGTCATTAGCATATGTTGGGTCCCGACGCAGCCGTAAGACACGCTAAGGAGCGGAGGAGCAGCTGCTAATGGAAGGTAAGTGAGGGGAAAGGGAGAGGGGGAGGTAATTAGAAAGGGGTAAAGTGAGGAGGGAGGTTGAGGAGGGAGGATGAGTAGGGGGGTTGAGGATGAGGAGGGGGGTTGAGGAGGGAGGATGAGGAGGATGATAAGGGAGGGGGAGGGAAAGAGACACAAGGGAGAGTGGGGGAAAGAGACACAGGAGATGGAGAGGGGGGAAGAGACATAGGGGTGGAGAGACACAGGGGGAAAGAGACAAAGTGCGACTCGAGTATAAGCCGAGGGGGCCCTTTTCAGCCTTAAAAAAAGGGCTGAAAAACTCGGCTTATACTCGAGTATATACAGTAAATGTAAAAACACTAATCCTATATACAATTTCCCATTCTCAGAAGAAGAGCTATGATCATCCCATAGGCCATAATAATGGGACAAGGTTTCAATACCCTAATCCCTATGCCCATTTGGGAGCCTCAAAGGCGATCCCAGCTACAACAATATGACATGGTCAATCCTCCTAAGACAAAAAACAACTATTGTAGCTTTCTCAATGGCTTATGATATATTATAAGCCTTTGAGAAAGCTACAAGTGATCACTTTTTATATGATACTTAGGCCCCTATTTAATCGCAAATTTGCAACAGTTACAGAGCGATTCAATTGAACAAGCTCACAACAACCTGGCTGAAAGCCTAAACCGTAAAACATGCACCCGTAAGTAGCTTTTCAGGGAATGATCACGATCAATTAAGCAAGGTCAATTTAGAAACAGCCAAAAGTAAATGAGACCATCATCATGACGTTAATAAAACATGGAGGTTAAACCACAATCAATTAGTGTTTAGAAGTCTGATATGCGATCAGACTCGCAATTCGGCAATGTACAAAAAAATATAAATGAATGGCGATACTGTTCTAGTCCATGTGGGTGGCCTGATATGTATTAACTCCTTGATTACCGAAATACATCACAGAAATAAAATATAAAAAAAAAATTGGATTGCAAATTTGCAAGCTTTAGACTGTTGTGCAATTAATTAGAATGTCTTTCATCGCTTTCTTTGTATCTTAAAGTGCAATATTGATTTTTTATTTGCATTTACAGTGTTACTATCAGGTGTTTAACCCACTTGCGAGCCCTATCTGGTACGCGTAGGATTTTCTTCTACATTTGCCATTTACGGGTGTGAAAACAATTGCGGGCTTGAGGAATTGTAGCAATTGAATAGCAATTTGCGATTGTAACATTTACGGGCTTTACAGATCAAAGGCTTAGATGGGTCGGAGTTACGATTTTGACAACCGCAGGGATTTTCTGCCTGTAACCCGCAGGTGGCTAAAATATGCCAATTGAATAACAAATTAGTTTACAGGCTACATTACAGGCTCCAGTAACTTACAATTGCTCAATTGAATAGGGGCCTTAGTATAGCCATCTATATATGGTTACCCTGATTAAAAGTGGTTACATGCTACTGAATGCACCTGAACCTAAATATATCAGTTCTACAAATTACATACTTTATACTCATGATTATACTGCATGTAGTTTTTGTGTGGACAACTGAATATAATGTATAGACTAGTATTTAATAAGCTCACTCTTAATACCACTTGTAGTTTGTGCATTGGCACTTATTAAGTTGTAAGGACTCACACCATATCCCGTTAGAGATCCTGCGTCACTAATACTAATTTTTATATTTTAAAGGCATGTCTAAGATTCCCTGGCTCCTCCTACTTCCTTTTGCACAGGACCATGATTCCTTCCTGCACAAGCTACTATCACAGATTGCTACAATATATTAGCTGACTTTGATTGGCCAAAAGAATTTGTGCTAATTATAGCAGGGATATCAAGGGGTGTTAACTCACAAAAGCAACTGCTTGCAAACTCAAGAGATTCAGCAAACATCATAGTGAGTTTGTTGATGTTTATTTTGGTATTTTTCCATGCAAAAGATGTTTTCATACACTACTGATTTTCATCAGATGCATTCATAATCCAGGAAACTTAACTTTGTGTCATTATTTGACTTATATATGATTTTTTTTATTATAATTAAATAAAAGTTATGTTTTAATATATAAATAATGCATTTTCTTGTCTTTTACCATACTTGTAGTGGTCATCTGCCCTAACTCTCATATAGGTGGGTGTGCTTTCTTTTTCTCTTTGATATACAATTGTATTTAAATTACACTTATAGGTTGCCCCTATCATTTGATATTGTTTTATACATTTTGTGGTAATATATGTTGGGTGTTCCTTTTTTACTGGTTTAGAAAGGCCCCCCAAAAATACTGCAAACTTCAATGTTAGTTTAATGTAGGAAAATGCATTTTTTAAAATAATATTCAACTGAAAAAGTATGGATCTATCCTGTTATGGTGTCGGGACAGGTCCACCACTGCAGTGCGTTCTCCAATCGCTAGATGGCGCTGCCGATATTTTGCAATGATGCCGATATGCAAGTTAAGTTCTAAGCTTATAATGTTAGACTAACCTTCACCCGAACCCTCACCCTAACAGTTTACCTAAGCCTTGACTCTATGATATGGCACCAGAATATCGTCAGCGCCATCTAGCAGATGCTCACCGCCACTGCTGCTGCCTTGTGCTGCTCCATAACAGGATAGGACCAAAAGTACTAGTTATTAGATATAATTGTAATACCATAGTTGTAACCTCCACTGTGTCATTTTACGTCCCTGTTGTGGCTCATCTAGACACCACTAAAGCATTCATTGTGCAACTAGACACTTCAGAGATTCAACTTTTAGACTTGAAAAGGTAATCATGGGCAATCAAGGAAACACTCAACAAACTTTCAACGAGACCAAGTGTGTTTTATTATAATCTCACTTTGTTATATTAAATCAAGCAATGTGACATGCAGATAAGTTAATTAGGTATTCAAAACAAGGCTACATCTAACTGTCTAAAGTTTGGCCTGATACACAAATACCATTGAAGCTGTGCTTTGGGAGTTACTATGTCTGGGCATCTCACCGAGAGGTCATCAATTCTTGGTAAGCACACAATCGGTCTGCATGGAAAACCCTCTATGATATAACTCACACAACATATATAGAAAGCATGAAATATGAAAGGATTAAACAATTGATATAATCTTTTGAACAATACTTGAAAATAGGTAAATGTTTTTAGAATGAAAACAGCGTTTTTAGTTAATTACTTTTTATATGCAACTATGTTGCACTGAAGGGTTCCCTGGGGGTCCAGTGGTTAGAATTTAGTGCTTTCACAACTGCGACCTGAGTTTGATTCCAGTCAGGGAACCAAGAGGTCACACCACCCTGAAACCATGCAGGCTTGGGCCTGTCAGTACTTGGATGGGAGACCACATAGGAATACCAGGAGATGTATGCTGTGGCCCACTGGAGAAGGAACTGGAAAACCACTACAGTATCTCTACCATGAATACCAAGTGGATCAGCATGGTGTGTTGCGGTCCATGAGGTCACAGAGAGTCGAACATGACTGAGCGACACAAACACATGTTGCAGTGAAGGTTGCAGTTTTAGTTACAACTGATATACAACTTAACATGCAGATGGAACTTCTATCAGCACAATGAAAATGCGGAAAAAAGTGATCATAAAAATAGGCATAATAAAATCAATACTTTTGGCTTTGTTATTTATTCACAGTCTGTTATATGGCACATAATTTTATTTTACTTAATATTCAGATTAAGTTGTCCCTTAACAATATTCTATTTAGTTCATTGAATATCTTCACATCTATTTAATTGCCCTTTTTCTAATTTTTAAAGTACTGAGTAGTTAAATTTGGTGTTTGTTTATCATTGTTAAATAAAGCTTCTATATCTTGAATGTCCGTTTAACACCATAAAATTAAAGTTATTTTGATGCAGGCTACGTTACATAAGCGTAATACGTGACGTCATGATATTACGTTACGCTGCATGATTACGTCATTATGCCCTAGATGCAGGAAATTAAACAGGGTCTTAAATAGCCTCACAGCATTGTTAGCCCATGAGGAAGCCCAATGTATGGGCGAAACGGGACCGTTGGGTACTTCTGAGGAGTATCTAGCCAGAAGATCAATTGACAGAGGAACATACTTTTGCTGATACTCTACTACATTATAACGCGGCCAAGTGAACCGCAAGTATTGCGATAATGAATTTGAAATTACAATTGGACAAGCAGAAGTCCATATTTTCAACAAGGACTGTGCCCCTGATAATTTCATCCCTTTTTTCTGGGTCCAATTCTAGTAGTTTTTTTCTCTACATTTGTTTATTATGTTTCCTTTGATGATCTAATGTTATGTTTTTTTCTGGCAGATACCTCAGTTTTCTGTTTTTGTTTTTAATGTAGTTGCTTTTTAACTAAATATATTACAGTGTTTTTCTATTATCAAAATTTACACAACCCCGATGATTAGCAGATTTCTGCACTATATGAGGATTTGTTAAAACATTGACTAGACCCATTTAAATATTTCATTGGGTTAATTTGTGAAGTGTGATTTAAAATCTATTAGACAAATAATTATTTGCTCATTATATGATTCAACACTTCTTAGTGTTTGATTCTAACACTGTTCTTTCAAATAATTTCTTAATTTCCCCTTACTGGCGTATTTTTTTTTTTATTCCTAAAATAAAGTTATTATAATTCTTTGTTATTTTGTCTTACTTTCTAAGAAGTTTATTGCTCATCACCAAGGGTTCCTCATATTGTTATACTTTATTCCTCCATTTTGTGTACTTCTGTCCCAGAATGGGGTGGGCAGCAAGCTATGCAAGTTGCATATTGCAGTTTTATGTACCTTTACACATTTGTGCATACCTCCCCAAGTGATCAAGTGGTATTTGAAGTGATGTCTAAAGTGACAGCCTGACCAGTGGCTCTCTCTTGATCCATTTATTGATTAATATTAGAATCTGCAAATTAATAAAACGGAAATATTTTTATATTAACCTAATAATTACACGGGAGATTGACATTGGAAATGATAAAAAATTACTATTTTTAGTTTTTTTTAGGTCAGCACTGAATGCAAAATTTTCCATCATGTATTTGAAAGAGCATGTCTAAAACATTATAAAAGTGGCTTTTTTTTATAAAATATTATTTAATAAAACTTGTTAAACTTATTGGAGACTAACATAAAATGTCACCGAAAACACATCTGTGTGAGTAGAGAGTATGCAAAACTCTAGATCTCATTGATGACTCGTACAGCTATAGTGATGCACATTGGCTGACAAGGTCCAACCCCCAAAGTCAGTTATATATTCAGAGCAGTATATTCTGCTCCAGGAGCTTCATTTAAAAAAAAAAAAAGAAACACAATATTCAAAAATTATTAAATTGTATTTTTCAGAGAAACAGAGAAAACAATGCCTTTATTACAGCACCCAACTGCCATGTGCAACCAGAAGACCAGCTTGTTGTTTTTAAAGTAAAAATGGCCCCATGTAAGCTATTTTCAGGAATAATGTTAATGTTCTTGTGTTTGGGTGCGTTATCTACAGTATGAGTCACCAAAAATTCATGGGACTTCCATGACAGTGCAGGGAATTGCTAAATGGTTGGTAAAGAGTTGAAGGCAATTAATTTATGTTTGAGCACATTATGCAACACATATAAAACAGGAAACATAGTCAGATAATGGTTAATGTGAATTATCTACAGAGTGAGCTGGGAATAGGTTGATCTTGTTTATTTATGTGTTTGCAAAAACAGGGTGTGGCTAATTAGTACTTCAAAATAGCTAATGAGCATTTTGAAGTCACACAATTGCATCATATTGCAAAGGATATTATGAACAATGTATCGTCCGTTTTTCATACACTTAAACATTTTTTTCTTGTCTCTTTAAGCATCCCTCTAGAATGTAAAGCATCCATCAAGAAGTGTCTAGTGTGAATTACTTGCAGTGTGAACTAATATAAGCAATGCCATTATTATAGATGTCTTGGGGAGTTAACAATTTAGTGTCATCTGCAAATATGGGGACATTACTCTCCAGCGTTACTTCTAAATCATTACTAAATATATTAAAAAGAAGAGGACCTAGTACTGAACCCTGAGGTACCTCACTTACCACAATCTGAGTATGTTCCATTTTTCTATCTACTTTTCTATCCATGTGCAGATATTTACTGTAATTCCTGTATCCTTTAATTTGTACAATAAATTATGCTGTGGCACTGTATTAAAATTATTTCCAAATAGATTTCATCAACTGAGGTACCCTGAGCCAGATTGTACTAACCTCCTCATATTAACTAATCACATTAGTTTGACATGACCTATCCCTCATAAATCAGTGTTGACTCTTACATATTATCCTACTTATTATCTTGTTTCACATTGGATATATTCCCGAATACAGTCCTTTAAGAGCTTCCCCACAATTGAAGAAAGGTTTACTTGTCTATAATTTCCTGGATTCGTTGTATACCCTTCTTAAACAGCTGCTCTTCTCCAGTGATTTGGTACTAACCCTGTAAATATTGGGTCTCGAAAATTTTGAATTTATGGATTTACTGTTATAAAACTCAGTTCCCTCTGTATATGTGGGTGTATTCCATCTGGACCTGGTGCTTTAGTTACATTTTGGATTTCTTCCCAAGGTAACCAATTATTCAGTAACAGTAATATGGTCCCATTTATTTGCATGCCCCCGCTGTATACAGAAGAAATCAATTGATTTACCTCATCTGAGTTCTCTTGATCACTATTGATCATTTGCCTTTCTCACATTTAAGGTTCCAATATTTTCTCTTCTAGCCTTTTTACAAATGTGAAAAAAAAATTGGGTTAATTTTACTTTCTTGAGTGAATAACTTTTAATCTAATTCCTGTTCCAAGACTTATATTCCTTGTGTGCACATACTGCTGCACCCTCCTCCTTGTATAACATATATGCTTGCTTTTTCTTCCATATATTGCTGTTAGATCATTACTAAGCCACAAAGGTTGTACTTTACTTCTTTTACTTTTATTCCCACGTGGCATGTACTGAGATGTATCATTATTCAGCAGTTGTTGTTGCTTAGTCGTTCAGTCGTGTCTGACTCTCTGTGACTCTCTGGACCACAGCACACCAGGTGCATCTCTCAGTCACTGCCCCTCATACCTCCTTCAAGTTCATGTTCATTGCTTCAGTGACCTCATCTATCCATATCCACCTCTGTCGTCCCCTTCTTTTTGTGCCATCAATCATTCCCAGTATCAGAGTCTTTTCTTGGGAATCCTGCCGTCTCATAATATGGCCAAAATATTTGAGCTTCAGCCTCATGATCATATCTTCTAGTGAACAGTTTGTCTTGATTTCCTGAAGTATTGATTTATTGGATCTTCGTACAGTCCAAGGGACTCTAAGCAGTCTTCTCCAACATCCTAATTCAAAGGCGTCAATTCTACGGAGCTCAGACTTCTTTATGGTCCAGCTCTCACATCCGTATGTTACTACTGGGAAGACCATAGTTCGAACTATGCGGACCTTTGTTGATAGTTTAATATCTTTACTTTTTACTAGCTTGTCCAAGCTTGCCATAGCTTTCCTCTCCAGAAGCAAACATCTTTTAATTTCATGACTGCAGTCACCATCTGCAGAGATCTTGGATCCAAGGAAAATAAAAGCTGTCACTGCCTCCACTTCTTCCCTGTCTATTTGCCAGGAAGTGAGATTGGCGTTGCCATGATCTCCGTCTTTTTAACGTTGAGCAGC
This sequence comes from Discoglossus pictus, assembly GCA_027410445.1. Lineage (NCBI taxonomy): Eukaryota > Metazoa > Chordata > Amphibia > Anura > Alytidae > Discoglossus > Discoglossus pictus. Next base: position 80,637,856 of record CM050172.1, read on the forward strand.
AGTCCAACTTTTGCACTCTCTTATTTTACCTTCATAAATAAGTCGTTTAGTTCCTGCTCATTTTCAGCCATCAGAGTGGTATCATCAGCGTATCTGAGGTTGTTGATATTCCTTCCAGCAATATTATTCCGGCTTTGGACTCATCCTGCCCGACCTTACACATAATATATTCTGCATTTAAGTTGATTAAATAAGGTGACAATATACAACCTTGTTGCACTCCTTTTCCGATCTTGAACCATTCTGTTGTCCCATGTTCGGGTTTGACTGTGGCTTCTTGGTCGACATACAGATTCTTTAGGAGGAGGATGAGATGATATGATACTCCCATCACTTTAAGGACATGCCACATCTTTCTCTATTATCTAGCGGACATTTTGATCTCTTATGTCTCTTCCTCTGAGGTACCCGGCTTGCACATCTGGTAGTTCCTGGTCCAAATATTGTTGGAGTCGAGCTTGTAGAATCTTATGCATTACCTTACTGGCATGTGAAATGAGTGCAATTGTTTGATAATTGGAGCACAATTTGTCACTGCCTTTTTTGGGGGATTTGGATGTAGACTGACCTTTTCCAGTCTATTGGCCATTGTTGAGTTTTCCAAATGTGTTGGCATAAGGCAAGTAACACTTTCACAGCTTCATTCTGTAGAATTTTGAATAGTTCAAGTGGGATTCCATCACCTTCTGCAGCCCTTTTATTAGCAAGGCATCCTTGGGCCCATCTCACTTCACTCTCCAAGATGTCTGGCTTCAACTCATTGGACAAATTATTGAGGTCATAAATGATTTTAAGTTCCTCCCTGTATAGATATTCAGTGTATTCCTGCCACCTCTTCTTTAAATGAACTTCTTCTGTTAATTCCTTAACGTTTTTGTCTTTTATCGCTCCCACTTTGGTATGAAAGGTGTCTTTTAGGTTCCCAATTTTCTTGAAGAAATCTCTTGATTTATCCATTTGGTTATCTTCTTATTCAGCAGTACCTTCTCTATATAGTGCTCTATTTTCCATATTTTTATCTGCAAGTGATTTGTACCAGTCTATAAACTTTAATGAAGTTCTTAGATTAAATGTTGGCCTTTTTAAATTGTTGACCCCCTACAACAGGGGTGCATAAGTTTGGTCCTGGAGGGCCGCACACAGGCCTGGATTTTATGATATCCCTACTGTGCACTGGTGAGCCAATCACTTCTTCAGTCATCCTGATTGACTCACCTGTGCACAGCAGGGATATTCTCAAATCCAGGCTTGTGTGCGGCCCTCCAGGACCGAACTTGTGCACCCCTGCCCTACAATATTGCTTTTTAAATTTAATCACAAGCAAGACTTTGTTACGATAAGTATTCCCCAAGGGTTCATCTACTTCAACATTTCATATCATATGTATAGATATACCGTATTTTTCTGTGTATAAAACAACCTTTTTTTACTAAATCTGGACCATTAAATTGAGGGGATCGTCTTATAACCGGAATACAGCCTGACGCTAGATGGCGCAGTCTCATTCCCTCCCCTGCTCTCCCTGATCTCTCCAGCCCTTGCTCCAGGCTCTCTCCCCTCAGTCCCTCCGCTGCTCTCTCCACTCTCTCCAGCCCTTGGATCGGCGGCCTCACAGGACACCCTGACCTCTGGGCACTCTGGTCCCAGCTGCCCGGCCACCCCCAGCAGAGCATCAATTTCAAACACAGGGCACGGTATCAGGGACAAGCCCCACACACACCGCAATACAAGCACACACCTCAAGGACATCCACCTGCGTGCAAGGGCAGCACATCCAGGTATTGGCTAGCAGGGCATAGAGAGGGGTGGCTAGCAGGGCATGGAGAGGGGGTGGCTAGCAGGGCATGGAGAAGGGGTGGCTAGCAGGGCATGGAGAGGGGGTGGCTAACAGGGCATGGAGAAGGGGTGGCTAGCATAGCGCAGAGGCGCTGGTTAGAATGGCATGGAGAGGGGTGGATATCAGGGCATGAAGTGGGTCTGCTAGCAGGGCATGGTTGTGACCTGACAATATGCCTAAAAAAAACAGGGTTCATCTTATACATGGAGCCGTCTTATAGACGGCAAAATACGGTATATTATCAAATTGCCCATGTCTGATGGATAATAGAGAAAGCAAGAGAGTTCCAGAAAGCATTTACTTCTGCTTCATAGACTATTCTAAAGCCTTTGACTGTGTGGATCACAATAAAATGTGGCAGGTTCTTAAAGAAATGGGAGTAACAGATCATCTCATTCTCCTCCTGAAGAATCTGTATGTGTACCAAGACGCCACGGTCAGAACCAAACATGGGTCAACAGAATGGTTCAAGATCGGGAAAGGTGTGCGACAAAGTTGTATTTTGTCACCTTATTTACTCAACTTATATGCAGAGTACATCAGTGTAAGGCTGGACTGGATGAATTCAAAGCCGGAGTCAATATTGCTGGAAGAAATATAAAAAAAAACTCAGATAAGCCAATGATACTGCTTTGATGGCTGAAAGGACCTATTGATGAGGGTAAAAGAAGAGAGTGCAAAAGCTGGCTTGCTGCTCAATGTTAAAAAGACGAAGATCATGGCAAACAGCAATCTCAGGGAAGAACTGAAGGCAGTGATAGATTTTATTTTCCTGGATCCTCTTTGGATAGTGACGGTAGCCATGAAATTAAAAGACGTTTGCTTCTGGGGAGGAACGCTATGGCAAGCTTGGACAGCTAGTAAAAAGTAAAGATATTAAACTATCAACAAAGGTCTGCATCATTAAAACTATGGCATTCCCTGTGGTAACATATAGATGTGAGAGCTGGACCATAAAGAAGTTTGAGCTCTGTAGAATTGACTCCTTTATATTGTAGGGTTGGTGAAAACTACTTAGAGTCCCTTGGACTGCAAAAAGATCCAATAAATCAGTACTTCAGTACTTTCAACAGAAAGTATAGTTAGGAGCCGGACCTGAAACTCAAACATTTTGGCCATATCATGAGGCGGGAGGATACCCTAGAGAAGACTCTGCTGCTGGGAAAAATTTAAGGCACAAGAAGAAGGAGAGACAGAGACAGAGATGGATAGATGAGGTCACTGAAGCAATGAATATGAACTTGATAGAACTCAGAGGGGCAGTGACTGAGAGATGTACCTGGTGTGCTGTGTCCATCGGGTCACTGAGAGTCAGACGCGACTGAACGACTAAACAACAATAACTAAAGCTCTTTCTGAGCACTACCTATAACTTCAGGGCATCTCCTAACTCTCCATATCCACTCCCAACTACGCCTGGGAGGGACAAACAATAAACAGTCAACATGCTCAGCACTACTCTCTCCCTACTGTACCACATACAAACTTTAACCTTTAGATTGTAAGTCTGCGAGTTTCAATCCTGTGTGGTGCTTTAGGGAAAGCTCTATGGACACTGGATTCCAAGCTCAAAGACAGGGCCATCCACTCTTTGCAATGTATGAATCTTTAACTTGTCATTGCCTGTAACTTAACTTAAGTATAGCGCTACGGAATATGTTGGCGCGTTACAAATAAATGATAATAATAATAAATGATAATAAACAGTCCAATAAACTGTATATTTAGAGTACTGGTCTTTCTCCTGTGAAGTCCAGGGCTCCCGTTCTGTGGTCTTTGACAACTTTCCCACTTTAGTCTCTCTGGATCCTTGTCCCAGTTTGGTATCCACCATCTGGGTCAACGTCTTTTGCCCTTTTAGGCTCTCTCATCAGAGCCTGTGCCTTTATTACTGCTATATGTTGTATTTGTTGTAAAATTATTAATTACATAGATGTTATAATACTATTCTTGTTTGATAAAGTTCCCTTTATTCAGCTGTTTTTTTAATTTCAAAGATAATTTGTTGCAGCCAGATAATACAAATGGGTTAAGGCTTATTTTGATAGGCAACCCTCTTGACTAGAATGGAAAGAAAATACAAAGTTTTTATTAAGAAATGTGCAAACCATTTCTAGCTTCTTCACAAAAGGTCAATTTTTTCTTCACAAAGGGTCCGTTAAACCTTTGCAGGATCTCACAGTGACCAAACTTTTAAAAGGTGAAACCCAAACCAGTTTTCTGTTTGTAAAGTATATAAATATTATTCCTCTTTGGAACACCAAACGAGTCATGGCAGATCTTATGGCTTAGCATGAGTACAACATGTCCAACTGTCTTGTGCCACAGCATCTACAGGTATGTGTTTCTAGAGACAGATCAGTCAGAAGTACCTATCTAGCTTTTGATGCTGGTTCTCCTGATTAGTTGTTGTTAAGCCCCGGTCTTTCTACCAGCCAATCACACCTCATCTGGGACGATTTATTGCTGCTCCAACCTCCTCTAAGTTCCTGTTGTAGGTTCCGATGACTGGCAGTTTTTCTGGTTGCTTTTGTGTCTTCCTGCTTTGTTTTTACTAAGGCTCCTGCTCCATTCCTTTTTCACTTATGGACTGATCTTTGCTGCTGACCCTGAGAGTTACCGACCTTGTTGGATTTCTGCTGACCCCTGATCTTTGGCTTTTCTGACCATTCTTTTGCCTGTGCCCTTTGACACATCACTTTGGACTTGCCAACCTCTGGTACTTCACCCCTGAATGATTTCATCTGGAAAGCCATGACAACCTGCTTAGAGAAAACATTTATAGTTACCTTTTATATGCCTCATTTCATGTATTGATGAATTGTCTCCTATTAATGGGGCCAATGGTATCCCATGGTTAATAGTTAAAAGTGTAAAGTTCTAGGAAGAAAATACTATGTATAATATATTCAAAACTCTTGTATGTTTGGGTAGGCTATACATAATTTAGCCAGGAGCTCCCTCACCCTCTCCCTCTCTCTCTCTCCCTTCCTGTTCTATCGGTCCCCCATACCATATTTTTATTGTTTGTTTTTTTCTAGCCCCAAATTTTACCTGTATCCTGGTTCCAGAGGGCCTCACTGGTTACGCTGAATTCTGGGAGTTCCATACACACCATCAGCTATGGAGAAGACCTTGAAAGCTGCATCTTCCCTGGAGCCAATATCTTTTATTAATATTTCTACTATATGCTTGTTATTATATCTGATGACATATAATTATTTCTAACCTTAGTTCAAACTCTTACAAATGTTTAATTTATCTTGCCTGGCTTTCCTCCCCCTTCCCCCTTTTATGGCCTGTATAATTTGCCTATATCTCCTCCTTCCCACATGTCTTGGCATTTCCTTTCTGTTAACTGCTCTCTCTCTCTCTCTTTCTCTCTCTCCCCATCCCCCTCTCCCTCTCTCTCTCTCCCTCTCTTTCTCTCTCTCCCTGTTCTATCGGTCCCTCATACTGTATTTTTATTGTTGTTTCTTTTTAGCCCCAAACTTTACCTGTATCCTGGTCACAGAGGGCCTCACTAGTTACACTGAATTCTGGGAGTACTGCCCTCCCTGCCCCTCACCCTCCCATCCCATTTCTGATTAAATTTATAGTGAAATGGGAATCACCTGACTTTCCTACTTGCATATATTATCTCACCACTAGGAGAAGACAACATATTAAATGCTAGAGCCCTCACCTATGTTCCTTTTCTCTCCCTCTAAATAAAAAACCTTTTAACTTTCACTTCACTTCTGACCCTTTTTATTCCTTATCTGTTTAATCTCTCCCTGATTTCTGTCCCTTCCATTCCCTTTAGATTGTAAGTGGCGAGTTTTCAGTCTTCCAGGATGCTTTGGGAAAAAGTACTTTCTGCAAAGATTCTAAGCTCAAAACAGGGTCCTCCATTTTTGGAAGGTTGTTAATGCTGTATTTTTCCTTGTTTTTTATCCCCTGTATTGCGCTACGGAATATGTTGGCGCGTTACAAATAAAATTTAATAATAAAAATAAAAATAAAGGAGCTTCCAACAAAATTGGATTTTTTGGGGAAATGACATAAATATGTCTAAATCAAAAAAGTAAATCTTAGTAAAACACAAAACAAACACTGAAACAAACACATAAAAAAAACTAAAGTTTATGAGTGTTGCGCTTCTCCTGAGTAAATTGTTTCCAATATATGGCATGATATCTTCCACTTCTTGATCTACAACAAGTCAAAACCCACAAAGTAATTTTTTTTTTTTTTTTTAACAACGGATGCAACATTTTTTAAAAATATTTTTTTTAATTATTATTTTTTGTGTAATTGTTGTAACATCTCATACTTCATGTTGGTGCCTTCTGGACTGTAACAGAAATGCATTAACTGTGCTGTCCTAATCAGAGAAATTCTACAAAGGTATATATGTTGTATTGTTTGTCTCTCCACATATCACCTTACCTATATGTCCCTTTTTTCCTGTTTCTTCCCATCTTTGAACTAAGTTTTATGTGCCTTCCAATATGCCTCTTCCTGTCAATGCTCTAATTCCACCACCTATCTCTGTTGCCTATTTCCATACCATAGTGTCTCCCCTCTTATGAAACCAAAGGAAGCGCTAGAGAAAGGAGTAGCTCTGATTGTGGCTTGTCTGATCTGCAGGAGAAATATCTGTATTCAAGTCAGGACTATCACAATTTTTCTTAATATTAAATACAATAATATTGGTTTTGTTGACAAATTATGGGGAACACCCTTTACACCTTCGGCATAAAAGATCACTCCTCCATTAAAAGAAGATGTCCAGGTTGCAAAACCAGCTCATATATGGTACATGCTTGGCATCTGTAACTTACAGGCACCATATGTGAGCTTGGCATCCACAAGGTAAGTAGTAAGTATGGCTCACTTTGCCTGATGTATCTCTGCCATTGCCAAATAAGTCCTTTATTTTAAATCAACATAGAGCTCTGTGACCTATGTTTTGCATATACAAGTATTTATTTTGTGATACGTGTGCACCTAGGGCCAGGGCCATTTCGTTTCTCTAAAGTTACATTATTATTTATGATTCCTGAGTTCTGTATGTGCAGCACAGTCTGTATCACTAAACATGGTATTTATAGCATTATCTCCTTTATTTCAGGGATATATCTGGCTTGCAAAGCAACTAACTGTACAAGCTCCAATATAGGGCTACAGCGTTCGATTTATAGAGAATTTTCCATTGTCTCCATGCTTTTGTTGTGGTAATGCCATATATAGTATCTGTTATGGCTCTTTGTATGGCACTATCCATGGCTCTGATGTCACATAGCTGGCACCTTCTATGACTTTAGTTCTCTAGACATGATATTATCTTTTAATATGACATTTTATACCTGTCATATCTAAAGCTCTGATCTTGTATGAGTGACATTATTTGTCGTTGTGCCTGGTACTTATAGTGACCTGCGCTATAGGTTACATACCCCGCAGTGTGTGTTGTATACCTTGCCCGCCCTGCTCTTGATAACTTTGCACATATGTCATGCATTGTGTTTTATTTCATGACGGGGCAAAAAAATTTGAATCCATGGGAATGCTGTTTGACACACAATGTAAAGCTTTTTGTACTCTGAGGACCTTCGGCGCTCATTGCGAGCCTCTCCTCTTGTGTACTTTTTTCTCCTCTGAGCACCTTTGTCACTCATCAGAAAGACAGATATAAATTTATCTATATTTAGTTAAGTAATAATGAATGAATTAGTTACTGAATAAATTAATATACTTTACCTATTTGTAATTAATATATCCAGCAATCAATAGCCTGAAGAGCTAACAATCTGTTTGTATTGTCCGGCAGCATACAATGTACAGTTTGAGTGTTGGTGCCCTGATTATAAAGTGTAATGAATGTCCCAACTGTGCATTAGAAATAAGCTGCATGCGCGAGGGCAAACCGTTGGTTTAGTTGTGTAAAGCGCCATTGTAGATTTGTAATGTTATAAATGTGTTACGCGACTTGTGAGCATTTTCCGCCATTTTTAATAGTGTATTTTGTATTTTGTACGTTCCTGTGTGCAAGTGCTACGTGTTTTGCGCTGTTCGTGGTTGTGTAGCCTCCCTTTTTTAGGGCGCCATTTTTTCTCTTGCTTAGGCGATTTTCAAGTGGCGAAACTCTTCCAAATCGATTTAAATTTGCATTCCACGTCACTCCCAGACGTCCTGGCTGTTCCCCCGTGCTGTGTGTAATGTTTTTGTTGTATTTTTATTACTTTTTTTTTGTGTGTGTTTTTTGCACCTCGTACGTTCGTGTGTGAAAGTGCTACGTGGTTGGCAGTTTTTGGCACAATCCGGGGTCGTGTAGCCTCGCTTTAATTTTTTTGCCGCCCATTTTTTTTCTCGCTTAGGCGATTTTCGAGTGCCTAAACTTGTGAAAATCAACTTAAATTCGCATTCCACCTAACTCCCGGACGTCCTGGCTGTTAATCCATGCTGTGTGTGATGTTTTTGTTGTATTTTTTTGTGTGTATTTAGTGTGTTTTTATTGTTTTTTTTGGTTTACGCGGTTCGGCCGTCAACCTCATAGTTTTCCTCTTGCGTCTCGTTATTTTTTTTTTGTATAAGTCCCGCGTTTGTCAACTGCTTGCAGGCTGGCAATCCCGCGTTTACTAAGTGTTTGGTGGCCCCACGTGTTTCATTGCCTTCACTGCTCACCTCGCTTTGCAAGGCGAGCAGGCAATGAGCACCTTTGGTGCTTATCGCCTTTGTGCTGCAAGTTTTAGTGCCTTAACGGCTCGCCTTGCGGCCTTCGCCGCTCATCGCCTAACTTGTGCACACCACGCAAAGCGTGACAACGTCTCGTAGTTTGACAACTATTATATGTGATACATGACTTACACTATGTTACTTACCCTGCACTCTATGATCACATGCTTTCTTCTACAAATTCTGTAACTGCATGCTTCATGCCTTCTGTGCACTGATTTAGAAGTGGTCTGCATCTTTGAGATGGTATATGCACCTTTTGGCTATGCCTCTTAGACAGTACATTTGTGAGCATTGGCATTGTGTGGCACAACATATTTTCTTGGCTATGACTGTGTATGCGCTTTTGGATGCTGTCTGTTACATAGTACATTTATCTCTTCAGTCCGTAACCTCGGTTGTGCACCTTTTGGGGTCTTACGGCCTTGCTTAATTGATCATATTCCCTCTCTGAACAGCTACATACGAGTGCATGGTTTACGGTTTGGGCTTTCGGCCCGTAACTTGTGGGCTTGATTAATTGAATATCACCGGATTTGTAGCAGACTGCTAGCCCACAGCAGGCCAGCAGACATTTTCCCTATATCCTGCGAGATGCGGCCTTCAAATTGAATGAGGCTCCAAGTTTACACTCTTCTTCTGTGGCTTGCACATCAGCTTCACTTTGTTGTATCTCTGTGCTTTTCTCCAGCTTCAGACACCAGTATGGACATTCCTCTCTGGCGTCGCCCTTTGCAGCTCCGATAAACAGCAATGTGTGATTCTCTCTTTCCTGCTTCAAGCAAACATTGCACAGTTTGCTTTCACAGTCTATCCAAGGCTGTAGGCCATAAGAAAGCCTGCCTCAAATACAGCCTATTACTGCTAGCAGACCACACCCAATTCCCAGTTCCATTCATTTATCAGGTCTGATCAGGTGTAGCCAATCAACCTGCTCCAGTTATCTATTTTACACCTCCTGGGGACCAGTGGCTTTGTAATATCTGTGGCTCATATAAATCTCTGGGATCACTCTGTTATAATATGTATATGTCAGGGATCATGAGGCGTGTACAATAAAGATTAACTGGATTGGGGCAGAACAATGATCACCCTACCTTCTTCATAAAATATATATGGACACATAAGCATGAGATCAAACCAGTAATTTGGTATGATTATTTTTGGTGTCCATTGTAGATTATGTGCTTGGCCCTAAAATAAAGGGCAAACTCTATTGACATGGTCGTTGTCACGTAGGTAGGGAACCTCATGAGGTTACTGTTATGTTTGACCCCTCCCACCCAGTCTGAAACCCAGACAGGATGGCACCAAAACTGAGATTTGCTTGTTCATGTCTCCCGGGATAATAGACCCCATTACTATTGGTCAACTAATCCACTACTCCAGACATGCACAGAGCTACCCCATTAGTTGAAATATAAGGGCAGGAATTTTGAATGCACCGATGCCCTATTAAGTCCATTGGTCACACCTTTGACACACCCTATACCAATCACTGCTGTGCCGACTTAGGCGATCAAATTGGTTGGGTATGCCCAAGGAAGGAAACTTGAACCCCAGTTAATGTATAACTTTCATATTGTTTGATGTTCTATGATGTCACGATCTGATTTCACAGATTGCAACTACCCAGAGGAGGGCAAAGACTATCTGGTATTCAAGACAGCCCTGAGTTGTTCTTATGGCTCCATCCCAGACTCATTCAAAAGACTGTAATCTCCTTCATAGTAACATCATGATGTGTTCTCTGTGATATGCTTACTGTAGTATGTATTGTCATACGGGTAGTAAAACCCAATTAAGTTAAGTGATTTCATCGACAAAGGTTAAATGGTGTGAAGTGCTTGTAACTGATACCTTTGTCTGCCATTGTTATGAATGGAGTGGAAAAATGTGTAGCGAACAAGGTAGTGGCTCTCCATAGTATCCTCTGATCCATGTTCTTCTGTCCTTTCCAGGAGGTTCCTCCATTCCCACCCTGGGAACCACCTGTCCGTCGGGTTAATCAGGTCTTGCCATCTGACCATTGTGTATAACGAATTGGGTTATAACAATGTGGCCACAGACATTGTGGCACCTGCAAGCCAAGGCTTGATTCCCTAGTGTCCTTTACTTAGGTCAAGGATGAATCCCTTATCAGGACAAACTATCCTGACTAGCCCATCGAGCCAATCTACGAAGAGCCTACCAGAGGAGCTCGTGATTGTGCTCTCTTTGGGGCACATTTAATGGGGTGTTTTCTTAGCAAAAGCATGGATAAAGTGTGTCAGCTTCCCGCCAATGCACTCCAAGGGAGTTCTGCACCGCTCAAGTGAAGATGGCGTACAGCACCTTCAAGGGAATTGATGAGACCACCAAGGATACTGATAGCTTTTGGCAGGATTTCGAGAAGCAGTACAACTCCGCCATATCGATCAAGTGGACTGGGTGAAGCTTTTGGTGAGCCAATTTAGTAGCAGGGCCATTACCACTTATCAAGCCATTTCTCGAGGGGCTGAGGAATACAAGGAGGCAAAGAAAGTCTTGCTGGATTGCTATGCAATCTGTAGCCAGGGACCTCAGGTTCAAGTACCAATGTTTTGAATGTCATCAGCAGGGCCATCTGAAGCAGGGTTGCCCCAATCCACCCCGCGGCCGGATTTTGCCCCTACCGGGCAGTAGTACAGGCCATTGTACTACTTGGGTGGGTAATTGGGTACCTACTGGAGAAGAGAAGGATGGAGATCAGTTCCATGACTGTCCGGATAATTGGATTCCTTACCCCTGAATTAATTCATTATAATAAACTGAAGGGGACAACCGGCACCAGCACCTTCAGCCAGTTGTCATTGGAGAGGCCATCATAGTTATTACTCCGTAATTGTTTAGCCCTACTGCCTTGCTAATGAAAAAGATGGATATCATTGTTGCAGGGAGCCAACGATTTTCTATCCTCGTGGCCTGATCCACATTGGGGAACCAGTAGGGGAGTGCAGGGGTTGGGGGTGATGTCTGTATTGGGCACCAATGTGCTTTTGGGCAACGATCTTTGACATATGGAGTGGAGCTACATTAATATTGTGACTCGCTCCCAAGAAGCTGCCCGGATTTTCGCCAAGAAGTACCTAGCGGGCCCGAACATGCCTAAAGCCGAAGGACAGAGGTGAGTACATTACCTGCTTTGGGACAGGGGGTACAGTGGTCCAGGATAGGAGTTGAAGGCAGCCTTAGTACAGGACCCCATGTTAGTAAGGATGAGGCAGAAGGCTACCGAGGGAGATCCCAGTAAGGCATGGGAGTCTTTGATTTGGGATAACAATTTATTATATCGAATTACTTAGCTCACAATGTTCCCTTTGCCGGAGATATCAGCAGCAAGCAAACCTGACATCGCCTAACCTGTGTGTTCTCCTGGCCTGGGATTAACAGGGATGTCATTTGCTACTTTGACACATGTGATCCCTGTAATGAGATCGCGGTTAATCCCATGCCAAACCTCCTTCCCTAACGTTCTTTACTTAGGTCAAGGACCAATCCCTGATGAGAACAAACTATCCTTATTGAGTGAGGGCTGGCCCATTGAGTCAATCAGTGAAGTGCCTACCAGACAGGCTCAAAAATGACAAGAGGGGGATTTGAAATTTCCAAACTAGCTCCACAATGTTTGTTTAGACAAAGAGATTCCATGTTTTATTGTTTATTTACAGTATTGATTTATTATTAGCATTTGAAGTGCTCCGGATATGTCATTAAGCTTTTTTCGAGTCCTCCTTGGTACCCTTAGCCTGTTGTTGGACTTTTGCCATTTACGGCCTTAACAGAGTGGTAACGAGGGGGAATCGGAGCAATTGGATAGCGATTTGCGATTTTTGCGTTCGGAACTCTTGCCACCTTGAAAGATCAAAGGCTTAGAGGGGCATTAACTTGCGATGGAAACCATTGCGATGATTCGCAGCCCGGAGCCGGTAACTCGATCGGAGCCCCCAAGAAGACGCCAATTGGATGGGAAATTAACTTACGGCCTCCATTTATGAGGCCGGATCTCCCGAAGCCTCAATTGGACAAGGCCCACAAGATTTTGACAATTATATCAATGTTGTAAGATAACCTCTTATATATTTATATATGTATTTCAGTAATTAATTATATCTTCTAATCCTGTGGTAGAGGTTATGCTTAAGGTTATAATTGGGCTTAAATGCCTACTTTAAAGGTCCAGTTCTCTTACTACACCTGGTAAGTGGTTAGGGTCAGAGGGTTAGGGGTAGGGTGTTACACTAGATGGCGACGTGAATGCGCCCGCGTTCCACAGTGGCGCACACATAACAAGATAGGTCCCTTTAGCTAACACAAAATGTTAACTTTTGAAAAGTGTGGTCTATATTGTTAGCTGCTAAAAGCAATGTGGATTATTGCTTCCTCAGTGGGTAACATGACTTCCAAAATATATATTATAAATACATGTATAATATATATACTGCTTCCTATATGAGCTATAGCCTCTCTTTAATACACTTCTCTATGAGGTCACCTGCCCTAGCATTACCTCATCATTAAAGTTCACTCACTGGTAGCTATATTTTTCAGCCAATCAGCTCGCTCCCTGAGACCTTGGGCGGGAGCTCCTTCTGGTTGGCATGGGGTTTCTGACTAATTGTAGGACTGCCTGAAATAACTGACAACCCGTAAGCCGACTGGAAGTGGAAGTAGGCGGGGCTATGCCACAGCGTTTGCGCCGATTCGCTCAGCGTGTTGACAAGCAGACAGGACACCCAATTGTCCAGGAGCCCGCGCTACGCTGTGCTTTTCTGCAGTCAGTTGACGTTGTCTCGGTGTCTGGACGGTTCGTCAGTTAGAAGCAGCCATGACTTCCACCCACACCTTCACGGGCCTGGATACCGACAGCAAGAGCAGCTCTAGGTATGGCCTAACGGCAGAGCTTTAGTTATAAGCAATAGCAGGGCTCAGGGGCCCAGGTATAGCTCTGAGGGGGCTGTGTAATGGGGACACTGAGCAGGAAGGAAGCATACAAAGAGAGCTTACTTTAAATAATTATATACGATAAAGAAAACCTCTCTCTTCTATGTTTTTAGATAAGTGCTATCTATCTATCTATATATATATATATATATATATATATATATATATATATATATATATACACACACAATGTTTTTATTATATTATGACTGGATATTGGAGATTATATATATATATATATATATATATATATATATATATATATATATATATATATAGTAGAAAACAATACTTTCCAGGTATAATGTAGTAAAAAAAGCTTGTAAATGTACTATTAATAGCAATAATATTGATCAATTTTACAATTAGTATAGTCAGTATCTAATGGTGTACTAAATTAAAACCATATTTTATTGCAAAATGTGATGCTCAAAAGCCTGGCTGTGAAAATATTTTATTATAAAGATATAATGCTGCTAATAACTGATTTTTGTTAAAAGTAGAGATCTAAAGAATGGTTAAAATTACAACATGAAATGATTGATGCGGTGTTCAAGCATCACATTGTAATACAGATAAATAGGATATGTGTTGTATAAAAATATTATATTTATTGTGGCAAAAGTAAGGCTTCCTATTGTGGAATTTGTAGATTTAGATGTCACTGCAGTTAATAGTATGATTTGTATATTTCCTGGTATTTTAGTCCATTTCCTGTCTGTGTGACAGGGTCCTTGGTAAGAAAACCATTTGGGTGGGTGTGTAAATGTGCCATGTGCAGATCATGGCCTCTCAGTGCATTGTTCTGCGTTATTTTTAAAATGAATATATTATATGTCTAGGTCTAGAGCCTGAGAGGTAAAAATAATCATCCACACAAAAGATAACATACAAAGGGAATCATGCAAAGCATATAGCACAGTACAGTATGTGAATTATACGCCTATTTGTATGCACATCTTACTGCATTATCCCCTTTGGGTGCTGTCTGGGCATGTGTTGAAATATCTGTAAGGTTTTTCAGACTTTGCTGTGGGCGACAAACACAATAATAAAACCTACATGTTTAGGATTCCTCAGGGATGTGTGCACATCTGCGTAGCTCTCTGCATGTGGATTGGTATTTCTTGTGCTATCCAGTACTCCACATTTTTGTTAAGATTTAAGTGCTTTGCATTTTTTTCAGAATTACATTGAGACTGAATTACACACATTAACAGAACATCCCTTAAATCTATAGAAGCTTATTTTTTTTAAATACCCTTATTTTATTTTTTTACAGGAAAGGGCTAGTACTTTTCATATAATCTTGCATTACATATATGGGATCTATCCTATTATGTGCACGCACAACACGGGAAGCCTCCTGGTGCCGTGCGCACTCGTGTCCTGATGTACTACCTACGCCCCATGCCGGCCCTAACCCCCTACGCCCCATGCCGGCCCTAACCCCCTACGCCCCATGCCGGCCCTAACCCCCTACGCCCCATGCCGGCCCTAACCCCCTACGCCCCATGCCGGCCCTAACCCCCTACGCCCCATGCCGGCCCTAACCCCCTACGCCCCATGCCGGCCCTAACCCCCTACGCCCCATGCCGGCCCTAACCCCCTACGCCCCATGCCGGCCCTAACCCCCTACGCCCCATGCCGGCCCTAACCCCCAAAATCATATATAGTATACACTCTCAGGACTAATTTTGCATCATAGTTTTTAGTGATGTCAATACCCAGGTGTTGGTCTTACAAATATATATAGATATATATCATTTATTTATTTACACTATTTTTGTCAATTTTTTTATTTTTCAATATACCTAGGGGTAGCGGAGCTTGTGTATACACGGATGTGCAGTTTTACATACTACACGTCTCCCTCAAGCAAAGTGTTTTATATGTTCGCTGTACATCATCTTGGCAGGTTTGTGTGATCAGGGTTAAGGTTACTAACTTTCAAACAAAAGACTTGGAAAAACTAGTCCATTATTAATGATGTTTGTACAATATAATACCCCTATATTATCCTCATCTCTTGCTTGGGATGGAATTTCTAGTGGAACCACTTAATTGGCATCTTTGTTTTATTAAATTAAGTGCAGAACACTTGTAAAAGAAGTAGGTATATCCTGCTGCCTATACAAGGTGAAAAAAAAACATTGTACCGGTAGCTGGTTTAAGGAAATATAGTTTTTTAAGGCATGTATGTGCTAAAATAGTTGTCATACAAAGTGCCTAAATTCATCTAACAATGAGTTGCACACATGGATGTTGTATAACATGTTAGGAGCTATAAAGAGATGAAGAATAACCAGAACCATTGGGAGCCGGTAGCAAATTTTAGGAGCCTTAGCTCAGGTATTTTGGCAAGCCCTTGTTTCCGCACTCCTGTTTACTCTGCTAAGAGAAAGGGGAAAGTGCTTTTGTCATTTAAATATTATATTAAAGGAGTAATTCATGCTGCAAATAGATCAGATAAGACTTGCTGTCAACTATAGCTTTGCAACATAAAAAGAACTTTACAGTTCAAGCACTTGTATGTTTCCTTTTTTTTTAATAATAATAATTCTCTACTTCAGACAACATGTTGAGCATTTAAGTCCCATGGCATTTTCCGACCATGTTTATTGTACTTTATGGCTGGTACTGAGATTTAGAGGCTGCAGACACTGAACTTTTTGTCATTTTGTTTTGCAAAGTTGTTTGGGTGTTTGTTTGTGTAATGGCCCAGTGTTTACTCATGGGATTGTGCAAATGCTTGGTGGGTTGGTTTTACATCATCCTTCTGAGTATTTGGGGTTTTCCCCATGGAATGGCAATGCCATTCGGTCTATGAAAACACAAGATCTTGATCTTCATCATTTGAAATGTTTATTAAAATGTCTAACCAGAACCAGGACACTGCAGCTCCGTGTTACATTTAACAGTATAATTGGACTCAGATAGCTAGATAGAGCGTGTTCTTCGTTTATTGGAAGGAATGTTTTGGACACAGATGTTCTGCAAGTGCTGAAGCTCATACAGATGGTGTAAAGCTTTCTCTTGTTTTTCTGCATTATGGTATGACTGTTATGGTTAACTCCAAGACTTGCATGGAAAGTAGTGAAGTTGTTTATATAACAATGTGAGATTTACCATTTATTAAGCTCTAATACCAGCACAAGTCCTCTGAATTAAGGTATCTCCAATGCTACGTGAGTTTTATGAATAAATCTCCATTGCTGTTTGAAATTACATTGTTGTATTAAAGGGTCCAACCGCAGATTTAATTCAGCACATTTTTTTTTTTAATGGCATACAAAGGAATTTAAAAGCAATAGGCTGAAACAAGTGATGCAGACACGAGTAGTGTCCTCAAAAGCTAGGAGACAAAGCAAGCAGACACACCCAGTCGACACCAGCTTGTTTAGGGCAGGAGCTGGTTGTTATGGGTGTGTTCAGCGGCTATTCCAAATTTGCTTATTTTCCTCATACTTCCCGCTGAAGGCATTGCAAGGGGTTAAGAATAATGAAACAATCTGGCACTAATCTTGCATTAGGTGATGGATTCTTTGAGAACAATGACTGTAGGTGTTCTTTGCCATATCTGGTTACTCAGCTGTATTGTGCAAGATGTTTCATGCTCCAGGAGGCTTCAGCATTGGCTTCCCTGAACATCTCACCAGGGGACATCTGGGTGTGACCAGCTGTACAACATTATACATGCTTACAGCATAACTAACACCATCATTTCCTGCTCGTCATTGCTTCATAATTAAAACATTTTAATGGATTAATCCACTGAATTAGTGCAGTTTTTTTGTTTTATTTTTTTTATTTAGGGTTTTGTTTTTTTATCCGCTTCTAATATTTGAACAAGCGTGCAGAGATGTGGAAGGAATATGGGATTTCCTGCTTCTTCTTTTTTTTTTTTTTGTCTATCTTTAATCCTCCCCAAATTTGTTTATACATCTCTTCACTACAAAACAAAAATATAAGGGCAGTAATAGTTGATTAATTGTTGTGTGCTACTTTACACATTTTTGTGTAAATGACCTTTGATTTAGTGCATGAATCTCAAGTCTAAGTAAAATAACATGGAAATGTGAATCTAAAATATAGACATGTTAACCTCTCAGCTACGTTAGTGATCCTTTTCACCAATTTTTTTCTTATCTAACATTTATGAGGGAAATATATGGCTACATGTTAGTTTAAAAAACAATAAATTGAAACTCGGCAAGTTGTTGCAACATTTTTACCTTAATGTTCTCTTCAGTGAGTCCATGAAAACATATCACTAAAAGATAAGGTTAATAAACTTTTACTAGTCTGACCCGATCTGTTTGCAACAGGGAGGGGAGAGTTCATGTGCAAATCAGATTAGACACTACTATCCTAGCAGTTTTCTGATTTCTTTAGTAAACATACTTGTTTTAGTGCACACATAGTTTAGAAAATTAATATACATATTCATATTATTATTATTATTATTATTATTTTTATTTTTATTTTAAAGCAGTGACACTAAATTATTAAACACCAAAACATTTTTTTTTTTTTTACGGAATATAAAATAGGGGTGAAGTAATATTTGTCCAGAAACGTCTAGGCTTTGTGCACATGCGTTCCTGATACCTCTAGGTAACTGTTACAGATGAGAAAGCTAACTATTGGTTTCAAAAGTAGGTGATCAAGTCAACACAGGAGCGCTGGCATGCTGTCTGTGTACAGTACAATGCCAACTATCGTCATGGTACATTGCTAAATGTATTTACAGATCTAGATTGGCTCCTGCGTCATGAATCATGGACTACGTGGCAGTATTGTGTTACTTCCTAATTGTGTATGCAGTTTTTTTTTTTTTTGAAATAACTAGTCGTAATATGAATCAATTACTCACTTGTTTCATTTCCAAATGATAGTCCACATTAAATCACTCCTAATGTCTCAATGACACTACTGTAAATAATTAACCATAGGTTACAAATCTAATGGATGTCTTTATTTTTTCTGCTCGTGGTCAGATTTGGACAGATTAAATGTAAGGTTATACCATTACCAGTTCATTTTAAAGGATTACAAACCTCAAAACTTATATTGTGTTATTTTTTTTTTTTTTTGTATTTTAACTGCTAATATAGTAGGATTTGTGAAACTCAAATTAATTCTGACTCCTCCTACATCTATATCCATATAACTTTTGGTTTTGCCAATCACTGTCTGACAAATCACATATATAGTTGTGAGTATACGAGCCATTGCTCGCGCTTGCGGGCCCGCGTAGCGAGCCGCGGCCCTCGTGTAGTGAGGGCCTCAGTTGCTGGCATGGAGCGGCGAAGAATAAGACGCATACCACACATTACCCGCCATTTTACGACAATGCGGAAGTACACAACTACGCTAACGGTTTGGTCTCGCGCACGCACACTATTACACTGCACACATTCATCACGCTTATACAGCAACTCCACACCACTAATGCTGCAGCAACATCAAAACACTTTGCCAGCTCTTCAACACAATGCTTCAAAATAGGTAAAGTATATTCATTTATTAATGTATTATAGATTTCAATATTATACACCAAACAGCATTAGCTACCTTACAATTTCATTGCCGTCATTTTTTGACGGGCAATTCGCAAGTTTGTAATAAACAAGAGCCCACTAGGTTAGTGTGGAGACAGACAATAATCCAGGCAAGGGATTATGTATAGAAATGTATAATAAATAAAACAGGAGCCAGCAGTAACATTCGAGGAGCTGTGGCTTTGTGGCTGCCGGTATTTGCCAAGGCATGTTCTAAACTATATTTAATTCTTTAGATACAATTTGCTTCATTATGTTGGCGCGTTACAAATAAACGATAATTATGGGAGTTGACCTAACTACATGATTCACTTTCTTTTTTTTTTTTGTCCACCTCAGAGATAAGATTACATAGTTCCGCATGTAACGCGGTGGCAACAGTACAGATCTTCAAAACTACCTGGAGAATATATAGCTGGTTTAATTCTCTATGAAGGGACATGGAAACCATTTTTTCCTTAGAGGGTATTTGCAGTGTTCTCCCCAAAATATTTCCCGTGTGGCATGAAGGAGTTTCTGTGTGGGTATATAATTCTACACTGTATGTTTGAGCTGTAGCCAGATGGATATTTTAATTAGGTTGGTGGAGCCACCTCCTGAGGCCAATTTAAGTAGAACATGGTTATTAGTTTTCTTTTTTGGAATAAAGGTCTCGGAGCACAAAATCTTTGTGCTGACAGGAATAGATTAAACAATGCTTTCTAAATTTTCTGTTGGATGTTTGAATAGGGGTTTTTTTTTTTTGGTGGGGCGGGTTATGCAAAAAAAGTTAAAAACTTTGTTCTTTATTAAATGCTTGAAAAACCCAGACGCTTTCCATGTCCCTTTTTAAAGTTAATCAAACTTTCATGGATGATTTAAAGATGTATTATGGGTGCTTGGTTTAAGATTATTCAGTAAGTGTCATGTGAACAAACGTGTTGTCTGATGACTGTCTGCTTCCTGTCTAAGGGTAAAGAAGTTTTTTTTTTCTCAGTGCTGCTAAGAATTAAAATACTTACCCTATGTTTCCCTTCATACATCCTTACACTATTCTTATACTCTCAGGATAGTGTTGTATTTGGGAGAATAAACTGTTGGTTTAGAATCAGGAACTGAGAGGATCATTGAAGCTTCCTGTTTTTTTGAGGCGCTTCAGTTTCTATTTTTAACTACTTCTCTTGCCGAGTAGATAATGGGAACAGAATTTCATGATCTAGAATTATTACTATTTCGTAATATAGAATTATTATTTTCCAAAGCTCTATTTATAAAGTTGAATAAATTACAGTGGGTACAACTGGCAAATTACAAAGGTATAGACAAATTCTAATGAGTAGTCAGTCAGCTTTGCGTGAACAAGTTGAGGTCCTTACTCAGAAGAGCTTACATCTACAAGGTATGGGTGGGATTTGTGACGGTAAACGGGTGCAAGATGGCAGTGATCAACGCAGTAGGCTGATCCAAGTGGAGATGAATGAGTGTTTATAATGTAGGTTGTATGTGAGCAATTTAGTAACCACTGTGCATGTTATGGCTAAAGGTGATAAACAGATGTTTTTTTATCTTCGTTTTTTAAGGCAGAAAGATAGTCTGTTGGAGTGAGGCAGTTCCACAGATGCCTTTTTGTTTTGTTTTCTTGAAGGTTCTGAGGCAAGAAGTTCTAAAGAGTAGGGGCTACACAAGAAAAGTCTTGAAGGCCAGAGTGAGACAAAGAAGGTCTTTTAGCAGGACAAAGTGGGTGATTAGGGAAGTACTTTCAGGCAAGGGCAGAGATATAAGGGGTATCCGGTTAAGGTCAGGATTTTAAATGTTGTTCAGGAGACTGAGAAGCCAGCGGAGTGACTGAGACACTGAACATAGAGTGGTAGATGAGTTTGGTTGTTCATTGTGGATTGGAGTGGAGACAAATGGGTGATGGAGAGGCCAGCAAGGAGCAAGTTGCAGTAGTGATGGCAAGATATGATGAAAGCATGAATTAGAATTTTAGTTGTCTTGTGTATGATAGTGACCTATTCTCTAAATGTTTTTCAGGTGAAGATGACATGATTTGGTTATTAATAGTATGTGATGTATAATGGAGAGGGATTTTTACTACAGAACATAATTTCACACAAACATACAATTGCATTAATTTCAAAATTGTAAGAACTGTACTTGTGGGTTTATTTTTTATTTTAGCACTGTCTGGTGCTGCAGAACAGTTTTGGCAAATTCAATGTCCCTTTAAGTCAGCTGACTTAATACATTCCAATCTTAATCCTCTGGTGTAGTTGAAAATTAGTTATGACTGAAAGGAAGATATATCATGAGGCTGAAGACAGGCTGGATTTGGCTCATCGCGTTTTCTTAAAAGAGCTGAAGTTCATCTCCATATGTACTTTTGAGAGGAAAGCCTGCTTTAATCCTGAGATCAGTAGAACGATTACATTTGAGGGAGGTCTGCAAAGTTTGATTGTATTCTAAACTAACAAAAATATCACCACACACCAGAATAAGCCCAAGAGAAAGTGCAACTGCCAAGGCACATCAGTTTATTGTATTCCAGGTCAGTGTTGGCCTTGTTGATGGGGATATGTTATTCACTACTATTTTGTTAACTGACTGGATTACCTAGAATTTCAGAGGAAAAGTCAATTATTTTATGCTTGTATTGCTTTCCACTCTTTATATGCTCCAGACAAGTGAATCTTTTGACCATTTATTACAAACTGCAGGAATTTTCAATATTTTAGCATTTAATTAGCCACTCTATAAACTCAACAGTGCTCATGTTAGTAAAACCTAAATGTATATTTGCTGTTAGTTTGAACTTAATATTCATATATTTATCCGGATAAAATGGTGTTGGTCAGGGGGTGAATTATATCTTGAGCGTATCTAACCAATAATTTTGTAAATGGTATAAAACCATTCTATATGAAATTGTGAAGATGCGTGACCTTGAAAATGCATAGTGGCATGGTCTACAGATTAACTCTATAATAAATGGCCCTTTTTGGCTGTATAATTTAGTTTTTGCTATAATAAATGTATATATTGTTATATCTAATGCTCCTATTTTATTCTTCAGTCTTCAGTTATTGATAATCTATTTCATAGTTATATTAAATTTTAGATGGCAGCCTGTGAAAGGAATAAATGCTGATAAAATGTGCCAATCTGGTTTAAGTGTCTTGTCATCTCATTGCATAAAGCCTGTGCTTCAGCTACCAAAATGTTTCCATAGGGTCTTGTATCTTCAACAAAATCTACAACACTGGGCACTCTTACCATGAAAAGCAAACTTAGAAGGCGCACGCACGCACACACACATGCATTGTTTAAAGGGACATATTGGTAAACTGGTGGGAGAATGCTTTTGCATCTGGTATCTTGGCATATATGCTTAGTTCATATATAAAGTATTTTCTGATAATAGTGCTTAAATATACAAAGCACACACCTGCTCGTCAAAATAACTTTGCATAATTATTGCTAAGTGAGTTGCTACAGCCTGACATTAAATAGTACAAAGGGCCTTTTGTTTGCCTCATTTTTAAAAGGGTTCTTGCATTGAGAGGTAACTGGCCTCTAGTCTAAAGCATGCTTAAATGCCCTTCCTTCAAAGGAACGCACCTACAGTTCTATAAACCTTGCTCTTCGACTGGATGTTTCCTCTTTTTGGATCCTGGCAAAAAAAATGTTGGTTTGGTGTCTGTAATTGTTTTATAGCAGATTGACAAAATGATATCAAAATTAGGTTCTACAAATGTGTTTTATGTGTAACAATAAAAAAAAAGGGGTTAGTAATAGTAATGCGAGTCACTGCTTGCCTACTACCTGGAGTTTGAGAATGTGTGTAGGGTGACCGAATAGTGTTAGTATAAATATCTTTGCAACAGTTAAGTTACTGCTGTTATGCACTTTGATTTTATTTACTTACTTGCTGTGTTTCTCCCTGGTTTTAGAGATCTAATTTTTACACGCAATGACAAAAGTTATGAGCAACCCATATTTTTTTAGGCCCTGGGAGTCCTATTTTATATTCAAATAGTTCTCTGACTTCCAGTTGTGTTAAGCCCTGTCCTGCTGAATTTAGTCCACCAATGTAGTGCTACTAATGATAAAAACGAAAACACATTTAAGATGTCCCAACTGCTAGGATTTACATTTCTAGGGGTACCCTTAAATTAAATGTGTAACCATTGTCATTTTTTTCCCATTTAGATTTACAGCCAATGTTTAACAACTCATTGTTAAGTCCAACATTTTTTTTTATAGGTCTTAAGACTACTGTAAATTGTACAAATTGTACATTACCTCCCAAGTAGTATAGATCTGTTGCCATAATACAGTGGAGCGAGGGGAGAGTCATTTA